>OZ018329.1:106284421-106739421 GCA_963969495.1 Ceratothoa steindachneri
CCAGCCGCGGCCTTAAGTTTTCGGACACCTTTATTTGTTATTATTACTAGGGTGTGGCTATGAATATTTACGTGCAGATTTGCATACATGTGTCCAATTCATCTGGATTTCAAAATAAATGTACAAGCTTCTTTGTACCTTTTTGTTAATGTATAAAATGGCGATGCTATTGAAATTTATGAAATCCTGCTATCAGTATACAGTATGTTACAGTCAAAATGTCTTCATATAACTCATAATTTGTTGATTAATATGATATTCCAAGTTGAGAAGATTTGATAATGATGTGATAATGGCAAAAACACGTAACTATGAAACGAATCTGATACGTAGGCTGAACGAGGAGGGTCTCAACTGTCGAATCATTGCCCGGAGGCTCGGCAGATCACATTCTGGTGTTGCAGAAGTGTTGAAGAGCTTTTTAAAAAGTGGAAACATCCAAGACCCACCTCATTATGATCAACACAGGGTCATGCGCAGCGTGATTATAGGTATCTGATTCATGAGCCATCGGGATCTTAAGAAAACCACAGAGAAGCTGCAACATGATTGGTCAGAAGGTGGCCAGATTAATGCATTCGTCAGAATAGCCCGTCGTACACTGCTTCCATGAGGCCTGAAGGCATTTAACTTCCGCCAGAAGGGGTTGATCAACCTTCAGTAGAAGCGACCTTGACTGGCTTGGGCACGTGCTCGCCGCAACTGGATCATACGTAAGTGAGGACAAGAGTCAACTTTCAGGTGTTCTCGCCCCCTGGCAACGTTAGAGTCTGCAGGCGGCCAGTTTTACAGAGGAATCGAGAGTGCATATTGCCATCAGTAAAGCATGGTCACCGCTCTGTAATGATATGGGGCTACATGTCAAGTTCATGGGTGGGTCATCTCACCATTTGGGATGGAAATAAATGGCAGAAACGTAATTTACGAGTATCAGTAGGACAATACTCCATTTCACAAGACTAGGTCCACCATACAGTAGTTCCGTGACAGGAATATCACCGTGATAGACTAGCTATCTCACTCTCCGGATATAAATCCAGTGGTAAACTCCTAGCAAAACCTCAAAGAGGCCTCAAGACGTCCTCAGCCAGATTACAATGAGTAACTGAAGGCAGTCATCTTCAAGGAGTGGGCCAGAATCACACTCACCAGGTGTCGCACCCTCCGTGATAGCTTGCCCGGAAAAATAAATGGTCTCTTTACTTCCAAGGGGCTCTCGCTTCGCTCCTGAGCTTCCTGTATCAATTTTGTGTTGCTATTATTTTCACAGAGCTTCATTTGCTTATGTGTTATATGTTGCTGATATTACATGTTTGGGATTTTTTTTAATTCTTGGTGATTGTTTGGGCATATATAACCTACTGCTAACGTGAAGAGTTAAATTCTCCAGTCGAAGTGAATGTCAAACAAATATGTTTAAATATGGAAAATTCATACCTAGAGAGGAAGGAAGCTTAAAAAACCCTTTATAAATTGTAAATATGATAATGAACAATGATAGTTTTTTCAGATAATTTGTAAATCTCTCTAAATATAGCATAGAACCCATTGATATTCTCAGATAAATTGCACTCATTATTGCAGTTTGATAACATTTTCACTTGTTCATTTTGTTTTAGTATCGAAATACCATCATTTGTCTTTTAAACAATTTCTAAGGATAGAAAGCTCAAATTAGAAAAAGCGCATAAAATACTAGCAGATTGAGGGAGACGCAGGCCTCCGGCTTTTCTCACACGAGCCTTCTCGTACGAAAAAGGCAAACTTCTGGCCAAGCTTCTGCCAGGCTCCGAAGCGAGAATGAGCGAAATGAACCTTTTCCGGATTTTGCTGTAAGATTCTTTCTATCTCCAATTCTATTTCCTCCGAAAGCAACTTCCACTTAGAACGAAATTCCCCACCAAGCAGACGGGCATGCCAGACCCCTTCCAATTTATATGGGATTAAATTCCGCTTTGCAAGTGGAGACAGGAAAGTCACCTCAGTCTTTTCAGCGTTTACCAAGTTTTCGCACACGCCGAGAAGACTATATCTTACGTCTGTGATTTGAGACGCCCTTTATCCCTTTCTAGTAACCATGGCAACGGTTCGAGGCAAACCCTACTCTTCTCTTATCCTCGCCACATCCAAGTCTACTTCCGTAATTGCTCGACTTGTTTTTCACTTACTGAAATCAACGACCATTTAAAATTTACTTCGCAAGGTCACAAACTTTAATATATGGTGAAAAGCATAATTATCAATACATAAATAATAAGAGTTTTTACATTGCTTAGAGTGAAGAACATATATTAGATGCAATAAAAACAATTTAACTATTATTCTTATTGATTCTCATTGAAGTGAATAATATTATTTTGGGGGGTTAACATGTTAGTATTGTTATATTTAATGATGTTCTGTAATAAGGAAAATATCTAATCTCTTTCCGTGCAACCTTGCAGAGAAAAGAGATTCCATTCAATGTCCTCCAAATTCACTTCGATTAGTCAATGCCCTCGTTGGTGAATCAAAGAAAATACAAATAGGTCCTACTGGTATAGAATGTAGTATCAGTGATATCAACAGCATTTAGTGTCCCAAGATAATGTTATTTTACTGCTAGAATTTTGTGAGCCGCGTTAGTCACGCCATCCGTGCCTTATCAATCGTAGGAGAGATCCCCTACTTGATAATTAATTTCGCATAGACATCAAAATGACAATAGCTGGAAAGCCCGAATGCACCAGAAGCTGTTCCTCTTTAAGGAGTAGATACAGGATAATCTTGAGTTTTGACACCATCTAGCGAGAAGAGAACTGTTTGTGAGCTGTATGGATCTAATGACTCCTTAGTCATGTTCTAGTATGGAAGAGTTGATATGTTGTGTTTGAGATGGAAAAAACAGCGGTGTTGTGATTAATTATGTACCTACCGTCACATCGAAAATCAGTGCGTCCAGCAATAGGCCCTCAGTCTCCGCCATGCCCTGAAGTGTGTCTGCTCTCGCTTTGATTGAATCGAGGCCTTAAGTGTTAGTAGGTCAACGGATTAATGAAGGCTCCAGTAAACCCAGTAAAATAAATATTAAACTCATAATTTAACAATTTTATTGACCTGCGGGTCTTCCGTTTTATTAGATTAAAACCTCCTTTTATAAATTTCACAGATTTAAAGCTAATTCGATCAAACGAAATATCCGTTCTCTTTCTCGAAGCTAATCAGACGGAACAGTTAACATCCCCCAACTTCAAACACTAATAAAAAACGAGTCCTTGAGATTAAAAATCCTTTCAGAACGTTTGGTGAATGGCCTTCTGTCCGCCTAACTGTTTAATACTAAAATAGCCTATTCTAATAAAAGCATTTAAAATATAACAACATTTTAAAAAGGTAACCTTCGGATATTTGGATTTCTTATTCAAAATTAAATTGGGGTAAGTACATTCCTCAAATATTATTGGAGAGTGGAGTTGTGGGGAGAAAGAAGAGCACGCATACGACAGAGAGCAGAATCAGCGCCATCGGACCGCACCATCTTCACATGCAGTAACTGCAACAGGACCTGCCGTTCAAGGATCGGGCTGTACAGTCACAGCCGGCGCTGCAGTACAACCAGTTCCTCATCCATCTTCCGCCTCAGTCGCCGAGCTAAACCATGTGAGGGAATGGTGTTTAAATTGCACCAGCAAGCTAGGCGGATAAGCTGCCTCTAGCAGCCAATGGCTAGCCGTGCATAGGAGATCCTAGAATGATCCAACGGCCAAGTGTTGGGCATGAAGCCTTCCAAATCAGCAGTGGACCCCCGAAGGCGGACCAGTACGCTATTCTCACTGAGTCCGTCAGCACATGCAGCCAAACTGGTGCTAAACTTACTGCTTTGCATTCATTTGGGAGACACCAGCGAGGCGGAGAGTGGTATCTTGACGACTGGGCACCCTAGGATCTCCATATCCTGCGCCCAGGCCTGTCCAATGGCGCAATCTCCATTGTCTTCCGAAAGAGAAGGATACCTACGAACATTCCTAATTTTCGTAGATAGCGTTTTTTAAACTTTCCATGCTGAGGAACAGTAAAACTAAATCGGGATCTCTTTTACTCAAATAAACGGACATATTCCCAAATATATATGCCTACGGGCTTTTTTTAAATTTGTAAGATATATTGGTGAAGACGAACGCTCATTGTTATGCAAACCTCTTCGTAGTGAAAGTTTATGGCCATATTGCAAATACGTTTTCTTGTTACTCATTCTCGAAGAACGGGAGGATAACAGCCTCATTTATAAGCGGAAGCACAGCACTCTAGCGATAATCGATTAAAATCAGTTGGCATTATATTTAAGTGTTCACGCTCAAAAAGTCTTTATCATCCTTATACATTCGTAATCGAAATGGCAGCTGCCATTTTTTCTAGCTTAGCAAAGGGCTGGTAATAATCATAGAATTTTCATATATCTGGTGAATAATAACTTAGCGTTATATCTCCAATTTCTATTGATGAGGAGATAAATCCACTTTTTCGTATTCGCTGCCGTCCCGCGGTGAGCTCTAGATCTATTTCTGTTCAATATGCGATAATCTCGTAAAGGCAGCCCCTTGTAGGAATAAATATCAATATTGCGAGGCTAATATTACGGATTAGAACAGTTTCGTTACACAAAAAATTCCCCAAATGTCTCATAAAGTCGCTTGAAGAATCCTAAGTCCAATCATCTTCAACTTTGACTGAGGTCGCGATGATCCTTCCATAAAGATATAAAAACAAGGAAATTAAGAATCTACGAAGGATTCTCGGCTTTGAATGACTAGGTAGGGAATTTATTTCAATATTTATTCAGCATCCTATATATTTTTGGGTGATTCGTAGAATTTTCTTAGATGTAAGTTTCATGTGTAAAATATCCTATGTAAATCCAAACACTCCGAGCACTCATCAACAAAACGTTATACCGCTTCAAACCCCACCATAATATCACACTATTGCAATAATAAATCATAGAAATGATGCCCGTTGAGAAACCTGTACTTAACCAACCCTACACTAAATAAAATAAACCTCAATGAAATCTTATCACTAACTATAATGAACTACAACTCCAAGGTTAATCAGTCGCAGGCAATATACGACAACAATCACGCATGCAAAACAACACACAACATAAAAACATAACACGCTACATTCAAACAAAGGATAGCCTTGACCAGCACCAAACACGACCAACTTCACCATACAGGCAAACACCTTCATACAACAAATACTACGTAGAAATTAGTAACAGAACGTCTAGAATAATTTCCAATAGCCCAGTATGGCAGGGGAAATTCTTCTCCGCCTCTATCCCAGAAAAAATATCCAATATTTACCGCAAACGGTTCGATCCAAGAGAAATAGACGCCTTCAGAATAATCTTCAACCCTCTCCAATGTCACAAAATCTGACAAACATAATACCCTTCCTCAAGCCAAATAAACCACACACTGATCTCGATTATACAACACTATCTGCTCGCTCTGAATCTCTTAAAAAATCGTGGAACTCCCAAAACTAATCATAATCAAACCACACATCCTAGTAGATTTCTCTCAAGAAGATTTCAACTCAATGCATACTACTCGTATAAACACTGTTCTCACTTATCCCACCCACCTCATACGAGAAAGTGCAATCAACTCACACGACAATGCACGATATTAATGTGAACTATCGAAATAAAAAAAGCCTTCTAAAAGGTACCATGATAAATACATTTTAATCAACAAGATACAAAATACAATACTTGACACTTGACCCAAACTACAAAAAAACTTAAAAACTTTATCAACAGTCGAAAAGCACAAGAGAGGTAAAATCGGTTGCCGCAGGCATCTGTTTTTTCCTGCACCATCATTAACCTTTGCTTCCAAGATATACCTCCTCAAAATCTCAACAACACACTCGAAAATTATGCAGTTGATATGATTCCCCATTCTCAACCAAAATTCAGAGCACAGACAAGCAGTCTGTTTCTGAAGACAATAGAGTTTTCTCCATGAATGGCGGAACCCTGAGTAAAGTAATTGGAAACCTAAGCTCCCCATTCGTCAGTATTCCCCTCTCAGCCTCGCTGATGTGGTCCAAAGGAAAGCATGGCGATACTTTTGGCATTCTAACTGCAATTACTGCCAGCAAGAGGCCGCTTTACAAACAGTTATTTCATGGGCCGAATTTTATATCAGGGTTTTCCTACTGGTATCTACATGGAAGCAGCCATTATACAATAGCGTGAAGTGGTAATATATTGCATAGCATGCTTAAGTCGGGAAAGAGCATGACATAGAATTATTCCGAGTTTGAGAGATTTTTTGTGGGAATCATTCTTTCTAATGAACCTATTTTAGGTTTACTGTGTCACGATGAAAAACAAAATATCAGTGACTTTTATTTCGATCTAACGAATACAAATTATTGTGTAGTAAAGGTAAAACTTTTAAAAGCTTCAAGTAAATATTTTTTCTTTCTAATATGGCTAGTGTAAAGGTGCACAAGAGAATCACCAAAAATATATAAAGGGTGTAAGAAGTGAGAGGTGCAAAAGTGCATAAGAAAAAGGTAAATAATAAAAAATATATATATAGGTGTAAGAAGTGAGAAAACAACCAAGATAGCAGGAGAGGTTAGTGGCAGGTAAGTGGATAATCTAGACTTTGATTTATTCTTTCTTACTTTGTCGGTGTTAGGTTAGATTTTCGTTCCTGATGTTGTATCTGTGATTCTATATTCTTACTCTCGCCTTTTATCCATTATTTTAGCACTCTTTTTCACATCTTTTTTATTTCTCTCTTCTCGATCTGGTGTATGGCCCAAGAGTTTTAGTCATTCTGGCAGTAATTGTATGATACACCCATCGGTTGCCTTTCCTCCTCCCGTGCTCTTAGATTGCTGGGAATTTGTTATTGTCTTTGTATTTCTCAAATTAAAATTTTACTCTGATTTCTTTGCTTCATCTTATTGTATTTCTTCCCTACATCTTCTTAGCTTGGTTTTTAGTCTCAAATTCACAGGATCAATATTGGTTATTTAATGCATTCTCCTTATGTTATTCTTTCTAATCTCACCTCCGTAATAAATACGTGGTTTGTTATTCACTCTCTGGAGCTGAATAAGGCGTGATTTAGGACCCATACTGAGTGGATTGCGGGGTCTAGAAGCAGTTAACTGACTACAGCAGATAAAGTTTCATTTTATTCTTCATTGATAGATTATCTAACATTTAAAGCGATCCTAGGGTCCTTAGAGCGGCGCTTATTCTTTTCTGCTTTTGTATCTTGTAGCCTTTGGAATATAACTGAAATCCAAGAATATGGCTTTCCACATTTACTGGCTCTTTTTTCAGACACGATATAGTATTATAAGAAAAGCTTTTATTATTTCTTATATGTTAACATACATTTTAATTGATAAATGTGTTATCTATCATAAATATCAGTAAGCAATATCTTTAGAAATCTTTTCCAAAGATCAATTAAAGCAAAGAATGAATCTGGCTATGTGTTTTTATATACAAACTCAATCCTTTTGGACAGACCACTGCTCAAAACTTAGATCAATCATGGTTTCCACCAAGAAACAATTCCCATTAATTTACTTTTGCTAATTTAATTTCCTTTCCATTTAAGAAATGAAAAAGCTGATTAAAATCGTGTCATTGTGTAATGATGAGATTTTAAGATTACACAGAAATGGCCAAGAATTGTTGCAAGTTCCAAATATAATTAAAAGTGGGAGTTGGAATTAATAATTGGGACTAATCAGAAAATAGCAATATGTGAAGTAATCTTAATTATAATTAATTTCCCAAATTATCTCCATCTTTCATGGTTTTTCATCGACTAGGAAACAACAACAGCTAGGCATTTTCCCCTGAAAACCATAAGCAAATTTGTACGGTAAATAGTTAAGAACAGGGAAGTGGCGTGGGCAGGGGTGGAGGTATGAACGTCTCCTAAGCTTCTACTGCAAGCTTCTCTTATCTTCATATGGCTTCGCTGCCTCATGTCAGCTGCTTCCACTCCCTCCTTACAATCGAGCATCACCTCTTCTGCTAATCTCTTTCACGCAGGTCTTGTCTAGCCATATCTTTCAACTTTAATCTTGTCCTTCCTCTTCTTCTTCTTCTCTCCTCACCTTCTTTTTCATCATTCCTATACCAACGTAGTCTTCATCACAAATATGCTAATAACAGTGCGTTCAATTCGGCTGTAATTTCTTCGCTACCACTACTTTTCCAGCCATTAAACGACTAAATACATATCTTTGGTGGCAAATGGAAAGCTAAGAATATGTGTGAGAGAGTTATAACCCAGGGAGTAGATGGGGTGGAGAACAAGATGAAGTGCAACCGTTCCTGTCAGAAAATAGCTATATTCAAACGGGAGGAAAATTGATCCCGCAACCCTCTGTCATTTCATTAAGTAGATGTTGTCCTACGCAGTTTTGTCCTGACAAGACAAACTTTAACGCAGGGGAGAAAAGTGAGAGGAGAGAGAGATGGGATGAGGAAGAGGGATACTGCCAATAATAACGAAGGGGGAGAAATAAAATTGGCCCAAAATAAAATATAAGTACATATGTGTAAGATATGTGGCAAAGATGTAGTGAGTGATCGCATGAGTGAAAGATGTAAATGGGAAAACTCCACCGACTCCTTCTGGTTATTTTATGAGTCATTTTTTTCTCTTGAAAATTGAAAATTGTAAAAAATCCTGAAATTGATCAAAAATCTGTTTCTCTCTCTCTCTGTTTTTAAGTCAGTCGGTCTGTCTGTCAGCTCTCCTAGCAAGGATCTACTCGTGGCAATTTCTTCAGATCAAGAATATAGTGACACAAACTCCTTATTACATGTTAAGCACAGTCTTATCTAGAGCGCTCAAAGCGGAAGTTTGGCAGAGGAAACTAATTCTGTTTTTTCTCTTCAACTTGAAGCGCCATTACAACGAGGGCATCACCCTCCTGCAGATGTCAGCTACAGTTACAGCAAGATCTGACATGCCGTACTGATTGCATAAAATGATCGATAAATTAAAGAAAGATTGAGCGGGGGGAGAAAAATAAAATGGTGGGAAGAATATAGGCAGCTAAAAATCGCTACACTAACCCTAGCCAAGAAGGAAGGGTGCCTCTCCCCTTCCGTCTCCGACCATGGATGAATGGACGAGTGCTGGTCGGCTTCTATGCTGCGACATTTGCCGCAGCCCATTAAATCAGGCGAGAAGAAGCTTTTTAAGAAAATGGCCGACAAACATGCAAACTGGAAATATCTAGAAGGAATAAAGTCAGGTAGTCTCAATCTTCTGTGACACTACCAAAGGTAATGGAGCCGCGAGAGTGAGCTATTTCTCCAGATATCAGGTGGTACAGTTTATATGAAGCAGTCCATTAGGAAGAGAAAGAAGCTAACGAAGTCCAAGAATTTATTCCAGTGGGTTTAAAGGTTATAAGGTTCAGGCGCAACTTTAATAGCGAAAGTAGCAACCAACGAAGCAATAGAAGTGCGTCGCCCAAGGCGCGATATAAATGTAACCACGAAAGCGCCCACCGCATTCCAGAGAGCGAAATTTCTTCGTAAGGGGCAACGTGAATTGTCTTTTCTCCAATTCCCCAATATAAGAAACAAATGAGCCGAATTCAGTTATAATTGATATAACCGAAATTTGGTTGGATAATGGGCATTGGGCATTGTTGGCTACAAAATATTCAAAAGAGACTCAATGGGAGGTAAAATTGGGGAGGAGATGTTTTAATTGAAAGAAAAAGTGAATTTAACATTGGTAGACGTGGATGGCGATGATGTATCGATTGCAGAGTTCGAGTCACAAATATATGTAAAATTAATATCGCAATCATTTATAGGCCACCCGCACAAATTGAACGAAAAGACAAGCGCCTATCTGATTGTCTCTCCTCTATTATTAAAAGAAATACAATAGTTGGTAGATATAAGAATGTAAGGTTTATTTTTACTTTTGAATACTCTTATAGTATATCATGAAAGAATAAAAGACGTGGGCAAGTCGGGTGGATTTCTGCTTCGGTCAGATTGAAATAAACAAATGAGAGCTTTTTTATACTGTTTTACACCGCAGCGAAGTCAACGACATGAAATTACAGCCCAATCATAGTGACATGCAATTTTCTGCAAGACCCGTGCATGATATTTCTTGCAGGAAGACTAGCCCCATGATATCACAGTAGCGCACGTGGCTGGCCAAGCGGAATTGTTGCATGACATTTCTTGCAGGAAGGTCAGCGTCATGACATCACAGTAGTGAGGCGTGGAGAGCACGCAAGCACAGCTACGCGAGTGGTGCGCCTCAAGCAGATGGGACCGAGTTTTAACTAAACTTATAAATTATTCGAGTCGTCGGCATTCTGATAATCTGAATTTTCGCGTTTATTAAACATTGCAGTTGCAGAATTGGTCTGTCCAAACCTTAATATTTAAACGGACAATGCTGGCGTTTTAATTGCAACTCACAGCCCCAATTTCTGGTCCCCCCTAAAACTTGAGAGGGCAAAAATTCGAAGTTCTTTAAAGTTATGTTTTTTAAACAACAACTATTACATATATAAATAAAAAGAAACAATCAAAGGCACGTGAAGGCTTACTTTTTGTATTTAACTGTTCCAAATGAGTCAAAAGACCAATTATTTAGTCAAGCCATAAGTATTGTGGCATCATTTCCAGGTTACCACTTTTGTCTGTATAAAAATAATCAAAAAATAGGTTGGTTTCTATATTAGCCTAGTCTACTAAACTTTAAACCGAGGTAACTATTGTGTTAGCCTACCACAAGGGTCACATTTCGATATACTTTAGAGATTATTTACCTGGCTATTAATTTTGTATTATTAGTTAATGAAAAGAGCTCACAAAGTGCAAGAGAGTCAAAGTTATACAGATACACCCACAAAGGAAAAGTGAAAAACGATTCCGAGCGTTTTTGTCTCTTTATTCCTTGAAAAGGTCTTTGAGAATAAAGACGAAAGCACTCGGAATCGTTTTTCACTTTTCTTTGTGGGTGTATCTGCATTAGTTAATTTATTGTCTAATCATTAAATAATAAATATATGGGAGTGTGAAAAGAGCACATTCGGAACGTAATTCTTGGGAAATTTAGAAAAGGCAACAATATTAAGTTAATGGCAGAAAGTTTATTTCAAGTACAAGGCGAAGACCAATTAGCGCGAAGAAGAATCGAGGACGGTTTCTGAATGATCGCTCGGAAAACTTTAGTCTCAAAGATGAAAGCCTTTCAGGAATTTCATTGAGATTTATTCCAGATCTTTTAAATGTAACAGCGGAATAAATTTAGAATGTAACTGATGAACAATTGTTTTAAAAAGTACATTTAACTCATTCCAATGTGTATTGTAAATTAAAGGAGTTTGAAAAGTTTAATGGTTAGAGTAATGGATTTCTCATGACTTGTCAGAGGTACAGTTGCAACAAAGACACAATATTTGTTCCTTTTTTCGACTAAAAATTGAATATTTTTCAGTAAGATTGTTAAAGGAGATAAAAGACTAGTTATGGACAATTATATAATACTGTGTGTTGTGGTCAGCCATGAGAGTCAACTACTTCTCATTCGTCTACAGAACTGGAGGCTTCGAATCATCAAGGAGCCGTTTGCGTAGCAGCTTTACTCTTTTTACTCTATCCTTTTTGTTAAGAATCGACATCAGATGTCTTCCATCCTTCTTGAAAGGACAAAGTTTCATATCATCTTTCAGCAATTATTTAGGGGCGCATGGCTCACTTTGGCCCTTAAAGCAAGATGTCTAGGTTTCGCCTAATCTTGTTCATCGTAATCCTGATGAGGGTTAAGCTCCTCACTGATCGGGGCGGGCTGGCCTTCACTCTTGAAAGACCCTATCCTATCTCTTTAAGCCGTTTGATAGCTTTAAAAACACTAAATCGATCTAGAGTCGGGTTCAGTATTTTGAAACCATCGTCCGATGTCTTCTCGCTTCTTACAAGTAGACGATTGCTACACATTTTTCCCTCCTAATTTTTAACGAGTATCGTATTTTATGAAATTACAATTTGATTCACACAACTTAACAAATCCTGAAAGAAACTGCAAGACACTACTCAATTAATTGTATGTTAACATATTTAAAATCATTTGTAAAAAGCAGTCTAGACTTCGTGTTTCTAATCTGTAAGGAGTAAATCTCAATGCTCACCAGATTTAGCACCATCAGATTACTCTTTTTTTTAGGATAGTGAATTACTTGAAGAGAATGATAATGTTAATAACATAAGATGTTGAAACAAATTTAAGGAACTTTTTAAAATCAAAGTCCAACGAGTTTTACTTGAAAGAAGTTAGTAGAAAGATGGAGACTAGTGGTAAAAACTGGAGGAAACTATATTACTAATTAATATTAATAAATAATAATTATTCAAATACCTACAACTACAAAGAGTTGCTTGAGTTTAACGCTTAAGGTAATCATAAATAAAATGCCACATTACTTATGGAATGATTTAAAAAGTAAAACTGCTGTGAACGATCTTTAACCGGCCTATTAGGCAAGGTTGTCTCACTATAATTCAAAAAAGCTAATGTCATTTCAATGTTTTAAAACGGAGAAAATTCCGATCCCAGTAACTTTTATCCTATAAATTTAAGGTCAGTAACTTGTAAACTCAAACAATAGATAATTCCAGGTAGGATAGTGGGTCATCTAGTGTCTAATAGCCTAATCTCAACACACATTTCGGCGAAGACGCTCGTGTTTAACTAAAATCCTGAAATTTTTCATAACACGATTTCCATCTACGATGAAAATAAAGCATTGGTGATAATTTCCTTAGACTTCCGAAGAGCCTTTGATACCGTTCCGCATGAAGACTCTGCTGAAACATAAAGTTCACGAAATAAGAGGAAATGAGCTTAAGTGGATTAAAAACAGACTCTCAAATTGTTCACAGCATATTGTCATAAATGAAGAAAGCTTAGTTTGGGCCCAGTCCCTAGTGCAGCAGCTAAGGGGTCAGTACTGGGCCTACTGCTGTTCATTGTAGATATTAATGATCTTGAGAAGGGGTTGCTTAGTAAACCACGAAATTCGATGATGACACGAAGCTATGAAATTGTCATCTTATAACGGGATGTTGCGGAATAGCCATATCTTAGAATCGGTAAACTTAGAAGGTATCTAGATCTTATAATTTCGGAGGAACTCAAGGTGTCAAAACCATGCGTTAAATCTACTCTAAAAGCAAACCAAATTCTCTGTTAAATTGTCTCAAACTTGACATTTAATTTGGAAGATATAACTTTGCCTATATATAAAATTCCTCGTTCGACCTCATCCTGAGTAAGAAGCACAATTGTGTCTCCTAACCTGAAAAAGACGTAGCGCTGTTAGAAAGAGTGCATGCATGGTAGGGCAACAGTAAAAAGAAAGACTTTGATCCTTAAACATATTTATTATCCCGTGCAAATTGACGATTACCTGGAAAAGTGAACAAGTATTTAAAATCTTAAAATCATTCACTAAAATAAATTCTAGATTAGTGTTTAAGATGAATGATAGGGTAAACAATTGTCTAAATAGATTCAAATTACTAAACAAGTGTTTCAACAGGGCCATAGCTCCACATTATTTTATTTATATGTAAAATCACACACATATCATACATATCTATCCGAGTAAGGAAAGCACGCTAGTAAATATGTTTAAAAATTGACTTGACGCTTATCTTTGAAATGGAAATATTACCTAGTAGGTGACACATATCAAAACATCCAATGCAACATCAGGAAGAGTTTCAAAATCAAAGAAAAGATAAATAAATTGATGCCAGGGATTAGTCTCATGTAGAGCATGTGCGCAAATGTGTTTTCTGTATTCCTTTTTCACTTTAACATCATTACATTATATTCATTCCAACACTATCATACGAAGATCTGCCATATCCACTTGTGTGTATGATTGAGCGATTGTCTTGAGGTATATTAGGACATTGCATAAATCTTAGGTACACATGTAGATAAGTGTATATCATAGTTCTAGAAATGGTAAAAAAAAGAATCATTTTAGCTGATAGACATGTATGTAGATAAGTGTCGATAAGATTTCTTGAACTAACATTAGATTTAACGTAATCCTTCGGGCCCTTTAGTTTCTAATGAATAATCTGGTTCGACCTCTAATATATGTATTTTGTTTGGTGTAGATTGCACTATTGTGCTTCCCAGGCTAGATTTTAATGGATCAAGGTTCTTTGCTGCCTTAGCCCTGTAGAATTAAAAGAAAATATATTTCTCTATTTGTTTCTAGCTCATCTTTACTATGAGTTAGCACTAAAATTATACTTTCCATATTTGCGGAAAATCTCTATTTCGTGAAGGTTGAAAACAGCAATGTTGATATTTTGCCTGCATACAAATTTTCTAAACGTGACGGAAATTAACATTGCCTTTGGTGAAAATAATACCTTGGAGAGGGTAAATAAGGATATTTTAGAGGCCTGAATTGCCTGGACTCTGTCAAATTGAGATCTTATTCAACAGATAAAATAAATAGGAGCACCGGCGCGTCGAAATTGGAACTATAATGGCGAAGAACCTTTATTCCGGTTTCATTCATATTTTCTATTTCTTCCTCACCACACTCCTACCAATAAGGTCGGTTGGCCAGCATCAATGCCTAGCTTACCTGAAATTAGTCACAGAAGAAGGGGTTTCGGACGGGCGGCTTCTCGCTATATTCACCCATATCATGGCATCCTTTGGCTGTATTAGACGCACCCTAACACGCTATGGAGATACTCCAGGTATATGAACCATTTAAAGTTGTAATTTTAGTCAAAGGTTTATCTTTAAATGATTATAGAAAAAGTTGATGATAATTTCAACCGGTTAAACTTTGAAAGTAAGGATTAATTAGAATGAGCCTGACGATCAAATAAGAAGAGCCTGAATTATAAAATCGAAATCGGAGATTTTTCATTATTTAGTGCAATTAGGTATCTTAATTGAGAGAAAAGATAAGGAATACTTGTATATGTCTGGGAAGTTATCAAATGGGAAGTTATCTTGTCTGTATACAAGTTATAAGTTAACATAATGCATAGTGGAAGTTTTACTGAAATAACAGTTTAAAGGCAAAACAACCATGGCAACCCCATAAAATATGTGCTCTATTAGCATTTCAGAACCGAGAACAATCTATCACCGCATGGCATTGTAGAGGGTTTATGTCAGTCTCTTCTCGAATTACAAATTTATGGAGCATAACAGCTTGGAATGAAGCCATTAATCTTTCTTTCGAGGTAAAAATGGTCTTCGTCAGTGGCAGATGGAAGCAAATTGCATTTTAATAGTTTTATTGCAATTAACCAATTGATTTTACTGTGTAACAAAATTTCCCTTTTGTCTTGTTCTTGGCTTAAAAGTGTTAGTTTCCAATTGTTTGTGGCTTTATTAAATAAAATAAAGTCAAATCTAATCCCTAAATTTTTAAATTAGCCCATTTTTAGAAAATAAAAATACTTTGATGCAAAAAGTAAAAGTATATCAAAAGTTTCGAGGGTTATTTTTTTTCGGTTATGGTATAAACATGATATACTGTATTTAAAAAGTTATAGAAACAGTAATACATTAGTAATAGCCATTATTTCCCTTATACTTTGTTTTTTTGCGACCTAGACACCAATGGCAGTTCTCTTCCATTCCACATAAATTCAGCAGTAATTTGGTGAAAAATAAACTGTATTGCTTTTAAGAACTTTTGAAATCTTTTTTATATGTTTGAAGAATTTCTAGAACATTATGGCAACGTAGATGACTATAAATACAAAGAATGTCTACTCAACAGATCGGTTTAACTCTAGCCGTTACAGCGCAGCCCTAGTCACTCGTCATTGATAGAAACATTCGTCACACATGGCATCAACAGGCTGTAAGCATCCGAAAGAGGCACTTTGCTATGTCTACGGCGAATTTATTGAGAAAAGAGCGAAAAAGTGTGAGGCCTACAAGGCATATTTCGGTATGCCAATTGGGGCATATTTCGGTATGCCAGTTGGAGATCAAAACAAACCATGGGCACCTCATTTCATCTGCGAGCTCTGTAAAAGGACTCTGGAAAGGTAATATATGTAAAAAAATATAATGTGTTTTGTTTATTTGGATATTGGATTTATTTATTTTTTTTAACATTTCTAATAACACTAAGTGAAAAGCACTTGTATATTTATACTTACATTTTCATTTTGTTTTCTACAGAATGGTCAAGATGAGAAAAGAGAGCTATGAATTTTGCAATCCCACTAATTTGAGGGAACAAACTGAGCACTCAAGCAATTGTTTCTTCTGCATGGTGACCCCCTCAAAAGGTCGAGCAGGCAAAAATGCGCCTGTTTTCATGTATCCAGACCTTTAGCCATCTATTGCACCAGCGCCACACAATTTTGAGTAACCCATACCCACTCATATAAAAAGAGAGCAGCAATTTATAGAAAGGAAAAGCAGTTCAAAAGAGGATAAGGTCATTCATCCAGATTACAGAGGTGCAACTGAGGAGAGAAACCCATACTAAACCGAACCAAAAAGATCTTAACGACCTTTTCAGATATCTTGGTCTCACAAACTCCAATACCGAGCTTTTAACTTCGCGAATCAAGCAGTGGGATTTGTTCGATGACAGTGTGCAAATATCAGGTTAGAGAAAGCGTCACCATTGTTTTTTAACGTTTATTTACACGTCAAGGTGAGCTTTTCTTTTGTTACAATGTGACCGGTCTGTTTGAGGCAATCGTAATCGCCTGTAGCCCCCTACGAGTGGTGCCTCTTCATTGGCATCTCGTCCAGGAGCCTAAAAGCAGTGTTGCTTCTAAATGGAAACATGTATCCACCTCTTCCTCTTGCTCACTCGGCGTAGCTCAAAAAGGAATACAGCAGTGTCAAGATCTTGCTAGATGCATTAAAATATGAGGAGTACCGTTGGAGGATATTGGAGACTTCAAAATGGTGGCCTTCTCGATGGGTCTCTACGGCGGCTTTACTAGGTTTCCTTGTTATCTTTGCCTTTGGGACAGCAAGGACACCGTGGCATACTACCATCAGCGTGATTTGCCACAACAGACTGAGTTTAGTGTGGGGAGAAACAACATTACACAGTGTTTTTAATATCGTTAACTTGAAAGATTTTAACAGGTTAGTAACATTCAGTTCCGATGAGAAATGATTATAAATAGAGATTTTATTGGCATGCAAAGAACTAGATAAGCACAAATTAGTCACAAGTTGGTGTGATGGATAGATCCCAAAAGGCCATTTGGCTATTGAAGCAAGGCAATTTGTTGAAGGTATCTCAATCTTACTCTAAAATAAATTACTCTAGCGTACAAATATCTTTATGCCAATGGTTTTTTGTCTGATTGATATATATTTTACCTATAAGAAAATTAGAATCAAACATAGAAAACCCGAAGATAAAATCTAGGTTAAATTTAAATACAAATATAATAATCATGGTAGAAATTAAAATAAACCATGGGGATTTTACAGATCAAGATTCGGCTCATTAGAAGCAAATGCAATAATTCTTCTGAATTTGCTTTCTAATTTGCTTCTATACGGCATTCTGATATTTTAAGGTCCCATTTCGTTTGGATCTCTGGCACAAGTAAAGGAAAATTTCCCTTGCTGGCTTATTAGAGCAAAGAAATGAGCTAAAATTGAGCTTTGCTGTGTAAGTTCTATCAAATTAAATAAAACAATTCATATATTTCTATTAAAACTAAAAAAGGAGCATCCCATTTGAGATATTCGTCAATTAATGTTTCCAAAATATCATTGAAAGTCTCAATAAAAGCCCAACAAATCGAACTACACATATTTATTTACGCGAAGAACGAGGCTAAGGAAAGAAATGTTCATGTACAATTTTGTTTCCTTTTACACAATCTGTATATTTTATAGTGTTCAATCCCACATTTTTGTGTTTGTAATTTATCCCTGTTATTTAGGACAATTTCGCGTATAAGAAGACTCTTACCTTAATCTATTCCTTAATCTTTCGTTGGATTGAATTTTAGATCGCTTCTAACTGAAGTTGCGTTGCAGTATAGAAAGAAAACCTCAATGTTAATTTCGGAGGAGTTTATTGTGCTGCGTGAGTGCTTAACGAAGAGCAATTTGAGTTAATATCATTGCAGGATTGGATTTTTGTTTACACATTAACACTATTGTACTTGATGCCCAAATAATCCATGTGTAAGTGGGAAGGAAAGCTATTGAATGGGAGAGCTGTGTGAGCGTAGATTCATCTCATCCTTGCGACTCTCTGAGGAGACCCCTGGTCAGCCGAGCTACTGGACCGAAGTCCGAACCGTTAATGCCCAGTGAGTATCCCGGTTAAGAGGGGCATCTATCCCCACGTCTCCTTCCTTCCCCCACATAAGGAAGGACAGAGTTTCATGGTTTGTATTTACGTTTGTAGGGTACATGTGTTTGTATGTATGCGATATGAGACAGTGAAGAGAGAAGCAGTGAAGAAAGAGTGGTGACGGGATATGCACGCAACGAACTAGATAAGCACAAATAATATTAATATCATGTGAATGCGAGTGGCTTATCGATCTTGCAAGCTCACTACTCTCTTGAACCTCATTGTTGCTGATTGCGTCAATAATCATGATTACAAAATCCTAGCAATATGTTTATTTCCATCAAATGAAGGCTCAGTTTATCTAACTACTCACATTGATCTACGCACTGCTAAGTTACGACAACTATTTGCCTTGAATAACTTTTTGAAGCAAGAAGCATTTTTCTGCATACGACTTCCTATCCATAAAAAAAGGTACAAAAGAGAAGAAATATATGCGCGAAGCAGGCTGATTAAGGAGATCTCCTGTTTTCGATTCGCGAGGCATCACCACAAAGCAATGATTTCCTCAATTTTCTGCCTCTAACTATTACTCTCCTTAGCCTTTTTACTTAAACTGTATTTCTACCTAGCATAATATAACTTGACCCCTAGTAAAGTCCCAGAAACAGTCGGTAGTAGGGTAAAGTGAACTTCTAAAGGAGACCCCGTTAGAGAGCCAGAGAAGGAGCCCGGATGGCGGTGACGAGCCCAGGCCCGACTGTAGGATCGATTATAGATATAGGCCATCAAGGAAGGGTGGTCGGAAAGTGTGTGCTCGAAGAATGGTAGGGTATTTAGAATTAGGTTTATATAGGGGTCTTCTCCCACTAGTGGAGCGGGAATAATATTTCTCCAGGTTTTACTTTTCAGAAGGACGTCCCACCTGGAAGGGGGTATGAGTTAAGATAATGGACCCACCGGGTTTCATAAAGAGACTGCCCCTCCGAGTTATACCGAAAGGAAATAAAAGGAAACCCACAAGAAGTCGCCCAAAGCCTGTTCAAGGATTTACAAATTGCACTTATCAAATGCCTCGAGACGCCCAATGGATTCGTGGTAAGTTGTGCTGATAACAATGACGTCGAACTACTACTTACATCTGCGGGCACGATCGCTCTCCGTAAAATAGACTTAGAAGCAAAGGAACCTCCACAGATAATCGCGAATCGAAGAATCGTTCGCAGAAAAATCGAGTCTTGGATTGGAGAAAATACACCTGAGGAATTAAGGCAAGAACTTGCCTTAATTTAGAGAGCACACACATGTTTTAAAATCACGTGCGAGTCTACAGGTATTGCCACAAAAGCATTACAAAAGGGACTTCTCGCATACAGTATGAGAATTCCCTGAAGCAATATTCAACGAGATCAGTACCACAATATTCAAATATGCTACAGGTGTTATAGGATGGGAAATCACATAATTGCCAACTGCCCTCAAAAGGAAGAGATATGCTCGGAGTGCAGCGGCCCCCATTCGTGGAGGAACTGCTCAAATAATAATAAAAAATATGTAAATTGTGGAGGAAGCCTGTCGAGGGTTTAGTGAGTGGATAATCCCAGTCCACTTCATGGAGATATATTTTATTACCGCACCGAGGTGAAGCGTATCCAATACACCTACCTTAGCCACTTCCGGTGAATAAAAATTACCCCAGTGCGTACCCTTTTGATCAAAACTAAAAAGATGATCCCCTGAGTGTGTTCTCCCCTCACTATAAGCCAACCATGAGCGGGTCAGTGGAATAATGAGTTTTAAGCCGAGTGGATTGCTTAATAATTGCCAAGGGATCGTCCACTTAGTTAAACACACATATACAAAAATAATCCTTAATGTACATGAATTTGAAATAAACACAGCGTATATAGATATAATTGGGAATAATTTTGCATTGAATAAATAAGTCTACAAAAATGTCGTGGGATTACTTGCAGATTACTCACTGGGATGTTTGCGTTTTAATGACACCAGACAGAACAAAGGGAATATTATTATTAAGTTAAACACTGAATTAGGTAAGCACTTGTAATATTCGAGGGTTTAGGCTCAGGACAAGAATTCTAGTACACAAATAAACTGGTGAAGTTAGGGGGAGGGGATAGTTCAATTAACGATACCTTTGAGTTCGTAAGTATTTTTTGAAGGGGGGGGGCGGTGAAGATATTCTTCTTGTGACGATGATCGCACCTAGTCCGGCCGTTCAAGGTTACCAAATGAGAGGGTAATCCTAGACCGATGATGTACTGATCCTTTGCCGGATCACGAAGGTGAGGCAAGCGGTAACTCAATCGGACTTCTTCCTCGAAGTACCTGTCCGATTATTCGGCTCCTGGCGTGGGTAGCCAAAACCGATTATCTACGTTAGGTAATCCGCAGAAGGAGGTCCTGTGTAACCTCAGACTCTCAATTGGGGTGGCTGCGAGAAGTTTAGCACCTACAAGTACCGTGACGGCAACAACCAATTCCCCGAGAAGTTCCTTCCTTGCAGCGGGCGAACGGTTTCCTATGTGGATCGAGTTTCACACAAACTCGACGTCAGTCCAAGGGCTGCTGCTTGGCTTGATTCCAGGGAGAAGTCTTCCTTTTATTCCTCCCACGAGCAAAATCAAGGGAGCGAATCGAATTCTCGTAAAATCCGTATCGCCGCGCGAAAGACCTTTTTTCATCTTTGGGCTGACGATATGTCATTTACTGCTTTGAGCAATCTCGGATTTTACGGTGGTACGAAAAAGGGCGACGAGGAATTCTAGGCAGGAAAGAGGTGCATTTTAGGGATACGAGAAGGCGCGCAGCTTTGTGTCGGAGTATTTCTGCGTACATATGCTGTTTCCTAGTACTAGAAACAAAGCGGACCAAAGGGAAGAGGAGGAGATTTACGTGAAAATCAAATAAGGAAACAGATTGTGACGAAATTTCACGAATAATGACAAAACTCACCGGATTGGTCTTAATACCCACAAAGAATCACAAAACTAACCAAAAAGTGCAAATGAATAAAAAGAAAAACAACATAAATAAAGAAAAGAAAAATAAACAAATAAATAACCGAGGAACATGAGCCCACACAACAGATAGAGATACGAGAATTATGCTACAAAAAATCATAGATACTCGATTTATTAACATAGCAGGAAAACAAATATTGCTAACAAAGGTATGAAAGCCTATCTCATACACATATAATATAATAACATAACAAACACAGATATAAACAAACAGACACACTTTCATTCTAATTTATTTCGAACTTAACTCTAAGATTAGTTTATAGTACAGAGATTAGCGTGACTTCCACGCAACTTGCACCTCTCTGCTAACCTCCAACTTCCTTCCTCTTCAATCATCTTTCGCCTTTAACGCTATCCAAAGATGTGCCAAAAACTAACACCAGGAAAAGGTACAGCAAATAGTAACAACTAAAAGCTAGGAAAACATAAAAACACCGTGGTCCGGGTCCCACGTTAAGCAGGCCCACAGTCCAACTTGGTTAACCTTTAAGCTTTGACTTTATTTCAGCCTGTCCTATCCTTACTTCTTTGATCTTCTTCTCCCTCTCTCCCCCTCTCCGGAGCTCTTTTCTTTCGGGGCCTTCAGACCCCGAGGGAAGAGGACGTCGAAGGAACCGGGCCTCACCCCGTCTCCTCCGACCAGGTCCCCGCTCTGGGAGAGACTGGTCGGGGGGCGGGGGAAGAGCGCTCAGATCTAAAACTTTTTCTCACACTTTCCCTTTTATTTCATTTCTCTCAAATTAGTTCCTTTATTTACGTCAGAGTAATTAATTTTAGAGTAAGATTGAAACATCTTCAACAACCTCTACAAGCTTTAATAATAAGACGAGATGCGAGACTGAGAATCTCGAAAAACTAAGTGCTTCTAAATGTAAGTGAGACGTAAGCAAAATGTCACTGAAATATTTGGTTGTTTATCTTGTTTATAAGATCATTATACAGAAAAAAGTTCTCCCATTACACTGTTTTTACCTACTTTTTAATAGATGTGGTTATATTTAATTACATTCTCCGACGTGCCTCTGGCATTATACTCATGTGTTCCCATTTTTTCCCATGGTGCTGATGACTATCCCCAGCCGCATGGGAAAAAAATGGTACTAGAAGGTGAAAAATTAATCGCATATATCGCTTGAAGTTTTAGCTTAAGTGAAAAAGGGAGTTGAAAATCTTTGAGGTAGAAATATTAGGTTTACCGACCTCTATGGAGAACCAGGTTCTAAGAAATAGCCAGAGGTTTGCTAACTTATTTCATTCTAACCTTTAGTTACCACAATTACCATGATTATCTCTTTGTTCATAATACAGGGTGTTTAAAAAAATTCGATATCATTCGAGATGTAAATATCAGAGAAACTAGTTAGTCGAGGCAAATGAAACTAAAAAGGCTTAATATTAAGCAACATAAGATTTATTTTTCCAAATTTGAATGAGAAACTCAAAGGTATGTGGATTCCATAAACGGTTTCACACATCAAGTCGGTAGTCCAGCTCCTCCTTAACACGCTGCAGCATGTCGTTGGTAACAGGCTCCAGTGTGGTAGTGATTGTGTGCTTGAGTTCCTCTAGGTTTGCAGGAAGAGGTGGGATATAGACCAGTTCCTTCACATAGCCCCAGAGAAAAACTCGCAAGGTGTCAGGTTAGGTTAACGTGGCGGCCATTTCAACAGCACATTGTCTTCATCACCTGCACGCCCGATCCATCTCCCTTGCTGATTGTCATTGAGATAAGCCCGCACAGTGAGCTACCAGAGAGGTGGAGCCCTGTACTGTTGAAAAAGAAAGTCTTCTAGTTCATTTACAATGAGCTTATCTATTAGCCAGTTCTGAAGCATTTGCAGGAAAACATAGACGGTCAAATTTCCATCAAAGTAAAACGGGCCATGAAGATGGTTCTTGGAGATACCGCAGAATACATTCACTTTCGGTGAGTCCCTCACGTGCTCAACTGTGGCATGGAGATTTCCTTCGCCCCAAATGCGAACATTATGCTTATTGACTCTGCCATTCGTATGAAATGTGGCCTTATCACTAAAAACTAGACGTTCCTTGAACTCGTCTTCTTCAAGTTTCTCTTGCATATCAACACAGAATTGTTTGCGCTTTTGCTTGTCATCTGCCGTTATGGCCTGAACTAGCTTCAACTTGTAGGGTTTTATTAGCAAGCATTTCCTTAGGACGCACCATACTGGTTGCAGGAATCTGGGTTTCCAGCCTTGTTCTTCTTATGGATTTCTTGGGGCTTCGCAAAAGTTTTTGGCAAACCCACGCGACCGTCTCTTCCGATGTTATTGGTCGTCCAGATCCTTCTGCCCTGCACAGACAGCCTTCCTCTTTGCATATTTTTATGCCATGTCCAAATCTGCCTTGCCGTTGGTGACTGTTTAGAGAACTCTCTCACAAATGCACGCTGCACAGTCTTGTTGGACTGTGTTCGACCATACTCCAAAACACAAAACGCCTTTTCACTTCGAGTGAATGGCATTTCTATACATGTAAAGATAAAAACATCAAACATTAAACATAAAACTTTGACCTGTTTCTACACATGTTATTAAAATATGAAGTCATTTGAACGGGAACTGGCAAAGTTATTAGATTCAAAATGATATAAATATTTTTGAGACACCCAGTATATTCTTTGACAAATCAAGATTTGATTTTATTTTAAATTGTGGAGGTTGAGAATCTAGTAAAGCTTCAGTAGGTTATACGTGAAAAAATTGAAACTTGCATCACCTTTAAAACTGTAGTATTTTATTGGCTATACAACTTTAAGATATAAATTTTAAGCTCCTAATCAAGCGTTTCTTTATTAAAGAGAATGCATTATAATTCTCAGAAATAAAATATTTAAAGAAATTAAAATACTTTCTTAACAATACGCTTTAGCAATTTATGGGGCGTATAAATTATTTCATTAAATAATCAGATAATTCCCGAAGATTTCTAGATATATTATTTGGCATAACATCCCCTTCTATTTAATATGGCAACCACACAAATTACATTGCCAAACAATGGTGTGTGATGAGTTGATGATCAATACACTTTATTCTTACAGAAATCTTCCACCTAAATAGAGTGGATATGGGGAACAAACTTAAAAACCTTTGCCTTGTTTTTTTAACAAAATCAAACCCCAATAAAATTGCAATTGGCTATGATTCCTTTGCATCAAAATAGTCTATTTTAGGTAGAAATAACTCCTTGCAAAATGAATGATAATAACACCGCCTAACAAGTAGTTAGAAATTCCAGGAACAGAGGTCCTAGCTCAAAATATGGCTTTAAGACATCGAAGATTACTTAACAAGCCCTAGTGGCTTTTGATGCGAATTCAAGTTAAGTATTTCGGGCCATTGACAAAAAGCAGATGAATAATTACCAGGAGGCAAGTGCAAATGCAACTACCTGGAAGGTAATAGGCAGACATAAAAAAAAATGTTTCCTAGCAAAGAAACACCCAATAAAATATATTGCACCCAGCAAATCCTCAATAATGGGTAGTCGGCAGGAGAGGGAAGATTGTATGACAGATGACTAGTGGACACGGTTATTTCCCTTTAAACAGCTTTCTCTTCTTGCTATTTTACAGTTTTTATTTAAGAAAGGCTACTCATTCTTTGAAGATACTCAAGGCATCAAATTAGAGTGTCAAAATTATCTCCAAAATAAGTCCAATATTTTAAAGTGTCGATGATCTTTGTAAGCCAGCGAAGATGGGGCTCATAGATTAATAGTGAGAAAGAAATGGCTGGAGACCAAACGTTAAAATATTGCGTCCCCGGCCAGTAGAATAGTCACCACCCTTAAATGTTTACTATGTGAATAAGTTATTATTTTTGTGTCTATTAGTGGTTCTTGAACTTGCAACTATATTAAGATTCGATTTATGCTAGTATAAAAACGTAATAGGATTAAATAAACATGAAAAACATCAGTTAAGAGTGTCATCTATTTTTCACTGACAAAAACTTTTAGATTGAGATTTAATATTTTAGAGTTTATTGTACGTGTACAACCTTTTTGCAATTTCAAGTCGGCTTTCAATAAAGTAACGCAAAAGGGTGTGAAATTCTTTTTCTTGAGTGTATTTTTGTGAATTGTGGACTGTTTGATTCAGCCACTAATGTCCTATAAATATATATTTTATACTTTTTACCATTACTGCTATTTCAATAAATTTTTTGTTGTTGCTTCCAATTTTACGTTTTGCCTTTACTTCTTCCTTTATTATTTGTCTCATTTTTTTATCTATCAAAGTAGATAAATCGAGATCTATAGCTAAAGGTATTCTAGTGCTTTGCTTTTCAGAATGAATCCGCGTATTCTAAAGATTGATCCTAAAATTTCACCATCCGGTTGAGTTTTAATTTTTCTAACATTTGAGCCATTAAGTCCTTAGGGGCCTGGTAACTTTATTCAATTACAAATATTCATACTGTATTTCAATCATCACAAACAGATAGTAATTCAGATATCCACAGATTGGATTTTAGCTTCTCTGCCTAAATTTCTGGGAAAATTTTTCCATCTAAGGGAAATCTAAATCACGCGGTCGCATTTGGAAAATAATAAAAAGGCAGCGCTTTTCTAGGGACAGGAACACGAATTATACCACACCTCATGAAATTTTATATAGAGTAAAAGGAAGACTAGTGAAATCCGACGAGAAAATTACGTATGGTCGAAAAGAGAAAACACGCATTTGCAATGAGTTTATGTAAACATTAAATGAAAAGATTTTACGAGAAAAAGAGCGTAGTAGAAAATAGGTTCCAATCTACAATAAACCAAATAAATAGGATCCGTATCACGAGCTGAATTAATATCGTCCTTAGGGATTTAAAATTGCGAGAGGATGATCTTTTAGGATGCCAGTGGAAGGAGTTTCTTAGAAATCTATGATGCAGATTTCACCTCGAGGTCGAGATACCAAAAGAAGCCAGTTGAATATCTCTCATGGGAATATTAGTGACAATGATACGAAACATTGATGTACTATAATGTAAACGATTTGTGTTGGAAAGAATCCCTCAATGATTCGTGTCAAATGTGTTTGCTATGTCTGAAGATGTACACACCTAATGTTTCTTTTTCTATTTGAGAATCCTTTTGATTGTGTTTGCATAACTTTTTTCTGACTTTCAGTTAGCTTATCATAGTAAAAAGGTTCCTCCACTTTGAATAAAGGACTTTCACCTCTCCTGTCAATTAAATCCATATTTATGATCCAGTCACATTGATCTTTTAATTATACTTCCAAAATATAAGTAATTGCAATTCACCCTCAATTTCTGAATTATGAAAATTACTGGAGTTGTAATTTGGGTTACATTACCAGATGTGGACTCGTTTAGTTAAGGATATATTTAAAACCTTGGTAGGTCGCTTGGGTGGTTGCATTTGGTTGAGCGTTTCTACTGTATTTCGCTGAAGTTTTGATATTAACCTATTGACTATATTAATATTATTTGTTCAAACTAATGAATATACTATTTAATTCGCTTGAAAATGAATGTAACTTACACTACCAAGACAATCACACGCAAATAAAGCATAAATGTAATATGCATACGTAAACATGAGCATTATATTGATACAAATCGCACAAACAAAACATCCAATCCAGATCTGTAACGGATAAGATATATAATTTAGCGTAATTTACGTAGCCAGATAGTGTACTTGAGCAACGAATAAAATGGAAACGTTTACTCACTTTATAACAATGTGTTTCCTATTCTTTAATCTTTTCAAAGTTTGAATAGAACTTTTCGGTCTATGTAGATAAAAGATGAGAAGCTACTTTATTATTTAAAGCAACGGCATTACCTCAGAAGGGGATGAAGTCGTAGTCTTGAATTCTCATGTAAATTTGAACGGACTTGTTTTCTGAAGTCCTAGAATGCGTTCCGCTTTGCAGCGGGCCTGGAGTTAAAAATGCAAATAGGTAGTTTTCTAACTCATGTGCAAGATTTGTAGATACATCAGTATATTGCATTAATGAACATAAGAATACCTTCGCCTATCTACCTGAATGACCTGTGATAAAAGCTCCTCGTTTTAGATATGCACCTATCGTTTTTAAAGCTAGATCACTAATCTCAGAGATGGATAAGGAGACATGGGGTTATTATACGTGTCTGCACATCGTCTATTATAAGTGTTAATCTTGTCGTTGTTAGCGAGATAAAAAAGCAACAGCTGCTGTTCTTTCCAAACACTCTACTCAAATTGCAGGATAATGTTAAAGGATCTTTCAAAAGACAAAAAACTATTCCAATCAAATTCCACAAAACTATGATATAATACTTTTTCTAGGGAATTATTTATCCTTTTCCTTCTTATTTATTTACTCTTTTAATATATACATATATTGCTGCCTTTGTTTGTTTTGGCAGACGACGACTTTCTCCTTATTGTTGTGGTCTTTGTAGTGTCAGCTTCAGCCGCAATTGAACGGAGTGGATGAAGAAAACGTCATTATTATTTCGGGCCATATAAATCCGAGATAATCCTTCTGCAACTTTCTGGACATTTAAAATGAATCATAATGCATTATTAAATTTGCGAAAATAAAAGAATAAATCAGAGTGGAATTCAATTGCTTTATGAAATAGGGTGGGAGGGGGAAGAAGGAAGATTCAATCGACTCCAGCAACTGATCCACAGGCGGGCAGAGAAGCTCTAATTTTCCAGTTAGGCTCCAACCTGAAGCAAAGTTAAGACGGTTGAAAAGAGGAAAAATTAATAGCAACCCATCGACGCAGCCCAGATTCTTAAGGTAGAGGTAATTTTATAAAATTACCTCTACCAACGTCCTAAGTCTTTTGTGTGAAAAAAAATTTCAAGTGGAGTTTTTTAACTCAAGAACGTTGTGAAAGTTTTGGAACTTAATAGAATAGGCTCAGAGATTAATATAAATGTTGTCAAAATACTTACAGGGCACTTGCAAGGCAAACAAATGTGTTAATATTAAAATTGTTCAATGCAAAATCGCCAGTGATACAGAAAGCGCTACTTGCTTTCTGAATTTTATGTGAATACAGCACAAAAATGAAATTGCATTGACTGAAATCAACCGTATTGATTATGATTTCTGTTCGATTATAATTATCTGGGATAAATGCGAAAGGTGATTTTCATTGGTTTGAATTGTCTCCTTTTATTTTTAAATAGTTTGGAGGTTAGGTGAGACAAATTGTTTGGGGTGAATATTTTAGTTTATTTTTTCTAGTTGCTTGTAAACCTAATCAAAAAATAAAGTAAAAGAATCAATCTAAACTATTCAAATAACATATTTTTCCAAAGTGTATTTATTGCTTGCGATTTATCTTACATAGTGATCGAAGAGGAATCGTAATAAGTAAGATTGATATGTTAAGTTGTGCTAGGGAGTTGGACGGTTACCCAGCCAGCAAACATTCTAAATATTATGAATATCTTCCTCCTCTCTCGTCTCGCACTTAAATTCTTTACACTTTTCGAGTTATTAAAGAAGAAATTGGTTGTTAGGTTCTCAAAAAATTAGTATCGTTTGTACAAGAAGGTAAAATAATATTTAATGCCAAAAAAAGCATTTATTCAAAAAAGTAGTTTTCATCATAAATGACAATGATTCAAAATATAACTAGGCAGTGGATATCTATCTTGAAAGAGTCTCTCGGTTTTGATGAAGTATATTATTTATATTCTTTTCCACCTCATTCATATTCGAGTAAAATTTGCATTTTAGGCCATGGTGTAATGACTTACATTGTCATCACATAGGGTCCGGGCTGATGAAAATGTAGGACGAGGAAGAGCTTTCCTACCTAACGCAATCATTGTTCTTGGGTCAAAGGAACCACATTTTGGCATGTTGCCTCAAAGAAGGACACCCTTTATCCATCGACCAGTGAAAGGCGCCTTAGATTGAGAGATTCATTTGAATGTTGCAATTCCTGAATAGGTTAAACATGAATCAATGTTCAGACGTTATATACGTTTTAATTCAGACGGTTTATTTGTTACACATTATTACAGCTTAAAAAAGCCTAGGCTTTACTAAAGTTATCTTTAAATAGCCTTAGCAAATTTAGAACATTTTAAACAAATAGAAAAAGATATTTTGACATTTTAAACATTATTTTCTTGAAAACCTAATAAATCAATGCATCAGCATTTCAGAGAACGAGTGGCGCTTGCCTGACCACTAGTATCTGGCAATTCTCCTTCCAGAAATTAATTGCCCAATTTTACAAAATTTATTACATTCTATATTTTTTTTAGAATTACGATTGATTTAAAAAATTGTTACAAGCCTGATATCAGTTGTTTGTCATTATTTCTACAATAACGGACGAGTATGAAAAGTGATTAGCATAACTTTTGAAAATGTTGGTTTTAGACGATCTTTTAATTGACTATTCTTGAATTGACAATTAACCAAAATGGAAAGTAATTAAAATAATGGTGCCATAAATCTAGTCTTTCTCTTCGTGTCTTGAGTTTTGAGCTGGCTTCCTTAATTCTTAATCGATAAGGTCAATTTTTTAGTGAAAATTTAGGAAAAATATTTTGTAAACGTTTGGTAATATGTGAAGGAAGATTTACTTCTGAAGTAAATTCTGGCTAATAATTTCAGGTTTTAAGATCATCGAAAGATTACGATAGCTATTAAAATTTTCTATACTAATTTTTTAGAAAGATAGTTTACTATTTAAAATTAAAAACTGCGCTGAAAGTATTGCACAAAATATGAATACTTCAATAATAAATAAGCAAAAATCTCTAATAGTATGAGGGAAATGAGATATCTTCCATGTTTCCTTAGGTTGTGTCAAGTTGATTGTGTTTATTAAGAGATAAAGCTCACCTATCTACCCCCTCACCTAATACTTCAAACTCTGGGGTTTGTTGAGTTCTAAGAAAACACACACGGCACCCAAACAATCCTACAAGTTACCATCGGACCTCTCAACTGAATCCCATTCGTAATCATTGTAACTCTAATGTCAGCTACGATTCATGGTCAATTCTCCTCTTCCATGTCATCCTCAAGGAGATGCCAGAGTGTTTTTGAGTTTAGAAACAGCAAGATCGTCGAGTGTGTAATACTCACCAATCGTCCATTCTAGTGCGTCAAGATCGTAATGAGGTTTCTAAGAGGTTTCTCGAATCGTCCTCAAATTTATTCGCTCGTGATATCATCTCACACCCAGTCTATATAAATCAGGAGTTATATCATCTCACATACACTCTGTCTAAATTAAGAGTTATATCATCTTACATCCAGTCTATCTAAATCAGGAGTAATATCATCTCACACTAACTCTATCTAAATTAGGAGTGATATCATCTCACATCCTGTCTATCTCATTCGGGAGTGATATCATCTTATACCCAGTCTATTTAAATCTGGAGTGATATCATCTTACACCGAGTCTATCTAAATTAGGATTGATATCATCTCACATACACTCTATCTAAATTAGGAGTGATATCATCTCACATCCAGTCTATCTAAATCGGGAGTGATATCGTCTTACACCCAGTCTATTCTATTTAAATCGGGAGTGATATCATCTCATGCCCACTCTATCTAAATCACGAGTGATATCATCTCACAACCAGTCTATCTAAATTAGGAGTGATATCATCTCACATACACATTTAACTAAATCACGAGTGATATCATTTCACACCTAGCCTAGCTAAATCAGGAGTGATATCATCTCACATACACTCTATCTAAATTAAGAGTGATATCATCTCACATCTAGTCTATCTAAATCAGGAGTGATATCATCTTACTCCCAGTCTATTTAAATCTGGAATGAAATCATCTCACATACACTCTATCTAAATTAGTAGTGATATCATCTCACTTTTCCACTCCCCAAATATAACAGTCTCGTGATGACTAAGTGGAAATAAGATTTATGGGCCCTATTTCTTTGAGGACCATGAAACAGGACAAGCTCAGTCAATTAACGCTGCCAGATATCTTGACATGCTCAAAAGCATTTACGCAAATAGAACATATACTGATGAATGGTTTCAGAAAGGTGGGGTTACAGACTATACTACATATACCACTATGACATGGTTGAAGGCTCGATTTCCACAACGAATTATGTCGCATAGAACAAATTTCCCCTGGCCAGCCAGGTTACCTGACTTGTCAGCTATACACGACTTTCTTTTGATTTTTTTGTAAAAGAAAGACTATTTCAAGCTGCACCATCTATTAAGGCAGAACTGAAGAAAGAGTTTCGAGAATTCATTGCATCCATCAATATCACTATTTTGCAGAATGGAATAAGAAATTTTGGTAATCGTATTGATAAGTGCATAAAGTCTAGTGGTGGTCACTTAAAATTTTCAAAAGTTAACTAATAAAATTTGTAATGATACTTATTTCTACCTTCAAACTTTAAAAGTTAACAAATTCCAATATTTTTCTAAGTGGACATTTTTGGCTGTTACCCTCTAAAAAGGCGATATATGAAAGCTCGTTGCCCTAATGGCTGTTATACAATCATTATTATTGAATAATAAGGAAGACACCTACAAAATTGAAGCGGCAAATCCCAACTTATTATAAAGCAAATTTTGTGAAAATCTGCTGCGATTATTCCTTTTGCTGTCTGAATTTGGAATGAAAGTGCCGCAAGAAATCCTCCTTAAGGAATCCCTAAAAAATAAATGAGAAAGTTAAATTATTAGTGGGAACTTTCTCCATCTCTATATAGCTACCTTTCTTTTAAGTTGAATTGCGGATTGCAGTGATTTTCTGCTGGGAAGACACCAAGTTGTGAAAGAATGCAAGAGGAAGACATGAATGGAAAGTTATAATTACTAATAAATGAAGTTAAGCATTCAAACTAGGTATAAACAAATGAATGATAACGGATAAGTTCAGCAATTATTTTCAGAAAAAAGGGTATATAACAGGTGTGTGAGATAGTAATTTGAAGATTCTAGCAAAATGCTAAAGTGTGTAAGTAAAATATCATTCCTGGAGAAATGAAAAATGCTTCAGATCCAAGAAAATAGCAAATAAATATTTGGAGAGGGGTATGAAGTAGTAATCAGGTCTAACGAGGTGTAGCAATGAGGGTAAGAAATACTTTGTTTCAATTTATGTTTACCAGTTTATCAATTTCGCAGATGTTGGCAACTGGCAATTGCTCTAGGTTGCAAACCTAATTGAAGAGGAAGACACGTTTCGGAATTAGTTAGAGGAGATTAGTAATCGCAGTAAACCACGTAATAAACATGACCTGTTTAACAAAAATTCAAATAGCCCTTTAAGAATATATATATATATATATATATATATATATATATATATATATATATATATATATATATATATATTTAAAGGCCCAAGGAAATGGAAATTAGTAACACAACCCCGAAAAACGCTGATTAGAATATTATATGAATCAATGAAAGCTTAAGAACGAAAATGGGAGATGTAGAGAACGGAAAGATAGGGCAAACTATTTTAACCGTTATATGAAAATAAATAAAGAAGTTGAATTTGAACCTGTCATCCAGCACTCATCGCTTATATGATCACGACGCTCATCGCCAGAGCTACCTTCCTCAACCCGATAATGTAAAGATATCGGCAAACCCACTTCATTGTTCTACTCAATCGTTAATATATATATATATATATATATATATATATATATATATATATATATATATATATATATATATATATATATATATATATATATATATAATGGTTGAGCAGAACGATGAAATGGGTTTACCGATATCTTTTACATTTTCGTTACGGGAGTAAAACAAATTTATTATGAAAAACAAGCATCAGCTGCCATTATGAACCTGGCAAACATAAACATGAAGAGAATAATTGATAATTCTAGACACGTCAACAGACACATTCCGAGACGTGCATGATCGCGTGCGGCTGAAAGCGGTTGAGCTTTACATATTTACTTGGGTGAATCAATTTAGGAGAATTCGCTCGTAGTGTCGTTTTTGAGGTAGGAACTCTGTCATGCTGAATTTATTACACGGGCAAGAACAAACACATGCTTTTATACCTTCGCACACACAAATATAGGTAATTTATATGCATTTCCTGTCCATATTGGATACTCGATCTTAAACTTAGGGAAGCATGAAACAACGAATGAGAAAGATAACTCACATCCAAAGAGCATCTGGGAGAAAAGTAATTTTGAATTCATTTTCCGGCAATTGTAATAAATGGGACTCAAATTCGTACCTTTGGGAAAAAAGAATTAGTTCCTTTCAGCTTTTAATGCCCCCCCCCCCAATGTCCTCTCATTGTACTTATCTTTCTTTAATCTTTTCACTATTTCTTATTTCTTTTTTCTTATTTGTTGATGAAAATAACCTTAAATGGCACATTGCTACGAGAATGCCGAACATTCTGGAAGGAAAAACAGATAAAATTCCGAGCAATTTTGTCTTTATTAACAAAGAAGTTTTTAAGCCATTCTACCTCCTATTTTTTATTCTTTGAAGTGACTGAGAAAGAACAATACGCTTGGAATCGTCTTATCTTCTGGTCGGATGTTCAACTCATTTAACATGAACAGACTGATGGTATTGGCAGGCAGAAGCCTGCCAATACCAACAGTCTGTTCATGTTAAATGTCGGTGTCCCAGATGGTCAAAACCAAATCATTTCTCTATTTATCATCCCCACTTCACAAACGTCCTAAGCGCTAACTAGCGAAATTCGAAGCTGTTTAATGCGAAAGCCGACAGGAACAATATTCAGTTCACGCTCATTATCATATATATATTTATTAATTTGAAGTTCAGCTCCTTTGATATTCTCAATTAAAAGTAAAACTTTATTATATTTGATCATTTTCATAAATCACTCAGACAATTAATCATTGACATAAAAGAGTAATATTGAGATACCTTCAATAAACTGCCCCGCTTCAGTAGCCAACGGGCCTCTTGGGATCCATTCATAACGCAAACGTATGGTGACGAGGGAATCCAATTAATTGCTGGGTAACTTTGCAGAAAAAAGTTTGCCTTTTTTACATTTATTCAAAGATTAGCAAGCACTGGCTACTCTCATATTTGACCTATTTCATACATGAAATACGTCACTGACAAAATTTCCTTTAAGGTTATTTACTTTAAAGAAAATTGAATCCAAACTCCAACAATCCGTATTCTATAAATATTAATTGCGACAGTATTTAGAACCAACCAGAAGTGGGGTAGAAAGAATTTGGTTTGGTTAGAACTATATATTTATACAATAATTAAAGTGCAAGTTTCGTAGTGAGCTCAATCCCCCAAGGCATTTTACCTTTCCTAAAACTTTTAACTTTCACAAAATATAAACATTTAATTTTACAATCTTTTCCTTCAGCAATAAGTGATATCTCGTAAATTTTTTCATACGTTTCTTACTCTTCTCGGTGGGGCAAAGTCTTATCTAAGGGGAACGCTAGACGAAGCAAGTTACTACAAGAGTGAAAGATCGGCCATCTACATACATCATGCATGTAGTAGTCTGTCTCTTCCATTATTTGGACTACGTGAGACTAGATAAAAAAGGCGTAAATTAAGGTGAGCATTCTAAATTATTTCAGACCGATACGAATAGGTGGCATGTGTGGAAAAGGGGCATGTACATACATATTTAAGAGCACCATCCGTAAAGGCACGATTTCATGCATGCACTATTCGTTGTAAGCATAGACGCCTACTGTAAATGGCTTCGCATCCTTGTATAGAGTAAGGGGGAGGAGGGTATATGGTACTGGGGGACTGTTACTCGTTTATGTTTTGGTATAAGTTACCGGTGTGTGAGTGCGTGGTCAGGAATTATATGGGCGTGTTTTGAAAAATCTTCGTTGTTATTGCACTCATTGGTTGACGAGGACTTTAGGCAGTGGGCCTACTTTACGCCTCTGTTGAATTGGTTCTGACTCCTTATAATTTCTCACGAGGGTTATGCGTTAGGCTGGGCTTGCCAAAGGTGTCTCGGTAATCGGGTTAAGTAAAGCACTTTGAAAGGACGCGGCTAAAAAAATATAATCTTATACTTAAATTGGCCTACTAAAGGGGCAAGCGGAAAAATCTCGAGTTCTTTGCGGTCAATGTGTAAGCTTTCGGTTTTACGCGAACTATTGAGTCTGAAGGCGGCAGGACTTAGGCGAGTAAAAGGGATTTCGTAACGCTACTAAGGGAATGAACTGAGTTAATCAATAAGGAATAAGGATTCTGAATAATGAGAATATATATATTATATATATATATAGTATATATATATATATATATATATATATATATATATATATATATATATATATATATATATATATATATATATATATATATATATATATATATATATATATATATATATATATATATATATATATATATATATATATATATGTGTGTGTGTGTGTATGTATGTGTTTCGTCTCATAGGGGCGTGACCTTGAATTGTCCATGGATGGAGCCAGTGGTCTAGATCATTCGTTATTTCTACCCCTTGGGCGGAGTTTCCAACAGCTCTGTGGACCTGTTGTGACTAAATATTTTCCATAGATTTACCTTCATTATAGGGAATTGCTCTTTCCAGGTCTCTGTGAAATTTCTCTGGTCAGAGCCTATATTTGTTCAGATGCTGATAAATGTTCCCAACACGCGTATGTTTTTTTGTGTGCGATCCGCGTATTTTTCTAGGTGGTCACCTTTGATATCTTTGTATACCTCGGTTTTCGAGCGACTCTAACGACCGCTTGCTTCAGATCTATTTGTACAGTTTAACATCAATCTAGTTTTATTTCCTAATACTCTTTGGTTCTTTATTTATCAGCCTTGAGATATTATTTCCTTAATTTACACACATAGCAAACTTTAGGATTTAATCAATACACAGAACATCTATTTGAGGAGTTCCTCTCTGGGTCAATTAAATCCTGTAATTTAGTGACAGAGGCCTACCTATTTTATAGAACGAGCCCTCCAAGACACCCTTGCCAGCAATGAAGTTACTAAAATAGGAGTATAACGCATTCTAAATACATAGGTAGATACATATTAAATACATATTTCAGGCAGACCTAATGTCCAAGAGCCTTTTTAAAATTCGTACAGGGCATCGGTATTCGTAAGCACATACATCTGTACTCAACAAAGCTTAACTATTCATTATGCCATGTTCTGCCATATAATACAAAATAATATATGCATAATTTATCTTACAATTCGGTATCATCCATTTTCCGACTGCTATACAAATGCTATAATTATGATAATACATATACATAATTCGATACACAAGAAAGCTATAGGGTAACGAGGCGTGTTTTGTATTTAGGCTTCTTCCTCTTTCATTATAATATGCAACTGTAATATAATGCCTACAAAAGGATTAAAAAATATAAGAATAACGTGTAGCTGGCAAACGTGACTCATCTCCCCGAGCGCGTGAAGACGTCTGGCTTGCCGTTATTCTCTCCGGTTCCTGTAGAGGTGTCTCGTCGACTTCCTTTGGCATCATTGTCTTCTTTCTCATGCACCTCATGAGTTGAAGTACAACCGGTCCTTCTCCTCTTCTGTGCTTGACTCCTCAGGCCTTGCTGATTACCAGGAACGTTATCACTATGCAAGGGAGGAAGCCTCACCGGTTTCAGTCTGTCCAGTGAGACAGTGTCCCCCTTGCCATCAGGGAATTCCAAATTGGAAACCATGCCGTCGCGCTCGCTCACCAGGAAAAAGCCAGCATATAGCGCTTCCAGTGGTTTGCGAATGCCGTATATTCGGACCCACACATGAGTTTCCTCACGAAGATCTTTGGGTACGAAAGTCTTGAGCACTGAGTGTAAGTGCCCTAGGGAGCCTGCGTGAAATCAAATTGTGCTATGGTTAAGGCTAATTCTTTAATAAACTTTGAATCAATCTTCTATGACGATGACGATGACGATGACGATGACGAAATTAAGGGTCTTTGGCACACGAGTGTGTTTCCCGTGACTGCCGTGAAAGGCGAAAATCCCGAGTCATTAGGCAAGGAGCGAATGCTCAAAAGAATAATTGGAAGTGCTACCACCCAGCCTTGTCGACGGGCCATTATGGAGCATTCCGAAGACCATAAAAACAACGAGAGCAAACAGTTACTTGAATAACTCGCATTTGAATTGGCCTCCTCTATCGGTCACTAAGTAAAGCAGGACTGCAAATTTGGAATTCCACCCGTCTATGAAATCAAACGCAACCATTGCCGCACTTATGTCCGGAATCGGTAACGCTTCGATTTATCTCATAGGTCGGATGATGTACGATAGTTCATACCAATTGTGTGAGGGGTAGGATTGTCCAGGCCGGGTACACAGTACACTATATCAATATGCACTGTTTCGAAGCTTGAACATGGAATATCAATGGACAGGGTTGGGGATTTCGTGTGGCGACTGATCTTGGAATATTGAGCAGCGAGCCACTTCTTTGTCCTGGAACGAACATCCTTGTCCATATTAGGCCATAAATATTGGGATTTGATAAGACGAAGTGATACTTTGACTCCAGGATGTAACAGATTACACTGGTCAATATTTTTTCCTCGAAATCTCAGTTGCATAATATTTCTTTACTAATCCTTACTCTTAATGACCTGCTAAATTCAAATCTGAAAACAGTTCAGCTCTACATGCTCTAGTTATCATGCAATTTTAAGTCTTTTATTCTAGCCGTTTGTGGTCAAATTAATTAATTACATATTTATGTTATCAACAGAGATATTAAAATCGTTTTGTTTTTCTTTCAGATCTGATCATGGCTACAATGAGATGTTAATGTGCGAACAAGCCGGACGCTTTGTGTCATATTTGTGGATGCTCCACGCTTATTCGTCAAAGGCATAATATAACATCATTTGTGTGGCTTGCGACCAAGTGGTCTTGGTGACCAAGACAAGAAATGGGCCCCACATCCTGTGTGTCATAACTGCGAGGAAATGCTTCGTAACTGGACAAAAGGGAAACGTAAGGGTTTATCTCTCGAAATTCCCACGAACTGGCGAGAACCGACGGACCACACAACTGACTGCTATTTTTGTCTGGTCAATACAAAGGGTATTGGCAAGAAAAATAGACACAAAATCTCATATCTAAGTATCCCCTCAGCAATCCAACGTACTCTGCACTTTGATGAGCTCTCAATGTCAGTATTTCTTCTATCTGAAGATGTGGTAGTGACCAAGAGCAAAAAACTTCTGATGAAAGTCAAGAAAAAGTTTCAGAATCCGGCAATCCTTTATAGGAGACCCCAGAGTCATTAACTCCTCAATAGTTTAGCCAGCCAGAGCTGAATGACCTTTCGCGTGATTTGGGTCTCTTAAAAAATGCAGCCGAAGTGTTAGCCACCAGGTTGCAAGAAAAGAATCAGCTGAGGCATACAACTAAAGTTTCATACTTCCAAAATGGAGAACAGGTTTTTGTACCATTTTTTACCGAGGATAATAACTGTTTATTGTCATAATATATCAGGTCTTTTCTAGGAATTAGGGATGGCAGTATACACTCCAAATGACTGGCAATTATTTCTAGATACTTCATATTGGCAATGTCTATGCACTTGTTCCAATTGGACATTCTGTGTATTTACAAGAAGAACAAATGACATTAAAACTATGATTGACCTACTCAAATACCACGAGCACAACTGGACAATTTGTGTGGACCTCGAATGGTTAATTTCATCCTAGGTCAACAAGAAGGATTTACAAAGTATCCCTGCTATCTTTGCATGTGGGACAGCCGAGCTCGAGAAAAGCACTGAAACCAGAAGGAACGGTCCATACCTGAGACTCTGGAAGCATGTATGCCAAATATTGTCAACGATCCAATAATCTGTCGAGAAAAGATAGTTTTTCCTCCGCTCCTTATCAAGCTGAATTTTATGAAGCAGTTTGTCAAGGCGTTGAATACTGACGGTAAAGGCTTCTAACACATATATTCTGTTCTCCTTGGTTTGTCCTTCGAGAAGATCAACGCAGGTGTTTTTAATGGACCACAGATTCGTGCAAAAAAATAACGACAAGGAAAGGACTGCATGACTTTCATTTGTGGCGGTAAAGTCTTACTTTCTCGTTAATAAAAAAGACTGATAATTATGAAAGTTTCGCAGCTAATATGTGGTCAGCTTTTTGCGATCTTAGATGTAACATGACTGTCACACTCCATTACCTGCATAGTCATCTTATTAGATTCCCTGAGAACTTAGGAGCAGTAAGTGACGAGCAAGGCGAGCGGTTCTATCAAGACCTCGAACCATGGAAGAGCGTTATCAAGGGAGATGGGACAAACATATGATGGCAGATCACTTCTGGAGCGTTAAACGAGAATGCCCTGAGACAGTTTACAAACGCAATAGCTACAAGCGGAAGCTCATGCCTGAATAGACTGCAATTGAACTTTGCCTCCTCATAGTAACAAATGTCTTATCTAGCAATCAGTTTTATATAAACTATAACCATTGTTTATTTGGGAAAGTGTTTCAAATCGTGATCTTGAATAGCTTTATACTATCTTGCATTTTCTTTTAAAATATCCAGCTATATTAAAGAGTTTTATAACATATTTCATCACATGTTTTTCCTGATAGATTGTGACGTCAATGGGATGATGGTGAAATTTTGAGATTTTCGAATACCTTGAGTGAAAAAAAAGTAGAGCACTGAGGAAAAACTAACTTCAGATCTGAAAGCAGCGCTACAAAAAAATTGTTTACCAGTGTTATGTAACTGATTGAAGATAGTCCTTCTGCACGCCATAGGAACAAAAATTCGTGTATATATTTATGTTACTTAACACCATAGATGAGCTTTCCCTGGAAGAGGAAAAGATTTTAATCGCGAGCAAAATTCCTTCGTTATCATCATGCGCTGCCGCCAAACCTCGGAGGTCAACGACTACGTTCTCCTGACCACGCACGTAGGTGATATCGCTGATGTCTCCCCTAATTTCCTTCCAATAGCGTTGCTACCGGTCCATTTTTGCACATAATTGCACATAATTGTGGTCCGTGCATAAGGTAACATGGTGACCTATGTAGAATCATGTGCTTGAAATCGATAACAGCAAGTTATGCCACTAGGAGCTCTCTCTTTCTCTCGTAGCTGGAGTATACTTGCTGTGCCCACCTTAGCTTGCTCGAAAAGAATGCAATCTATCGTGGCGATCCCTCTATCATTTGATGCAGGGCAGCACTTGCCGCGTCTTGGAGCAATCCGTAACCATCTGGTATATAAAATAATTGGGCAGCGAATTTCAGAGTTAGACGGAGTTGATTAAGGCCGATTTAGTATTCTCAAATGCTTCTCGTGCCACATCGTTCCATTCAAGCTCACGAGCCTTAGGTTTCAGGCGTGCAAGCTCGGTGAACGGGTCTGCAATTACGGCAAAATTAAGAATCATCCTTCGGTATTATCCCAAAATGCACAAATATTGTCGTAGTAGTTCCTTGTAGGCCCTTGGTAAGGGCATGTCTCCAATTTCCTCAATTTTCTTGGCTGGTGGGCAAATTCCTTCGACCGAAATGTGATGCCCTACAAAATCAATCTCCTCCTCTGCCACCTTGAATTTCTCCAATGAGATCTTCAGATCGTTTTCGAACAGAAATTTGAAGACTTGAACCAAATGCCTCAAGTGGTCGTCCATATTGTCCGAGAATATCCGTATGTCGGCTATATATTTACATAAACAAACCATAATCCTCGAAACAGGTTATCCACTTATCGTTGGAATGTACAACATGCATTCCGAAGGTCGAATGAAAGCTTCACGTACTCCCATAATCCAAACGGCGTTATCACCGCCCGGTTAATAGAGATTTGATGGTAACCACAAACTAGAGCCAACCCTTAAAAAATCTTTTTGCTATGTATGTGGTTTGTGACACTTTGAATTTGAGGCAATGGATATCTTTCGGGAGATATCCATTGAGCGCTAGGGAGTCGCCGACCACCCTAAACTCACCGGGCGACTTCTTCGGTACCTTGTGAATCGGCGACGCCCATGATGATTTTGACGGGCGCACGACTCCCTCCTTCAATAATGTTTCGAAAGCTGCTTTGGAAACCTGCAGCTACTGCATTGAAAGACGTCTCGGCCGCGCGAATATCGGTGGAGCATTACATAGCTCAAATGTGTGTGTTACTGACTCTGGTAAAGATGCCGGATAGATTAGCTAGACTGAACAAGGCCCTATATTTCTACGGTATTGCTTTGCAATGGGACGAGAGGTGATGTAGGTCACTAATAATTAAAGTTACCGCAGGCTCCCCTGATAGTTTCACTTCTGATGCGAGTTTGATTTGTTCGTTGATAAGCATACCGCGCGCACGTTCCACTAAGAGATTAAAATTCCTCAGAAAATAAATTCCTAATAATGGTAAAATGGTATCCGCAATTAATGCAATTCACCAATTTAGCCGGAATTATCGACACACTCCTCCCCGTATCAATTAGAAACTCACATTTATTTTTATTCACTTTAGTGGCCACGGTGAAAACAGATGGCATACCAGCGGCTGCAATTATAATGAAATACCGTGCTAATTTTTTGCCGGGGCTGGTGAAGATAGCCTGGAGGAGGAAGGCTGTAGCTGAAATTGTTCTCCTCTCTTTGACTACCTGCATCAGGATTTGCAGAATTTTGCACGCTCACCAAAGTACAAATAAGAATGGCAGACTACAGGTCTTTGATCCCTTTGCAAAGCTCGCAATCCTACTGGTACATTATAAGCAATGTGATCATTATTTCCCTGCACAAAGTTAGGGTGTTTCCTATTAGGTTACGCACTCATGGGCACTGATCACGCACTACCCCTAGAATTATTAATATAATTATCACTTTTCTTATTAGGATAGGGGCTACACATATCGCACAAAAAAGTGGCACTACCTACTAAAGATTCACTGCTATCGTTAACATTAAAACACTGTGCTCTATAGAATGGCATTACTTCATCTGCAAGCTTTCCTAACTGGGTTAGGGTAAGTTCCTTCTAGCTAGCAATTATGGACGCGATGTTGGAGTTCATCTATTTCAACGTTGACTGGTTGAATTTATTCCATACGGATCTTTGTATGATCGAAATCATGACATTGTTAATGAGTTAGAGCAAATTAACGTACTCATATGTCTGAGCGTTCTGACCACACACCTAATATTATGGATTTGATCTTCACTTCTGGTCTATCTCGATTGGATTACACAATATTGCATCCAATTAGCCCATATGATCCAACACTTATAAATGTATCTGTTCTGATCGCACCTTCTCATCTATCAACGACATTCAAGCGTAAATACTGGCAAATAAGCAAATTTGACCTTTATCACTTACGCAACTTCTTTTTTTCTTACTGTCCTAGGTGATTCTTGCGTCTTTACCAAATGCATTACAGAGTTCTTTCTGCTAGGAATAGAAGCATTTATCCATTCTTTATTCAAGACGTCTTCAGCATCCAACCCGTTGTTAAACCTTTCCTGTTCTGAACCATTCGGGCAAGCGATCAGGCATATCGTTCTTGGAAAATCCATCCTTTCCTGGCTGACTCCATATATGCTTACTGTACCACTCAATCCAATGAGGCTCCTCTTATTAATACTATCATTTACTATAATCATTTTACACCCTGTCCAAAAGACGCCTCTTTTTCTTGCCAACAAATCATAGTTCTTGTCTTCATTATATCTATCTACAGGTACTGAGAGAGAGTGCCTTTGAACACGTGCCTGTGCTTGCTCGTCTATTCCGTTTCTGTTTAAAAAACAAAATTCTGCGCCCTCTTTGGAAACTAGCTTTGATATATCGAATCCCTTTATAACGGTGATCGTTCTGATCATACTAATTATCGCCCTGTAGCTTTAAAAAATACTGTTTCGAAACTTTTTTAATCTATCAACTTTAATATGCTTAAACACCTTGAAAGTCACAATCTCTTATCCGATCACCAGTTTAGCTTTCATAAGGCATATTTCATTATTAATATTCATTCATATCTTACTAATCTCTGGGTAATAGGGTGTGGCATCGCAGTCTTATCTCCACTCTCTTCTCTATTGACTTTCTTTCTTTCATATAGTAGTTTATTTCCAGTTTTCCCTCCCACCGATCTATTTCAGTGGTTGTCGATGGATCACTACCCCTTTTATCCATCAACAGCGATGTCCCTCAAGACTCCATCCTCTCGTCTACACTCTTCCTTCTTTTCATCAACGATATCCTCTCCTCTAAAATTAACCAAATGCACTCACATGCTGATAAATCAACACTACATACATCCTCATACTTCATTCTACGGACACAAAAATAAAAATGTCTGAATAAATGCACTCATGAATATAAATTAGACTTGCAGGCAACGGAATTTCAAAACTTACTCAATTAGAATACATATATTCGTTGGTATGTTTTTGCAATTGCAATTGCATTATGGAATCAAGGCTATATGTACATCTACTGTCAGAGGAGTCTGCGATCGGTTACAGAGGATAATTCCACTTCTCCTAAATTTGGTTACGATATAACGAGGCTGTACTAAATGGAGCACCCGACTCAAATGAATAAACGAAATAAAAATACTAAATTATAAAGTACTTATTTGATAAATTCCAAACAGATACGTTCAAATATAAAAATAAATCATTGAAAAGAAACAGGAATTAGAGATTTAGATGTAACGTAAATGGATAAATCTTTGTTTAAGGACTCCAGTTTGGAAAAATATACTGATAACCTTGTATAACCACTGCTTTCAGCAAACAATTAATCTTAAAAAATTGCGATAGAGGAAACAAATAATAATTTAACATCTAAATATCTTGAAAAATCCTGTTTTAGCACCATTAACTAAATACACACTTTATGCTGATATTTAATGGGGTAGAAGTGTTGAAGGGAATTTTATGTTATTTTAAGTGGGAAATTCAACAGCAATCGAACATCGTTGAGAAACCCCTCCCCCCCAAAAGAGGCGTTAGAGAAAGACGTACAAAAAATGAACTTGGAAAATAATATTATAAAAGAAGCGAGGGAAAAATATCAATTTTTTTTTTGAGCATTGGTTGTCCAGAAGATTTACCGAGTTCAAATATAGAGTGTAGACCGTGTGGACGCAACAATGGAACAACGAACTTCTAGTGGAAGTTGGAAAGAGGCTGAGAGTGCTTTTACCACCGCCTCAATAGGAGGGTTTACACCACCTATCGTTAGAAATCACGACCCCACCTGGTTTTCCTACCCCTCATCTTGAGCCGAGAACTATACGGCCTTGGCTAGCTCTGCCCTAACTCGCAAGTGATACTCCCGTACCCTCTTTTTTTGAAAGCATCATACGGTGTTGATTGAAATATCTCGTACCGTTCAGTTTTTCTTTTTTAATTTTGCGCGCACATCGTTTGAGCCAGTACCGATTAGTGTTATTGTGTAAATTCTTTTCTCTTCGCCCATCGTAGGTTTTTTTTAGTATTTTGTTTTTGGGATTGGGGAATTTTTGCCTTGTTTTGTTATGTGCACATAACTAAACTTGCTAACATTTGTTAAAAGGTGTGTAAGAACTTTATAACAGTTATCTGTCACTTGTTCAACTCAATAGACCCTGAGTATTAGCAAATTTCAGGGACGATATATGGTCAGCGGAATCTGCCGACAGGTTTTATCGGTTTAATAAAGTCCTGGAATTCCTTCATGTGATTGCCCTCCAAATTTTGTTAACCCATGTTAGAACAGACGTCATTTCATTATGCAGCCAGATTCCTTAAAAGCCTTCCTCTCAGTTTCCTAATTTCTTTTTTTTAAACACTAGAACTTTAATAATATCAATTCAAAACGATTTCTGACTTCAATTAACCATTAAAAAACAAGTAAATTCAAATAAATAATGATGTGAAGTTTGCACATTCAGGTTAGAGAAGAAACCTGAATCAGCCCCAATGATCCATTGATTTATTAAACCTTTTCCTCTTCTATACATTTACACTCTCTTAAACTCAGTTTATATTATTTTTCTGAATGACATCCTGGTTCTGAAGGCCACAGTTTGTTGAATTCCTTAGTTTTCATACAATTCCTCTTCCCATATCTTTTCCACTTCTAGCGCGAAGCACTAGATGGTCCATTTGGGTAAATCATTTTATTTCTTTTTAAATCTCGTGGTTGGTAGAGATCTTAAGTACCTATTTTCCTAGGGATATATAATGTCATAGTTGATGAATTTCGTCTTTTGAATTTGACCTAAAAGGGTAAAATAATTTGCATGTCCCATTTGTGTTTCCTCAGAATAAAGTTAACTACATCGATGGTTTTCCCTCTTAGATACCGTCTCGTATCTAATTCTATTTTGAAAGCTTTGTAAGTCCAAAGACTCCAGGTTTGGTCTTCTTATGAGTAAATGTAGTCTAACCATTTATGGCAGAGTTCCAAATTAGTGACAATTACTGGACCGTAGCGTTTCTACGAAGTTGAGTGAGTTTGTTACTTACCAATTGTTCCGTTTGCAACCGCCACTCCTGCCCTACTCTAAAACGGGATGCTAACGAAGACTTAAAACATTCGTTTAAGTGATAGGAATGAAGAAAACTTTTATTTTTATAAATAAGAGATATGATGAATTAAAATGACACAAATACAATTTTATTGGTATAATTGCGCTGAAAGATATTATTATTTGTGGAAAGACTCACGGAATCTAATTATAATTTAGTAAACGCACACACTAAGATATTTGCACTGATAATTCACTTCTGAACTAACGAATTCAAAGTAATGCAGTTCAGTTACCTCAGCTCATTACGATCGATGGATGGACGTAGTTGTGCCAAAGTAACGAGATTAGGACAGTTATGCGATTTTGCGGAGCTCACTATCCCGCAGAATTGAGCCAAAGTTTATTGAAAATAATTTATACTAAAATATCTTGATATAAATTTTCTCCAAACAACCTTTTCTTGAAATAAATGCACCTATAAATGATTTTATCCTCCACCTCCTCCTCATCATCATTTTAGGGATATATTTCCCCCCCTCCCGCAACTTTTTACACTTTTGTATGATTTTGTAATTTTATTCGTCTTCGTGTTATTTTTTAAGTTCGTCGCTCCGTCATTTTTCTGTTATCTTCTATCAAAGCTTTGGAAAGATTTCCCCAACGTTCCTTGCACAGTATACTGAAGTCAATCTAGGAAGACCGTCGCACCAACCTGAGTGTACTGGACGAAGCTAACAATACTTTAAAACAGGATGCTAACGAAGGCTTAAAACGTTCTATTTAGTGATAGTAAAGAAGAAAACTTTTATCTTTAGAAACAAGAGATATAATGAGGTGAAATAACCCGAATAACATTTAATTAATTAAATTGGTATAAGTTAATTCTGGCCATGTGGTCAGAATGTCGAACGAGAGTCTACCGAAGCAGATAATTTACTCAGAACTCAGCTTGGGAGATAGAAAGAAAAGATATAAAGACTCTCTCAGAGACAACCCAAAAGTATGTGGAATATATTATAAGAGGTGGGTAAAAGAAGCTCTGGACAGAAGCGCATGGAGACGGAAGATGAAGAGCGGAGTTAAAACCTTTGAAGCAAATCGAAGGAAATGACCGAAAGTCCGCATAGCTGCTAGATTAGCCCGTCGAGATCGTCTGCGCCAACCTCACACACCTGTTAATGATTGTCTCGTCTGTAATAGAACCCCAGACACAAGCTATACTCGTCCGCAAGTGATGCCATGATGATATCAAATAAAGTTCTCTACTTGATCCATTTTATCCATCTGTTTTAAGAAACGACCACTTGTTAGGGCCAGTTTAACATTACCTTCTTTATTGTTTCTTCTTATTTGCTTTTGGAATTAGTTTGTTCATATTTCTATTCGTTGCGCCGTTTAAGATCATATACCAGGGGTATTCAAAAGATTGGTTATAAACGAATATTACAAGAAAATGGGTTATCTACTAAAAATAATAATTACACTTTTTTAAACTTCTACCTATCAGTTATTATTCACGTACGCACAAATTAATTTGCTTGTTTTTTAATGATAAGTAATTGCTTTAAATATAGACTCCACAGTGATACCATTGATTCCATCAAAGTTAAAGCAAGTACAAACATCAAATTTCTGGTTAAGCTTGGTTGGCAGAAGAGTGAGATTATTAAAGCATTAATTAAAGGTTATGGAGACAGTGCCCCCCCGAAAGCCTAATGTTTATAAAATGGATAAATCGCTTTGCGGATGGACCATCAACATCAGTTGGTAGTCTTGTACGGGGAATAAACGTGGACTAATTGAAATGATAACAGACACATTTAGCATATCGGTAGGTTCATTTAATTCCATCTTGACTGAAGTATTGAAGCTCAGTATCAAATGACCGTGATGTCTTGGGAATGAGAACCGTTTCTTGACGAACGGGCTTGAAGAACAATGGCTGTTCTAACGTTGTTCTATTTCTAAACAACAGGGGGGTGAGAACCGTCTCTTGTCAACGGGCTTAAAGAACAATGGCTGTTCTAACGTTGTTCTCTTTCTGAACAACAGGGGGGGAGGGTGAGAACCGTTTCTTGTTAACATGCTCAAAGAACAATGGCTGTTCTAACGTTGTTCTCTTTCTGAACAACACGGGGACCTTGTTGACTTGGCGTCTGGAAGGCTCGAACCTTGGCACTCAAGGGATATTTTCCTCTTCTGGACAATTAAGGTGGTTCTCGAGGTAGAGAGTTCCTATTGTGCTCAAGGGAGACCGGATCGGCGTGATACCTCGCGAAGATAATCTGGATCTGATCTGATCTGCTTCAATCGGGAAAGCTTTGATATAAATAGTCGAAGTCATCCCCTTGGCGTTGGGGACAATTGAGTGGGAGGCTTCAGGGGAATGCCCCGGTCGCCCCTGGGAAAATACCTTATCTGCCCATAAGCCTAACTCAATCTGGCGAGATCGACGTATGGAGGAGAAACGAGGAAATAAACCTCCTTGATTAAATATTGGCTTAGGTGGGCGATAACGTGCTCTGCTTCCTCTCGCAGACGCACGTGGGTAGCCATGTGTTTCTAAACATGTGATAGCGGCTGAATTTAAGCGGACTCAGACCGTTCTATCACAGCCTTGGAACCTATAATTCGCGACCTTTTGCCTTTAAAGCTCTATAACTGGCTAGCAACCTTAGCTACCGAAACTGAACAAAGAAGAATGAAGATGGAAAGCAAAGACACCTGGCAATCAAGGCAAGAAGAAGTTTTCGCGAATGCAGTGAGCACAAAACCACATATGTTTAACGAATCAGCGGTCACTGGCTCGTTCCGTATAATTGAAGCTCTGTTCCACAATTTCGGAATAAAAAATAACGAGGCAAAGTTTTATCAAGTCTTAGCCTCACTGCCCCCAGAGACTGTCAATCGACTGCCAGATGATATTTTTGAAGGACAAAACTACATGACCTGAAGATGGAAGTCATTGGGCTTTGCGAAAAGAGCAAGCTATAACTTTTCGACAAACTCATAGTGTCTTTCCCATTTACCGGCCGGCCCTCACTAAATTTTGAAGAATTAAGGAGGACAGCACTTCAGGTTGGAGTCGGTGAAGATTTAGTGCGACATACATTTGTTCAGTGCTTGCTGCCGAGCATAGTGCCTGTAATCGCGTCGCAAAAGGACCTATCCTTGGCCCAACTAGGTAAATTAGCGGATGAACTGAATATGTGCGATAAAGCGCAATGCGTGAGTGTAAACGCGAGCGGGCAATTGAAGGAATGCAGTGTAGTATCCACATCTGATTACTCTGAGCCAATTAGTAGTGCATATACGAGTAATAATCGTGATTTTAATAATAGTTCATTAAGTAGTCGTGAATCTAATAATTATGCATTTAATGATCGTTCAGTTAATAATTGTGGAAATAGAGATAGTGTGAATAGCGCCGCGAATTCGTCCTGGCCAGGGCATAATAACAGTAGCTATAAACATAATATCCCGGTGGGCTTATGGCAATTTAGAAGGGAGCAAAATTCTATGGTTTGCCGCGCTCTTTTTTGGTGAAAAGGCAAACACTTGTAAATCCTGGTGCAGATAGCCAAAGAGAGGTGAGACTTTGCAAATTCAGCCCTCATCTACGCTATCTTCGCCACTTCCGGCGGAAATCTAGCCAGGCATGTTATAGCTAGCACGGCTGCTGGCGCGCCATCTGTTTTCACGATCACCGCGGAAATATACAATCAAAAATGCGGATTTTTAATAGATACGGGGGCGAGTGTGTCTATTGTACTGGCCACACTGGTGCGATTAGGTGAAGTGCGTGAATCGAGATTCAACATTTTCACGGCAAATGGCGGAAAAATTAAGGTGCACGGCGAGGTGCACGCGGATATTGCAATCCAAATTCTTCGGCGATCATTTAGGTTTTCGTTCTTAGTCGCCGATACCACCTCTCTAATTTGGGGAATCGATTTCCCGAGACATTTCGATCTCTTGGTGGATTGTGCGGGCAGAAAACTACTGGACCCACAAACGAAGCTTGTCACAGCCGTGAGGATCTCCGAGAAGCCTTTAGTTGCACTGATAACTGGTAACCTCCTTAACCTCCCCCCCCCAGTGCCATCGGATCGTGGAAAAGTTTAGGGTTCTCTAAGGGCCCGCCTCCCCTCAGACATCACCATCCCTGTCGTATTCAGTAGAACACACCATTAACACTGGCAGTGCCTCGCCGACGTTTGCCCCACCAAAAACTTTCAGGACACAATCTCTGCAAGATGCGTCAGATGTGTGGGCGAGAATAGATATCGTTCCAAAATCTTTAGAGACGCCCTATGCGGGCCCCTTTCCAGTGATTGAACGCGGTCCAAAGGTCTTCAAACTAAAGTTCCCGAACGGCAGGAGGGACCCTGTCTACACTGACATGTTGAAACCGGAAAAATTGCCCGCAATCAACTTGGGCATGACTTCCGCCGCCCAGCGGCGCCCATGGTCATGGGTCTGTTATGGGCAACTCGGCCGCGAAACGGATAAAGAAGAAAAGGCAACAGAAGTAATGAACACCAAATTCGTATCATGCAACGATTCATCGGAAGCGAAGGAATCCCGAGGAAAATTGTGAAAACACGATCAGGGAGTCGGGTTTCATTTGCAAGAAACCCAATGTGCAAATATTATTGAACTTTGTAAATTGTATATATGTACATGTAAAATTTGTATTTGTTATCATTGTATAATAATTTAAATATATATTGTTGTAATAAACATGGTAGCTTTGAGATTAGATACCAATTGTATATATATAAAAATATATATATATATATATATATATATGTCGTAGAATTCCTCCCTTTTTTGTTCTATTCTAAGAGTGCTAAGAGTGTCTAATATATATTGATATCTGAATATCTTAACAGAGCCGTTACGAAACACGTAAGGATATATAAGAGAAACGAACATTAATCCCACAAAATAAACTTATATTTTACCTTTATCCATTGAATACATAACATTTATACATTAACTACAGCAATACTATAAATATTATTATAAACAAGAATTAATTAAATTAGTTTATCCCCCAAAATTGGTTAACGTTTTCTCTACACACAACAATAATATAAGAATTGGGCTTACGGACTCATGTGGAGTTTAAAGGCCTCAGAAATGTTATTTACTCTCGACGCGTGCCGCCGGCCAGATGTAGATGAGCGAGATCACACGGTTGTTTTGGCAAGGGTGGCAGCTGGGGTTCCACCCGTTCTTCCAAGGGAAGGGGGTTCTTCTAGGACGAGAACCAATACGGTGCTTTATGCAACACCTAGGCAGTCGTGGTCTCTCCGGCGAGAGTGAGTCGAACTTGGTTCTTAAATCAAGCTAACTTGGAGTAGGGTGTGACCACCGAGTAACGAGCTCAAGGAGGAGCTTTTCTCCTTGGTTACTTATTTCCTCATGGACAAGGACTGAACTCGGGGAGGGTCTTCTTCAAGAGAGAGGATAACGGAGGGGGGTTTCTCTGGCGAGAATAATTTAAACTTGGTTCCTTACCAAGTTAACTAAGAGTTCGGTGTGGTAACCGAATAACGGGCTCGAGGGGGGGAGCCTTTTCCATCTTCTTTTCTTACTTCCTTAAGGACGAGGAATACCCCTGGTGTTTAAGGTGCACCAGGATATGAGGAGTCTCTCTGGCGAGAGTAAGTTGAACTTACCAAAGTTAACTTATCGTTTGGTTTGATAACCAGGGACTTAGCTCGAGGATGAGCTTCTTCCTACCCCCTTAAGGTAGGTAGCCCTGCCTCTCGTGCAGGGTACTTCTTGGTCTGGCGAGCCAAGTACACTACCTCTCCAGTCTCGGTAGTTCGGTTTGATCCGAAGACTTCGTCACCTAGAGACTGACGTATACTACCTCGATTTTCCTCAGAGTTCCTCATTTAAACCTCGTCACCCCACTGGGAGAGTGGTAAGGCGGGGGGGAGGGGCTTGAGAATGGCCCCAGGAGAGTTCTTTTGGCCAACGGTTTTTCACACAAAGTCAAACATCGGCTCCTCGTTAGCCTTTGAGATTGGGAGAAACACGTCTCCAATTTCTTATTTGACGTGAAACTGGATCTCACTCTCCTGGGGGAGATCTTACATTTTGAGCTTTAGGGTCTTTCATGGCACCGAGTTGTGCCACACTGCGGTTAAGCACTGAACCCGCCGATGCCTTCGACGGATGTCTTTGCGGTAACCGCCTTGTGACTGCACCAAGAGTGAACGGGGGAAAGAGACCATTCCCCTACAATATGTATATATATATATATATATATATATATATATATATATATATATATATATATATATAAGTAGTAACTCTCTCTCATAGGATGTAATTTTTTTTGTATCGTACGCACTCCGTGAACTTAGAGGGACGTGTTTAGTGTACAATAACTGCACACACACAAAGAAAAAAGAGAGAGAGAAGGACAAAGACACATTTTTCCAGGTTGAAGTATCAAAGATGGAATGGTAGGGGCGATAAAATAAGGTCGTTTGGAGACAGTTTGTGAGCCAGCGGAATATGATTAGAACGTCTGGATTGAAACCTGACCACAATTTAAGGCTATCGCACCCGACTGTGAGAGCAGATGGGCAAACAGAGTAATCAAAGCTGAGTGGAATATGCAACATAATCGGCGACAAAAGATGTTTCACTTTAATGTACAATGTGATAATGTCATATTGTAGCTTTAAGCGGATGCCACATTTTTTCCTTAGTCACTTTTCAAATTCTTTCGTTCAAAATTCTCATTTTTTCATTTTGTATATCATTTTAATGTAAATTTTATGCACTTATTTATGGTATATAAACTTTTTTATAGCAACCTGACTAGAACATATTGAAAATTAAGAGAATGCAAAATTGTATACATTCGTGTAAAATTTTTCTTAGATATTTAAAGTTAATTTGTGTAAAACAAACAAAACTACACCATTGATTTTTATAACATTTTATTGCAAATTTTATGCACCTTTTTATTTATTTTATTTTAGCAACACAACTAGAACATAGTGAAAATTATGATAATGTAAAATTTATACATTCGCAGAAATTCTCCGTAAATTTAAAGTTGATTTATGAACAAAATGCAAAACTATATCGAGCGATTTTAAATATTTGCTAAATAAGATGGCGCCTAAGAACTTGTTTATATTTTTAGCATCATTCGAATTTAGATTGAACTGAATTTCAGGGCATTCAGAACACCTAAACTATTGACCTAACAACTCCTCCCCCCCGATCCAACTGAGAACAAAGCCTATAGTTGACCATGTATGAAAAATTTATATTTCATTCCGCGATTAAAACATATTTTAATGTAACTAAATAAAACTGACTTAAAATGATAAGGCCATCATATGTAAATCCTTCGATCATGAATTGAGTTCGAATGCTTAATATTTAGTAATTCTATAGCCGTTTATATGATATCAGGTTTCAGATGGAGGGGGGGGGGGAGGTTCTGAAAAAACCTCCTGTATCTCAAAAATAGCGCCGTAGGTTATTATGATTTTGGCAGGGATCAAATGATTTTAATTCAGCTCTAATTTCCGTTATAATAAGCTAATTTATTATAAAAGTGAAAAAATGAATATGGTCTCCTCTCTTTGATACCCTCGCAGGGGAGAGACCTCCAAATTAAGATAGAAAGTGGAGAATTTCAGCCAATCATAGGCTACACTATAAACAATCACAGGCTCCGCTGAACCGATAGGTAGTTAAGCTCCGCTAAACCGATAGGTAGTTAAGCACCGCCTCAGCGACCAAAGGAAGGCAGAGCTACACGTCGCCTCCAAAATGCTGTCTGGTATAATTAAGAGAATATTTCATTCAAATGATGATTATTGACACATTATTGATTGATTCATTTAGTTATTCATTGATCAATTATTACTCTTAATTCAGCGCTCTGTGAATCTGCATTATTTTTATTCTTGTCATTATAACTCGATTTAGCATGTTCTGTTGCACAATTGAAATCTTTACCGTAAGTGTAACATTTCAAAGTGGTATAAGAATACAACTGTTTAATTCCTTCACAAAGGAGCCTTATACTTACAAACCTTGATCGGTTAATACCCTTCAGACCGTACGTCAAGAAACCTGTAAACAAGCCACTTTACCAAACCCATATAGGATCTCCTTGCAATCAAAACAAGGCCTATTTACGCCGACCCCATAACATTAGTTAACAATGATTTTTCTACTTGGGTATTAGCTTGTGATTTCTACTTAATCAAGTATACTGTTTCCGAATCTGGAATCAGAATTGTTCTAGCACGTAGGATTCCTGAGATACACACATATCTTAAAGCTGGCATTTTTGTAGGGCCGGAGATCAGAGAATTTATACGTGACAGGGAGTTCAGAAATAAACTAATTCCACTTGATTTGGCAGTATGGGATTCATTTGGCCATGTAGTGCAGAACTTTCTTGGTAATCATAGGGCTGATAAACTATGAAGAACTAGTGGACAACCTACTAAAAACCTATCAACAAATGGGGTGTTGGATGTCTCTTAAGATGCATTTCTTGCATTCGCATCTAGATTTCTATCCATCTAATATGGGTGATATTAGTGACGAATATGGGGAAAGGTTCCACCGAGATATCGCAATGATGGATAGTAGGTATCAAGACCGCTTTAATAAAATCATGATGGGTCACTACTGTTGGTTCTTACAAACTTGGAATCGACGACAAAATTTGTTAGTTAGAACAACATTTATTCAAGTAGCAGAGACAAAGTTAAAATTTGTTGGCTAGTATAATTAGCGAACCTATATATTCAGCACCCAAAATTTAGTCTATAACAGCTCTAACTTTCCCTGCCAGAAAAATCTGTCTTGTTTTTGTTGACCAGTGTAATCAGCAAGTAAATATATTTTTGCGCCACAATATAAAAATTCCAAAAAATATGCAACTGTATTTATTTCCCAGATGACTTTTTATCCTGGGCAACGCCAGATACCTATGTTAGTGTCTTTTAAAACACTTTTTACTCTGACCCAAATATTCAGAGAAACATGATATTGCCACTTTACAATGCAATTGCCTCGCTGTTTTTTCATTAATCTGATTGTTACATCAGCGGCGTAAGGTTTATGTTATATTACCGAAAAAAAAATTCTGTTACCCAAACTAATACTGTTATTTTATTATCATCATCATTACGCCGTACTTTAAAATATTTTACATTACTATTTAAGAAAACAAATAATCAGTTATATCAATACGCGAATAATATTGCTTTCACTTATAGTCTCCGTCATTATATTACCGATCATCGGCAGATCAGCTCCGTTCTGCTGCGAAATAGCCTGAAAACATACTTGTTTTTAATAAAAAATCTCTATTTTTTTAAGCAACTTACTCCCCCCCCCCTTCAAATAAACTTGTTTAAGCATATTTCAATAAACCTATTATTTTTATTTGTGTTTTGAAATTTGGTTTTAGGCCAACTCTTGTTTTAGCATCGTTCAGACGCCATTTAGTCTGGAACTTGTGGAGGATATCAAAGTGTTTATTGAGATGTTCACGACCTCCTGATCTTTTGCAGTTAAAAATTGTTAATCTTTTTTCCTTCGACCTAATACGATCCGAAGTGCATAGAAAGATTGGAATGACAAGCGCTATAAAGACCAAGGGCAAATAAACCGGTCTTGGTTAAGGGTAGGGGAAGATGGAGTGGTATTTTGACATGAACGTTCCGAGTCAGTAACGGGTATGTGGAGATGAGTACCCGAATATGGGACACTGATACTGGACATTAGATGGATGTGGATATGAGTAACCATATATCGGAGAGTAGTAATGGATCATCAGCGCTCTGGAACAGAAGAGAGAGCGAGCGAGCGAGTGAGAGAGAGAGAGAGAGAGAGAGAGTAACAAGGAGTAACAAGGAAAGTAAGTACCCTAGGAGACCTTACGGTCCATTCAAAGAGGGTACCTTTGGACTAGCAATTGAGCGGGCACATGGCTGCTCAATTGGTTTGCGTCCATAAACGGCCACTTTTCAAGACTTTGTCTAGTCTTGACTTGAACTGGTCAACAGATTCACTGTTGACAACTTCCACTGGAAGTGCGTTCCACTTACCGCAGATACTGTAGGTGAAAAAGTTTCCACACATATTGCGGTTGTAACGCTTCAGTTCAAGTTTGAAGCCGTGATTGCGCGTTCTGTTCTCACTCAGTGTGAAAATATCCCGGTAGTCAACATTGTCGAACCCTCGAAGTATTTTGAAGACTTCGATGAGCTGACCACGCAGTCTACGGGTTTCCAGTGAGAACAGATCTAACTCCCTTAGTCTATCCTCATAACTTTTATGTCGGATAGAGGGAATCAGCTTGGTTGCCCTGGCTTGTACGCGTTCCAATCTCGCGCTGTCCTTTCGCAATGAAGGACTCCAAAATTGTACGGCATACTCCAGGTGCGGTCGGACAAGTGAGTTGTACAGGCACAGTACAATCTCCTGGTTCCAATAACCAAACTGGCGCTTAATATAGCCTAGCATCCTTTGGGCCTTTTTCTCCGCCTCAATGCACTGTTTCGAGAACTTGAGGTCACTAGTGATTGTTACACCCAAGTCCTTCTCAGTGTCGGTGGATTCAATAGCAGTGCCCTTAAGGATATACTGAGATTGGGGGTTTCTGTGGCCGATATGCATCACTTTGCATTTGCCCGAGAGAGAGAGAGAGAGAGAGAGAGAGAGAGAGAGAGAGAGGGAGAGAGAGAGAAAGAGAGGGAGAGAGAGAGACAGAGAGAGAGACAGAGAGAGAGAGAGAGAGAGAAAAAGATTGAGAGGAAGAGAGAGAGAGAAAGAGAGGGAAAGAGAGAGACAGAGAGAGAGACAGAGAGAGAGAGAGAGAGAGAGAGAAAGAGAGAGAGAGGAAGAGAGAGAGAGAAAGAAAGAAGGTTGGCATGTTGTAGTGTAAAAACTGGAAGGGAATGGTAGCAGGGTTCTGATTCGCTACGTGCGTAATTATTTGCTTCGAGATCCTTACCCACTAGGAAGCAGGTTCAGTGTATTCACCGATGTGCAGCCAGCTCGTAACGTCATTGAATTCTTTGTTTATGTGCCCGCTGTGATTGAGCCCGCGCCTGTGGGCTAGAAACCCGGTGACGCTGCGTCAGGGTAGCGATAGTTCCGCCATTTCACTTAAATGTAGGTTATGAGTATTTTCCCTCGCCTCAAGACCTTAAGAATCGGATGCGGATCTTTCGTTCGTTCCAGATTTAAATAGGATTGCTCGTATAAACGTACCCTTCGAGAGAGACACTTACGAAACGCACCCGTCCTGAAGCATCTTTGCAAACGTGCACGTGTTAAGAACCAGGCGTGAAACATAGCTGTCCTGTGATCCAATTGAGAAACGTAGTCATCCTGATAGCCACTAAGGCAAGGTAGCTATCCTGAGAGCCACTTGGGAAACGAACCATCTCTGAGAATCACATAAAAACGCTACCCTTCCTGAGAGCCACTTGGGAAACGAACCTCCTTTGAGAATCATATAAAAACGATACTCTTCCTGAGAAACCCTTGGGAAACGAACCTTCTCTGAAAATCGTATAAAAACGCTACCCTTCTTGAGAATCACTTGGGAAACGAACCTCCCCTGAGAATCACATAAAAACGCTACCCTTCCTGAGAACCACTTGGCAATTTTCATTTTTAAGCAGCCCATCACGCGACTGCCAACCAGGCAAAAATTAGCCGAAATCACTCTATAGTCTAATACTAGGCAAGATTATAAAAAAAGAGACAAAAAACAAATAACAAAGATAAAAAAAAAATAAAGGCAAGGAAACACGAAAAAACAAAATATACAAAAAAGAGGGAAAAAGCAGGAATCCCGCTCTGGCATCAGTGGAGGCCCACCTCCTCCGGTTGCAGGAATAGGCGACCTATGACAAAGAATGGTAAATAAAATTTAGGATGCCAGACTTCTCCTGATTCCTGCTATGTAGTCGGTGTAAGAAAGAGTACATCACTGGTCTGGTTGCCCATTACTCACGAAGCTTTTGGTGTCCATAACGGCGCGCTCATTCCTCGCGAAGCCTTTAGTACACTCATCGGCGCGTTTATTACCCCTAATTCCCACATTTCTAGAAACCAATCAAAAGATAATCTCGACATCCACCCGGTCCGCGGCAACCCTGGTTTCACGGATAACGCAAACCAGGGTGTGTGGAGATTCTATACCTTGAGAGCACTGAAGGCGCTTTGTGATTCGCTATAGATCACAATCCTTTCTCCAAACTAGATATGACCCGTTTTCTCCAGTACTGAGCGGTGTGTTGCAACCAGCTCGGCCGTGAATTCAGATGCAACGACTGATAGGGAGACAGAGTGAAACGAAGAGAGCTCCAAAAACACAAAAAGCAATACTCTCAGGGCTGTAGAAGCTTTGGGAGCAGAGGCATGACGACAAATAGTCAAAAGTGATAACCACCATGGTGGCGTCTTGGGCAGAACCAGAGGCACTAAGGGCTCGAGAGCTACACCGATCTCTCGAAGGAGTTATCTAGCCCGAAAATCAAAGGGCGTAGTGAATGACTGGCGTCTCTATGCGGCAATGGCCCCTTCGAGATCTGCTATTAATAGAGTGAGAGACGTCGTCGACTGAGGGATGCGCCGGGCTTACGCGAACAGTCCCATGGTCCACTATGCAGGATGAAGAGAGAGTGGCATCTCCCCAGGATCGACAATTAGGATTTCAATGTAGGACGTGCAGTAGGCACCGGTGATGAGGCGAGTGATCCTACATTCAGTAATACACGCTCAATTACGGATGCATAAAAATCGAGTCCTTTGTCGAACTTCTAACGAACAAAAAGATCTGGAGCAAGGCAAAGCAGTAGTCCTATCAGCATCCCAGGCGCTGAATGTAACGGAACGAGGAATGTCGATGGCAGAGGTAAAATATCACTAAGGATACGAATATGAGCCTCTCAAAGAAATAGCGTGAATCCACCAATTCCAGGGAAACCCCGTTTTGGAACAAATTCAGGTAGAGGGCGAGGCGTGTTTGGCTGCACCATCTTAGTCTTGGCCAACGAAGCCGAAACCTGTGCCTTTTTCCATAGCAAGAGATGCCTGTTATAGTCGGCATTCCAGAATTCACATCTGGGCCGCACCAAAAGAGACCGAATGGTCATCCAGGTAGAGCGGAGTAAGAATATCTTTCGGCACTACCGAGGTGATACCGTTGATGCTGTGAACCTGAGAACCTGAGAACACTTCTCATGCTGGACAGCTTCGTACTGCTCAACTGGGCCAGAGAGGCATCCCCAAGCCTTACACCGAATCCACGATCTCGCGAAAGCTCTCAATAACGATAGGGAGGCATCCCATCTCCCCCATCGTGTTTTGAGTCTTCCTGATAACAAATCACAATGGGGTATCATAAACCTTCTTTAGATCCAAAAACAACGTGTCTACCAAGGAAGGCATTGGAGACGGCATTTTCTAGTTGGAGCAGAGCATTCGAGTTAGAGTAGATCTTGCGAAAGCCACACTGTGGGGAAGAAAGGTAGCCGCCGCTGTCCAGGAAAAAGCCTAGTCCTGCACCAGAGGAGGTTAAGAGATTGTGCATAAACTAGCAGAACTAATATGATCCCTCGTCAGTTTGCGAAAAGCGAGCCCAGTAGCCATTCGCTAGGAGTCTGGGAGGCTACTCTCTGTCCAGATCCTGCTGAACAACTCTAACAGAATGACTTAGGTGTCAAAAATTGGCATACCCGACAAAGTCCAGACCACAAGCGGTGTATGTACACGAAACTAGAGCGGAATGCAACACACTCAATTTAAAATGCCATGACATGTTTTCCACCCCAGGCCAACGGCGATATAGTTACCGCAGTAAAACTCAACGACCTCATCCACGGTCCTTAACTCCTCGGCTGGGACAAGGAAATCAGTCAATTCCTAAAAAAAAAACCACCGCGTCCGTGCCAAGCACCACCGGGGGAGGGTCTCTCGGGCGGCAGCGGCGAAGAAAATGGATTTTGAATGAGAAAATGATTAATTACCATGGAGGTCATCGCCTACCTCAAATCCATAATCCGGCTGTACATCCGGAGAGAACGTGGGTAGATCACGAAAGGTAAATCAAGCGGTTCTCGGGCAGTGATGCGTAAACTCATTCACATTTAGGAAAATTATTTCCAGCTTTCGATCAAGTGAGCAAGGACCTGACCCTCAAATTAATCGAGTCATCTCCCCAAAGGGTGTCTCAACTGTTCAAATCCACAAGCAAGAGAAAGGGCCTCGGCGACCTTGACACTGTACGGCGAAAGTCACCCACGTCGGGGTCGACTGAGTATTAAATATACGCAGAAATATCAGTATAAATGCAATCCAGCTGCAGTTGCACTGCTACTAGCTGGCTTGTGGTATTTATGTAAAGCAAAAAGAAGAACGAAAACATCATGCCGGGTGTAAAGGGCGTATCCTCTTGCCCGCATCTATCCCGTCATTGTGGGGTCGCTAAACACTTATACTTCGTAGGGTGCACAGGGGGCACGTGCCCAGCATGGTCATGGCGAAAAGATTTTCTAATGGGGAACGGGAGTAGATGGCTGGAGGGGCTCCTGAGAAAGCACGGCGGGGCACCTCCTTTTCAGAGGTGGAATTCCAGAGAGCGGCTCCAAAGATGGAAAAGAGGAAACCCCTGTTCCGCAGGGTGATGGTGAGAAGTGGGCACTCCATCGATCAAATGGGTGCCTCGGTTTCTTTCTTCTTCCCCAACACTTAGGGCGGAAGAGAGCGTCCTTGGATGCAGAGCTCCATGCACCCGCGGTCGCTCACTTTGCTTTCTATTTTCCCCATAATAAAAAAAATAAAAAAACATGACTCGATGAAAGTAGATACTATGACCTTTCAAGAACTTGGGAGTTTGAGAGAAAAAAGTCTCCATAGGATCAGAAATTCTAGAATATTATCATTTATACATAATCTGTCCCGATCCGAAGTTGATGGGCTTTGCTAATCCGGTCTACATTTACGCCCAATGGTCTTGGAACTTTGACCATAAAGGATGTTGCCGTCGTAGCCACCTTATATGTGTACTGGAGGAATGTGAGCAAGTCCACTGTCTAACACATATTTGCCCTATCCAGCGGACTTTCGGCCCTCACAACAAGTAAGGACCCGACGGTATACACTGCCACTGGACAAAGCCTCATCAGAGAACGAAAACGAGCGAGCAAGGCAGCCATACAGTCAGTGGAGAGGAAAAAAGGTGTGGGGAAGGGTAGGAGGTTATGTACTAAAGAGAAATAAAGATTCTTGCCGCTGCTGAGCGCCAATTGGAAACATATCCACCCTGTGAACAGCTTAGAAAAGGTAAACTTTCGGAGAGCCACATGGAAAACGTACCCATCATTAGAGAAACTTGGGATGTGTACTCTTTTGGAAAGCCACTTGGAAAACGTAACCGTCCTAAGAGCCAGATGGGATACGAACTCATCGTGAGGGCCACTTGTGATACGCACTCGTCCTGAGAACCACTTAGGAATGGTAGACTTTATGATTGCCTCTTGGGAAATGTACCCATCGTGAGAGCCACTTGGGAAACGTAAGCGTCCTAACAACCACATTGTAAAAGTGACCAACGTGAGTGCCACTTGGGAAACTGACTCGTTTTAAGAACCACATAGGAAACATACCCATTGTGACTGCCACTTGAGAAACATACTCGCCCTAAGTACCACATTGGAAACATACCCATCGTAAGTGCCACTTGGGAAACATACTCGGCCTAAAAACCACATTGGGAAACGTACCCATCGTGAGTGCCACTTGGAAAACGTACTCGTCCTAAAAACCACATTGGGAAACGTACCCATCGTGAGTGCCACTTGGGAAACGTCCTCGTCCTAATAACCATATTTGAAACGAATCCATCGTGAGTGACACTATCAAAACTCCGAATGAAGTGGAGTGCAAAATTTGGCTAGAGAATGGCCGATTAATATAGAGGAAGAAAGAATGATGAGAATTGGTATGATGAGGGTGAAAAGGACCAGTATAGTTTAAAATTACAAGGATTGGTATAACAAGATAGAGTATGCCAATATTAGTATATCAAGACTAACAAGGACAAGGACTACAAAAACCAAACTACGAATGACAAGAAATAGTATATATGAAGCAAGAAAGAGGAGGTTATTTCGATGAAATATACATAGAATGGGGAGAATTTTATAACTAGAATGAGTGTAACAAGCTCTGCTATACTCGAACCAAAATAATAAACTTTGTAAAAATGGGGCCCCTAATGGCACCCAAAATACGGTAGTTAGAGTGGAAATATCAAGGACTGCTATAAAGGGACAGATAATACGACGAATATTTAAAAATAGACCATGAATGACAAGACCGCTAAAAGATATCTTTGGGAATGATATGTTAAGTGAAATTGGGCCAGTTTAGTTGCCGTCGGGGGACTTGATTTGGGGTGATTTCGCGTTGACAATATGGCGATAGCTATCGATAATTAATTGATTACCGGCATTAAGAAATAATAAAATGAATAAATGAATTACAATATTTGAATAAATATTATACAATGTAGTGTTAGTGAAGAAACCTCTTCTCAGAACTAATTGGCATTATTCGATGTTTCAGTGAGGGACGGGATCCTGGAGCGCGCCCCACCTTCTCGCCCCGCCCCCAGCTTAGATCAGCCGGCTCGGCCGCCCTTATTTGACAACTCCACAAGGACCCGTGTCATCTCAGCAGTTGGTCACACTGCCTTTCTCCACTGCCGCGTGAGGCACCTCGCCGACAAAACCGTGAGTCCACAAGCAGGTTTAAACCCGAGTTCGTTGGTTATCCGGGACAAAGAGTTGAAGTGGAAGCACATGGCAGATATTTTTGCTTCATACACACATTGAGGCTCTTTGCCCTCTCGGAGAGACGTATAAGTGGAAGAATGGGGAGGAGAAATTTAAGTCTGGATAAGGGTACTGGATTACATAATTATATACGAAGGAGAAAAGCGGATTAAACTCTACCTTCCATGACTTATATGTTCAATAGTGTGAAGAAGAGACTAAGTGTGATTGAGATCAATATTTCCTTAAGCATATTATTGATCCAAAATGTTGACGAGGAGATGCATTTCAATATTTTATGGATATATTTCCCTTAATGATTGGAAAAGAGCATCATATCATAGACTCATAAACATACGTGTCCTTTAGAGGATTATATAGCCTACAGCATTTAAGGTCTACTTGGTATTTAATTCTTTCCCGCCCCTCGAATCTTGACATTTTTTGGTCACCTAATCTCTTTACTTCCCCAAACACTTACAACTAATCCATTTCCCTGAAAAACTCATTCAATGTCAACTCTTCCCTAATCTTCGTTCGAATTGTGATCATCTCAACAATCCCCTCAAAACTAACGATTTGCTTTCGCGATTAAATTTCGCTGACTCCAAACACTCCTCCTCTCTCTCCATTTCTCACCTTTGTTTCCTATGACTTTATTGATTTCGTTAGGATAATACGAAACTAGTTTTGCCTGTTCGTAAAAGTTATTAGATGCTTAACGCCATCCGAGTTCCAATAAAGGACCTAAACGAGAGCTCCAAATATTCCGTATTTGAACTTTTCACTTTTTCGAGCCAGTTTGCTGCCATTTTATACTTGCATATGCTTGAACCATTATGCAAATAGATGCTTTTTATGATTGCAGAAGCTTATTGGTCAATTCCGTTGAAACGTACCCGCTATGTTTATCTCTAAATAAAAAAGAATATTAGCACTTCAGAAATGGACAAATTTGACTGTCGTAACTTTATTTAGCGAATAATCTATGTGACAACATAATGAAAAGCATCCAAGGACTAACAGAAATCCAAATTGCTTAAAGTTTAGGTGAAAGAAGACCGGGCAATGTCAACAGTTTGGTCATCGATCCTTTGGATCAAAATACTTCGTTTCACGCGATATCAATCAATTATTATTATAACAGCGTGGTTACACAGTTTAAAAATAAAACACAAACCCCCTCATGTGTAAATTTTAATTTAAGATTCGCTGAGGACATTCAAAATTCCGTTTATATTTTGTGAACGGTATTTTCGCGCTCACTTAAACTACATATTGATAATGGGAGAATGCTTTGAAAGTGACGTAGCACACGTAGGAAGGTTCAAATTAACTCTCTACGTCCCTTTACCCTCCGTGCTTACTCCTCAAGTCTCTTTGCTTGTGCTGTCTTTGTTACCCTTTTGAATTATTCCAATTATTTCCTCTTATATGCGTGTAACACTCAATTCTTCACCCCATTTTTATCTTGAAAATTTCTTGCGAGCTATACAAATTCGGTTTCTTTTATCAATTAAAAGTCTCCTATTGAAACGATATGATGGAGGGTTCTACAAGGTTACCTATCCCCTCAAATACATTCTCCCCAAGTGATCTTCTACCTTGGCAAGGTACCTTTCAAAAAATACATAAATGTTAAAGTAGATACAACCCTTCAACTTGTCTTCATTCACTTCAGCAAAGCCAAAATGGTTCTTCTGCTGTCATATAGGAGCTCAGGTCTAAATGCTTAGGAAAACCTTTGTACCAAATGGTAAATTGTAAGTATAAACTTGTCATATGTTTCTACATGCTTTGAAAGTGACGTAGCACACGTAGGAAGGTTCAAATTGACCTTTCACACCTCTGCTCTCAAGCTCCTAAAGCACAATGAGCATTATGTTACTATTTATGGAACATAAATCGTGTCACAATGAAGCCGTGCCGGTGGACACAGCTCCAAATCCGTATGGGAAGTTGGCTGTAGCCGTTTTCACTGCAAATCTGGTTGCAATATAACACTTAGTAAAAGAAATGACACACCGTGCAAGTTATTCTTTGTCAATGTAGCAACGCACAGAATGCGTTTGGTGCCATGGAGCCATTGGAATCCCCACATGACCTGGTTCGCTATATCTAGGAAATCGTGGCTATTGCGAGACTGGAGGATATTAAGATTATAAAATCTGTTTGTGGCTTCACGAACGAGCGCTAATACCGTAATCAAACAGATCTGCCACGAGGAGACTGATGGGGGAAATACCCGAACTTTGTACCAAACCTAGTTCGCGGTTTGCGGCCAGCAACTGTTTTATTCCGCCGATCTAAAAGTCCCTGCTCCGTCATGCCAACGTCTCAATCGATTAACGAAGGTGTCAAACCGAACTAATATCAATCATCCCCCTTCAAATTTAACCCTCCTGGAAGAAGTGACAATGTGATTCCTTGAAGAAACTTTGCAACGACTGATATTAGACAATACAAAACTTAGTTAAATGTAAACAATCCTACCTTAAATTTAAAGTACATCCTAGTGTTCATACCACCTTTATTTTCCAAGGGTGAACGATCTCTCACAGTTTGTTAGGGATTTTATTGCGAATAAATCTATACCAGCATTGAAATAACCCAAGAAAGGAGGAAGGAGGACTGAAAATCAATTTGACTTGAAATCACATTGGTATAAATAAGCTTCTTGAAGGCTACCCAAAACCGAGCATATCATGAAATGAATTAAAGAGGGAGAGACAAGTCCATCTAAATCGCTATTTTAATTCACCCCAAATAAAAATCACTAAATTCACATTAACAAAGATACTTTCATTCTACAAACTCTGCTTGGCATAAAATGAAACTAACAAGGGAATACCAAATTTCAACAAAATATCTATTTAACTCTGTCTTAGATGAAAACAAAGTATTAGGAGTATCCGATAGAAAATAGTTTCCATCAGTTTCATAGATCTTTTCTAACGATTAAAAGTTTTCCTATGCTTCTTGAAATACGATCTTTGTCTTTTGAGCAACCGTAAAGTTGAAGTCTCTCTATCAGCGCGTCCTTATAATAGGATCTTTCATTGCGAATTTTATTGTCTAAAGACAAGGAAGGTAATAGTGCGATGAAGACTGGTCGGAATAGTATGGCAGAATAACAAATTGTTTGCAGTTGCCCAGTGCTGAATGCTTTCGAGTATCAGGATAGACTTCAACACCTTTTTTGCTTCAAAGCCTAAGCAGTTTTATTCAAGAGGCATAGATAAAGTTTGATTTCGTTGTGAAAAGATTTCTGAAACAGGTGGAACCCATTTTTAAAATAAATTGCATTGTTTAAACTACATTTTTATTTATCCACGTAGGTAAATAAAACGCAGTAACTTTCTTGAACATCTGTTTTGAATATATTTCTCAATTTCACTTTTCATTAATTATATGTCGTTGAATGACTCCCGACGATATACCATATATCACTATTCCTTAATTATCTCTAGAGTGCGTTTTTACTGTCTGGCGGCCGATATTATGTATCTTCAAAATGCTTAAGAAGTGGAACTGAGCTCAAGGATAATAATATTGCTATCATTAATAAAATAGAGTTTTATAAATAATAACTATAAACAAAACACAAAAACGGAAAATATTGACAAACAGAATGGAAAGGGTCGTGGAGACTCGGGCTAATCCAAGGATTTAAGGGATCAAAAAAAGGTAAAACAAATATGGAGTTAAAGAGATGGGATGGTTCGATAAACCATTTAAAGCACAGGATAGAATTGACAAATAAGGGATCAATACTCAAAAGGTGACGCTTGGCTTACGTAACTTCATTAGGGTGCAGTGGAAGGTACTTGAAGGAATATTCGGTCCGCTGGCGAGTTCCAGCCGAATGGGTGGGATAAAAGGATCCTGACGTGGCGTCTTGGAAAGGAGAACCGTTACTCGACGAACGGCTTGACGAACAATGGCTGTTCTAGGTTGTTCTCTTCTGAACAAAGGGGGGGGGGGATGAGAACCGTCTCTTGTCTACGGGCTCAAGAACAATGGCTGTTCTAATGTTGTTCTCCTTTGAACAACAGTGTGGGTGAGAACCGTTTCTTGGCGAAGGGCTCAAAACGAACAATGGCTGTTCTAATGTTGTTCTCCTTGAACAACAGGGGGGATGAGAACCGTTTCTTGGCGAAGGGCTCAAAACAAACAATGGCTGTTCTAATGCTGTTCTCCTTGAACAACAGGGGGGGGGGGGGATGAGAACCGTTTCTTGGCGAAGGGCTCAAAACGAACAATGGCTGTTCTAATGCTGTTCTCCTTGAACAACAGGGGGGGGGGGGGGATGAGAACCGTTTCTTGGCGAAGGGCTCAAAACGAACAATGGCTGTTCTAATGCTGTTCTCCTTGAACAACAGGGGGGGGATGAGAACCGTTTCTTGGCGAAGGGCTCAAAACGAACAATGGCTGTTCTAATGCTGTTCTCCTTGAACAAAAGGGGGGGGGATGAGAACCGTTTCTTGGCGAAGGGCTCAAAACGAACAATGGCTGTTCTAATGCTGTTCTCCTTGAACAACAGGGGGGGGGGGGATGCCTTGGGGACTTGGCGTCACTAAAGGCTCGAACCTTTGGCACTCAAGGAATATTGTCCTCCTTCTGGACAAGTGATGGTGAATCTCGAGGTCGAGGTCCCTTGGCGCACAAAGGGAGAGAGGGTCGTGGTGATGTTTCGCGACGAAAATCTGGATCTCCAATCTGATCTTAGTAGTAAAGTTTCCATATTAATAGCCAGGACATCTCCTTGGCGTGGGGGAGAATGGGGTGGAAGCTTCGAGGGAACGCACAGCCGAGCCGGGGAACAATGCCTTATCTGCCCATAAGCCTAACTCGATCTGGCGAGGTCGGCGTATGGGGGCGAACGGGGGGGACGATAACCTCCTTGTTTAAACATTGGCGTCCGGTAGCTGTTGATAACATTCCAAGCCTCGAATCGAAGATGCACGTGGGCAGCATCGTGGTTTTTAATAATATGGGATAGGAGTTGAAATTAACTCGTTCTATCACACCCCTCCATTCCAGGGGAAGTTGTCATTTCGAAAAAAAAAGAGAGAAGGGACAACGATAGAGCTCCGTTGTGGGGAACTCGTTTTCTTGTACCAACCGTACCATTCCTGCACCTAACTAGTATTACCTCAATACATATGATTATTTTGATCTTTAGATTACAGGGGAAAATAACCTTTAATACAACTTAATCAAAGAAAAAAAAAAGGGCATGGAACAATGAAATGATAAAAACTTAGTACATACGGGACAAAATAATTTATACGTAAATTAATAAGAACAAATATATAGACATACAAAAAATTAGACATTGAGCGTTATAAAGTTCAGACCTATACATTAATTAATTATATTACAAAAGAATCTTAAATTAAGTCGTACAAGACGGTATATACCTACATGGAGATACTAATCCTATGAATACAATTATTCTACGCTATTCGGTAACGCATTTCTACTCAGGGCGTCAGCGACCTTGTTATCGGAACCTTTTATCTAATTTATTTTAAACTGATACTCTTGCAAGAGTAAACTCCAGCGCATGATGCGGCGGTTTGAGTGTCTTAAATTCCTAATATAGGCTAACGGACGGTGGTCGGTTCCTATTTGAAATTCTTTACATATCAAGTACAGCTTGAATTTGTCTATGACCCAGATAATTGATAGAGCTATCTTTTCTCTAGTGGCATATCTCTTTCCGCGTGGTAATAATTGACGACTAGCATATGCAACTCGATGACTCGTTCTGTCATCCACGTATTGAAGGAGTACACCTCCAATGTCCTCGTTGATCACGTCGGTCTTAACTCCAAAGGATTTTTCCGGGTTGGGCAACTTAAAAATGGGGGCAGAAATGAACTTACTTTTGAGCTGATTAAAATGGGAAACAGCGACATCATTCCAACGTAAACGATCGGAGAAATTCTTTTCCTGAAGGGGGCATAGGGGGGCCGAAATTGCAGCGAAATTCGGAACAAATCGCTGATAGGGAGAAGCTGATCCTGGGATCGATCTTAATAGCTCCTTTGTAATCGGGAGGGGCATGTCGGCGATTGCCTTAATCTTGTTCTCGTGGGGACCTAACTGGCTTGGTCCTATTTTGAAACCCGAATATTTGATGGGTTCGTGAGCAAAATGGCATTTGCGGGGGCCAATGTTGAGGCCATTTTCGCGCAGTCGCTCGAAAAGAGCTAATAGGGTGGATAAATGGTGATTCCATTTAATTAGTTCTTGGAGCTGACTCTTCTGACGTGGTGTCAGCTGCGCGTCACTATCCAGGTCAGAGAGGTCCAAAGACTTGCCTGGTAGGGAAGAAGGAGGGTAATCGGCATCAGGTTGGATGCACACTGTCTAGATTACCTTAAGGGACTCCGCGGGGCAATCCTCTTCAAGCGCCGATGCTTCGTCCAGTTCTACGAAGGTATCTCCATGGGCGCGTTGGGGGTTCTTTTTTTCTTGGGGTCCATGGACAGTCTCCGTGTCCTTGTCTGGGGCCTCATCACCTAAGGGTGTTAGTGATTTACACTTCTTTTGTGCCGTCCTAAAGTCCTGGTTAGCGGTCTCCGAGAAATCGGACGGTATCGGGGTTCTGATGGGGACGGGCTCCTGGGCTTCTTTCTTATCTCGGCCTTGAGGAAGGGCGGCCTGAAACACAGGGTCGAAACTTACTTGGGGGCTCTGTCCTATAAGTACGGAACAGAATTTTATGGGTGCTACAATGACTTCAGCCCAGCCATTATAATATTGACACTGCAGGTAACATCTAGCGACGGGGAATCTGTTCCCCCGCCCAAGTTGGTCATGTACCACCGCAAATTTTTCGTGGTTAGAGGCCACTGGGAGGAGTTCGTCGGACACGATGAAGCACGTACATCCTGTGTCCCTGACGAGAGTCAATACTCGACAGCTGTCCACGCTGCCCTCCTCATATTTCAAAGTTCCCGATGAACTTTTACCAAAAACAAAATTTACCTGGTGGCCTGACGGAGGGGGAGAAGTTTCTGCTTGGGTCTGCACCACCGGGGGAGCCGGGGTTGCATTAATCCGGTGAACTTGGTGGGCTGGTCCGATTTTAAGCCTAGAATTTTGGGGGCAATTCCAGCTCATGTGGTTTTCTACACCACAGGTGAAGCATATGGTTGGTCGCTTCGGGAAGAGAGATGGAGGAGCAGTCTTAACGGGAGGTTTGGAGTCCCGTTGTTGGTTTTGGGGAAAGAAGTTTGGGGGTTTTACGGGGCTCGGAAACTTCGTCAGCTTTCCTGGGAAGGAGCGCGAGTCCGTCCTTCTTTCTTCTCGTTGGATTTTTTTTCTCGTTCTTCTCGTTGTATTTTTCTTTCTCGTTCTTCTCGTCGGATTACTCTTTCCCTTTCTATTACTTCCATTTTTCTTTGAAATTCTGCTTCAATCCGAGCTAATTCAATCTGATGGTCAGCTTGTCTTATCCGTTCCTCTCTTTTTCTTTCTTCTCGTTGTATTTCTCTTCTTTGCTCCTCTTGAATGTACATAATTAGTTCTTTTCCGGAAAGTCCACAGGACTCTCCTTGCGCTTTAAAGATTTCGAACGTAGTCATCTTTGCACTTGGGGGCGCACTAGTCAACCAACTAAAATTCCTCGCAACAAGAATTATGCCTCTATAGAATTAGCCTACCTAAATATGGGCACTGACCTATTCGTACTTGGTTTCTCAATCTAAATAACCACTGACTAAAATCACAAAAAAAACACCAACAAATTATTATAACCGTTCCTTGAGCTACTCCAGCTTCTTAAGTTTAAAAAAAAGGGGGATAGCAATCGTTAAAACAAAAGGGAACTACTATATTCTATTATTATAACGAATAACACTATGCTTTACTCGACTGAGACCAGTGTTTGCAAAGATATAGCGTTAAACCTTACACACCTGATACCAAATTAAATAGTATATATATATATGTCGTAGAATGACTCCCGACGATATACCATATATCACTATTCGTTGAGGGAACTTCCTTAATTATCTCTAGAGTGCGTTTTTACTGTCTGGCGGCCGATATTATGTATCTTCAAAATGCTTAAGAAGTGGAACTGAGCTCAAGGATAATAATATTGCTATCATTAATAAAATAGAGTTTTATTAATAATAACTATAAACAAAACACAAAAACGGAAAATATTGACAAACAGAATGGAAAGGGTCGTGGAGACTCGGGCTAATCCAAGGATTTAAGGGATCAAAAAAAGGTAAAACAAATATGGAGTTAAAGAGATGGGATGGTTCGATAAACCATTTAAAGCACAGGATAGAATTGACAAATAAGGGATCAATACTCAAAAGGTGACGCTTGGCTTACGTAACTTCATTAGGGTGCAGTGGAAGGTACTTGAAGGAATATTCGGTCCGCTGGCGAGTTCCAGCCGAATGGGGGGGATAAAAGGATCCTGACGTGGCGTCTTGGAAAGGAAAACCGTTACTCGACGAACGGCTTGACGAACAATGGCTGTTCTAGGTTGTTCTCTTCTGAACAAAGGGGGGGGGATGAGAACCGTCTCTTGTCTACGGGCTCAAGAACAATGGCTGTTCTAATGTTGTTTTCCTTTGAACAACAGTGTGGGTGAGAACCGTTTCTTGGCGAAGGGCTCAAAACGAACAATGGCGGTTCTAATGTTGTTCTCCTTGAACAACAAGGGGGGATGAGAACCGTTTCTTGGCGAAGGGCTCAAAACGAACAATGGCTGTTCTAATGCTGCTCTCCTTGAACAACAGGGGGGGGGGATGAGAACCGTTTCTTGGCGAAGGGCTCAAAACGAACAATGGCTGTTCTAATGCTGTTCTCCTTGAACAACAGGGGGGGGGGATGAGAACCGTTTCTTGGCGAAGGGCTCAAAACGAACAATGGCTGTTCTAATGCTGTTCTCCTTGAACAACAGGGGGGGGATGAGAACCGTTTCTTGGCGAAGGGCTCAAAACGAACAATGGCTGTTCTAATGCTGTTCTCCTTGAACAACAGGGGGGGGATGAGAACCGTTTCTTGGCGAAGGGCTCAAAACGAACAATGGCTGTTCTAATGCTGTTCTCCTTGAACAACAGGGGGGGGATGAGAACCGTTTCTTGGCGAAGGGCTCAAAACGAACAATGGCTGTTCTAATGCTGTTCTCCTTGAACAACAGGGGGGGGGGATGCCTTGGGGACTTGGCGTCACTAAAGGCTCGAACCTTTGGCACTCAAGGAATATTGTCCTCCTTCTGGACAAGTGATGGTGAATCTCGAGGTCGAGGTCCCTTGGCGCACAAAGGGAGAGAGGGTCGTGGTGATGTTTCGCGACGAAAATCTGGATCTCCAATCTGATCTTAGTAGTAAAGTTTCCATATTAATAGCCAGGACATCTCCTTGGCGTGGGGGAGAATGGGGTGGAAGCTTCGAGGGAACGCACAGCCGAGCCGGGGAACAATGCCTTATCTGCCCATAAGCCTAACTCGATCTGGCGAGGTCGGCGTATGGGGGCGAACGGGGGGGGACGATAACCTCCTTGTTTAAACATTGGCTTCCGGTAGCTGTTGATAACATTCCAAGCCTCGAATCGAAGATGCACGTGTGCAGCATCGTGGTTTTTAATAATATGGGATAGGAGTTGAAATTAACTCGTTCTATCACAATCTTTCATTGCGAATTTTATTGTCTAAAGACAAGGAAGGTAATAGTGCGATGAAGACTGGTCGGAATAGTATGGCAGAATAACAAATTGTTTGCAGTTGCCCAGTGCTGAATGCTTTCGAGTATCAGGATAGACTTCAACACCTTTTTTGCTTCAAAGCCTAAGCAGTTTTATTCAAGAGGCATAGATAAAGTTTGATTTCGTTGCGAAAAGATTTCTGAAACAGGTGGAACTCATTTTTAAAATAAATTGCATTGTTTAAACTACATTTTTATTTATCCAAGTAGGTAAATAAAACGCAGTAACTTTCTTGAACATCTGTTTTGAATATATTTATCAATTTCACTTTTCATTAATCCTATACATGCATACACGGGGCGACACTTATGTACACTCAATATTACACGTTATATGGCATACAATCAGTTCGTGTGGGGTGCTTTCTATCGTAACTAAGGCACAAACAAAGGAAACCAACTCACAAAATCATGTGTGTTCCAGCCAAACTTAAAATGAGATCAGAACCGATAAAAAAATAAATGTCGCCATTAGCGCAAATGAATGGATTCTGGCAATAAAGTTCTGAGTAAATTTGAAGGTTTCGTCTGTTAAGAATTTAAAGGATTCGAAAAAGCAGCTCACAATGCCTATTGCAGTACTCCGCAATCTATACAAATATTTTTTTGATTAACGAGAAATTATTGTCGCTTATCCGTAAAAAGATAATAAAGCATTATTATATTGGTAAATACAGAAATTAATCGAGAAACTAGTACTATTATTATTAAAGTTTCCAACGCTTTACTAGGTAGTGAATGCCTGACTATAAAAACAACTGATTCTGATGAAATAAAAGCATTCATATCACTTCATACCTCCTCCATATCATAATACATTTCATAATATGATATAATATAATTTGCTTGGCCATACGCTGCCATACATTGATGGCCATTAGTTTGGCTCCATGCCATCAATGGTATTGGCTTCTAAAAGGTTTAAAGCTAAAAATAACCTTAATAGATTATATTACTATTTAAACAGTTTACACTATTCTAGAAAGCTATTTTTTCAGTTAAATTAAAAATGAGGATCCCCTCAGAGTAATATTATTTTCCAACCTCCTAAGACATTACTTCGGGAGAGAAAGCGAGCCGTTACTTCCCCGCCTTCCGACCTCACCTTTTTTTGACTCGCCGCCAGGTCTCCGTGAAGTTCACACTGAGACTACCTCCCAGCCGCCAAAGGAATTATCGACTTCTTCAATCCTTTGACCTTTACCAGAAGGTCACCTTCGGGTCTCAATCAACCTAATAGGCCCAATTCGTTCCCCGTCTAGCGAGGGATACATCTACCCCGTTGAACCCATATGTGTGCTTCGAACGGTGCGCGTACAAGCAGACGATGAGTATCCCTTGCCGTCTCTTCCTTTCCTCCAAGCGGAGCATCACTCTGACTTGAACGTAAACCACAATATCGCCCCGATTAAGAGGGTTCAATTCCATGCCTTATTGAAAAGCTTTCCCGTGTTATTATATCGTCGTTTTGGGCTGAATTTCGCTGCCATAGCCGCACCCCTTAAAGACATGCTTTAAAGAACAGCCTCCCTCCCAGTTAATTGGACCCCTTCCACGGAAGATCGCTTACACCAGTTAAAGGACAAGTTAATCTCTGCCCCTATTTTGAGATTACCGAATCCTAAAAAACATTAGGTGTTCGTACTGAGGCCTCCCATGATTCCCTAGGTTGTGCTCTCGTCCAATATAATGAAGATGGAGTGGGATATCCTCTAGGATATGCTAGCAGGAAGTTATCCCATAGCGAAAAGGCGTATGCCATCAAAGAGCTTGAAATGTTAGCCATAGTGTGGCATATTTGTAAGTTTAGGATATATGTTAAAGGCACCGACAACTGCCTAGCCGATAGCTTGAGTAGTAATCTTATAGAAGACACCCTCCAACAACCTGAGTGTATAGTAAAATACTAGTAAATACTATTTTTATTTTTTGGTTTTGTCTTGTTGATGTTGTATGTGCGTATGTATATATTAAGTTATCTGTGATTACACATATGTAAATCCCGTGTAGTGTTATGTTTTATTTTCTCTGTTGGTAAACATTAAATTTGTAGCTTTATAAGTTCCCCTCTTAATGATTTTTTTCGCTCCAAAGTGTCCTACGCTGTAAAAATGTCTTTGGGTTGGGAGGAATGTGGAGGTATCCCCTTTAGAATAATATTATTCCCTCACCTCCTAAGACATTACTTCGGGGGAGAAAGCGAGCTGTTATTCTCCTCCCCTCCTTCCAACCTCACCTTTTTTTTACTCGCCACCAGGTCTCAGTGAAGTTTACACAGAGACTACCTCCCAGCTGTCTCAATCTTTCCTCCCCCCTCTCCTCCCTCGGGTCGGAAGATTACTTTGTAGGTTCACCGTGAGCAGCCTTTTGGCTGCCATCGCTGGTCGCCCGTCTGGCCCGCTGATCCCTGCCTTTGACACCTCGCGGCAAGAAGACACTGGGGTTGTCACACCCGATAACGAAGGTTAAAAAAGGTCTCAATCTCTTTCCCTGTTTTGAAGAACTCCGGGTATATATGCACCCGATTCCCGGAGTACAGACAGATTTGGTTAGACGTGACTTCCCCGAACGGAGTGCAACTCAACGAGCTCTCTCCCAAGAAGTGTGAGTGACGGTCGCTAGCCACGGAAAAGCTGGACATCACACCCGTATCTTCGGGTCTGGGAGTAGAGTCTCGTGAGGCAACGTCAGCATTTCTCATCCGTCTCGGATCAAGGATTGAAGAAGCCTTCCTTCGAAGTTCTTCTGTTGACCTCTTAAGGACAAGAGGCCCGTCAGCTCGCTCAAGCCCAGTGTGGAGAAGTCATCCCCCGCCCTCCTTTCAAAGTTCGTTCGGTGACCCCTGAGGACAGGAGGCCCGCATCTCGCAAACACAATTCGAGAAACATAGGTCCACTCGCTGCAGGTTTGGGGCTACCCTCGTCAGTAATCAAGGTCACCAAGACATCCCCCAAGTTTCCTCCGCTTTACTCTAGAGTTTCAAAGGAAGTAAGTCACTCTTTACCCTCAATCTTCCATTATAACCATTCCCTAACAATGGTTATCTAATTAGTATTCGGAGCTTAAGTCTGTCTTATTTATGTACCCATATATATATATATATATATATATATATATATATATATATATTGTTGTGCCTTTTTTTAGTGTGTATTAAAATCTATTTTTTGTCATTGTGTTTGTTATATTCCTTGGTCACCCAGCTGCCGCTATCTATTCAAATCGCACTCTTAGAACAATAACAGTTGTCTCCTTGCTTGGCCTACCTTCAAGCCTCTGTGCACATATTCACGTACACTTGGCCATACCTCGACATATTTCACGAGCTTTCCTAAAATAAATTATATTAATATTTAATAATTTACACTATTCTAGAAAGCTATTTTTTCAATTAAATTCAAAACGACAATATTTCATTTGACTTTTTAATTTTTACATCACCTTATTTCCTTTGAATGATCTTTCAATAGAAATTAACCCGTTATTATCACCGTTTGTTTCTCAACAAGAACATCCAATATCCTTAATGTACATTGTTGTGGGAAACAAAATTATTAATATGATAATTTTATATAAATTCTTCTCGAAGATAAAAAAATAACCTGGAGGAACCATAAAAGAAGTGCTTAAGTAAAAAAATAAACATTTGAAGACCCCAAATAGTAGTAAGTATAAAAGTTCTGAAAATGGAAATTGGAAGGTTACATTATGAAAAGAACCAACAGAATACAAACTCATAGGACGTAGGAAGATGAAATTGGTACTACTGGAATATAAAGGCAAACTTGAACTGCCATCAGAGCATAGCCGAGGATACTGGCGAAAGCTTTGTCCTTATGGCTAGAAACAATCAGAACGTCAACTTCGTGTCAAGGGAGATTTACAGAAGCCATAAAGAGGGGCTACAAGTGCAAATATTTTATTTGTTAAAAAAATTATTTCAGTACATATTACAATAATAGTTTCATTCGAAATTATGAAATGATATTTATATACTCATACACGAGAATTGGCTAAATTAAAAGATTCTATTAACCTTGGAGTGCCCTGTCTGCTAACACAAAAACGTAAATAGTACTTATCTGTTCAATAATATATATCGATGAATGTTGAAAACCCACATAATATTTATTTCCTTGCTTATAATTCTGGGTCTCCCTTGGGATAGAATTTTGTCTATTTTTATCGAATCATTTTAAATTTTCAAGTAAAAACTGACTTTTTTCTTTATTTTCTTGAAGCCTATATTGGTTTTCATTATGAGTAACTGTTGTGAGATTTACCTTAAATTTTATAGTAATCCAGACAATGGCTTCGCCCCTCTCATTACGGGGGGAGCTTGCGCTTCGCTACTAAGATTAAATTTTAAATCTAAAAAAAAGCAGCCATTTTTGAATTTTTATAAATTTTATGAACTTCGCCAATTATAATAATTTTAAAAAGGAAATCTAAACTAAATTTCCCCCCTTTCAAAATTTGACGTTGTTAAAAATTTCACAAAATTTCTTTACTTATATTTATTTCGGAACTTCCCCAATTTTCTTTTTTGATAATATAAAAGAATTATTAGAAATAACTTTGATACAAAAAACATAGGTCATAACCAAACGTAGATGAAATTATTATTCAAATACTCAAAAAATCCCCTTCTTAAATTATAGAGTTAGTGATGATGATGATGATGATGAAGTGATAAGTAAGTGATAGTTTGATTGTCTTTTAAGAAGCACTTGCACGAACAATGTCTCGTCATAGGAATATTTAATCCATTCTTGGCAAGCGATAAATTCATACTTTAATCTATTACTTCATCTTTATATGTGCCTTAGGATTAATAGAGAAGAGCGCAAGAATAGAGTTATAAAATGAAAAAAGAAATATAATTAATTTTGACTACAGTTAAAAAAATGCATCTATTCCATTCACTTTTGTCAAGTTATGGAGTTTTTTACACGATAAAATGTTAAATTTGTCTCGAGATTGTACTTATTTTTCTTTGTAGCACTTTCATAACAGAGTTTCCATCATTCTTCCATTACACGGTGTTGGCGGAGTTTGAGATGAGTTCTTTCATTACGGTTGGCTGTTATGAATTGTTGAAACGAATATCTTCATTTTTATTATTTTTCTTCTTTAACCTTCTCGACCCAAAACAGGTAGCGGAAATTATAACCTTCTTGTTTTTGCGCGACCCATTTGCGGAAATAAAAAGCAACTTTTCTATAACTTTTTTGTTTTGTTGTTCTTTTCAAACTTTGATTATTATATTTTTTATTATTTTTTGGAATACGTATTTGCGTTATTTGTGTGTTGTTATTGCAGGAACTTCGTAGGTGTTTTATGGGGAGCGGCGGCTGAGCTCAACGAAAATATTTGAAGTAAACATCGTTATTCTTTTTTTTGACAGAAGCCAAGCGGCTACGTCAGTATTTTAATGTCATATGTCTGAATGTAGAATAAGACGTTTACCACATCAGAGGAAAGTTGTATTTAAATGAAAATCGCTAAAATAATCTTAAGAATCCTTATAATAGGCTTATTCAGTGAATCGACCATTTGCCTCAATGATTGCCTCAATTCGGCTTCTGAAGCGTTGACATGCCCGAATCAGATGATCTATATCAATTTCGGATATAGTCTTTGCTATAGCATAATTGAGAGATTGAATGGTGTTATTTGGGTGTTGATTGACCTCTTTCTTGATGACGCCCCAGTAGATTGAGGCCGTATGAGCTAGGAGGCTCTTTATCTGAGAGAACATGGTCGTGGAAATTGACACCCATCCAATCTTGGGTTGATCTAGTCTTATGATATGGTGCAGAGTCTTGTTGGAAGATGTATGGTCTTCCTTTGTGTACTTTGTCTTTCCATGGCCTCACAACCTTCCCCAAAACCTCTGTGTGGGCAGCAGCATTAATTCTTATGCCCTGTGAAAAAATGAAGGGTCATGGCATCTCCCTCACTGCTAATAACTCCCACAACCATCACAGTTGCTGGAAACTTGGTATGCAGTACAGTTAAAAGCTATCTCGGCAGTCTTCATAATCAACTGTCATTGCTTGGGTATACCAATTAATTCTGGTTGAAGTTGTTTTAATCAAAGAATAACTAAAGCGTTCCATCTTTCTGCTGTTCTAACATTGAGAGCAAGCACTTTACACGGATCAAACAATTTTCTTTTGTATTCCCTGATATGAACTGATTTTTGTGCATCACATACGACTTGAATCGGATATCTTCATGGAAAACTCTTCTGATGGTGCCTCCTAAAATATGAAACCTTTTCGAGGTCTCTGTCCGACTTACCGGGTTTTTTAAAGTTTTTCTTGTACTATATGCACAAATTCTTGGGTTTTGATGGTATTAGAACGCTTTGCATGCGTTTTGCGTTTTGCTACTATTGTTGGATCCATATCAGAAATTTCTAGGTCTTTTCTTTCTTTGGCAACGAAGCATCGACAACTTTCAGAAAGCGAGTAATCTCTGTATCATTATGCTGAGCCTTTATGGCAACGGGTACAGCATGCTATTTCATTTGCTTCTTCACATTAATGTCATTCATTATTAATCTGACAAATAAATTTTAAAAGATTCATTATAAGAAAGTTATATATATATATATATATATATATATATATATATATATATATATATATATATATATATATATATATATATATATATATATATATTATGGTAAAGAACTTCTAAAACATCTGTAATCTATAAGACGTTCGATCTGTTCCTGAGGCTACAACTTTGTTCTCTCATAACTAACTAAAGGTCATTCATGCCAGCGGGTAAACTGTCGGGCGCGAAATTTTCTTTAGTAACAATCGTATCCAATATTCAATTAACTTAAAACTTATACAAAAGATGGGGATTAGAATACCGTGCAGTATTTTTAAATGAACCAAGATTCAATTGAAATAGATCTAAAATTTAAATTATTCAAATTAGGGAGGGAAAATGTATTAGTACAGATGTATTATTCAAACTCATTATTTAGTTCCGTAACCATTGTTAGCAATAACTGCATGTAGATGTTTTTCATAGTTTGTGACAAGTGCTTTGCATGTTTGCGTCAGTATTTTTGCCCGTTGTTTCCTCCCTATGGCCTTCTACTCAGCTATGTTCTTGGAGTCTAGCAAGTGAATCTATTTTTTTAATTTTTTGCCATTAATTTCTATTGAGTTTAAATAAGGTGACTGGCTAGACTAATGCAGTACCATCACATACTTCTGAACAAACCAATCTCGAATCAATTTTCTAGTGTACTTTGGGTCATTATCTTTTTAGAAGCACCAGTCATCTATCACTCAGTTATAGCTGTTGAGCAGAGCAAAGCAAATTCTTTTACAATATTATAAGATATTGATCTTTATTCATTGTGCCATCTATCACAATAAGTGATCCTTTACCATTAGCCGAAAAACACTTCCATACCCTATTGCCTCCGCCACCGAATTTTACGGTAGAGATGGCATCTTTTTGATCATAAGCATTTCCATCCTTCCTCAATAACTGACGAGCTGAATTCCTCTGAAAACGAATCAATTTTATTTCAACTGAACGTACGAGTAACACCCTAATTCGGAATTTTATTGGCTTTTCCAATTACTTCGAAGCAAAATTTAGGCGCGCATCTCTGTTTTGTATTAAGGCTATTCTATAGGGCGTGTCGAGATCTCAGATTAGTGCAGTGCATATCCTTACTTATCGTTCGTTTCAAGAGAACTGTAGCAAACAGTTCTCCTGGAATCTTCTTACCTGTCGTCATAGACTTCGCCTTAACTCTTCTAATTTTTTTCTCTTAGTTCTGGCTGAGATTTTACGGGGAGCGCAATTCTAGGAAGATTGCACGCAGTAGTCTTTTGTTTATATTTTAAAATATGCTTAACAATGGTACTGAATGTATATTTAACCTCTTCGATATATCTCAGTAACTCAATCCTTCATTGTAGAGGTTAAAAAATTCATTCTTGTATTCAAAAGAGAGCTCCTTTGTTTTTGCCATGTGATAACATTGCTGCATCAGGATCATATAATGAATGGTTGTCTGAGTTACAAGGGGTAATAGTAGAATTCTTTAATCCGTTATAAAATTCTCCTAGTGCCCCTCAACCCTCTTAATGAGCCCACCCCTAGGATTGGGCAACCATCCATTTCTCTAAATTGAGAAATCTCAAGGAGCCTTTTGCAGGAGCTAGCGTTTACTTTGACAGAAAACTAGAATTGTGGGTTTTCTCGCTTCTCTTCGCCCCGCTATTTTTTATATAAGGTAACTGCAATAGTAAGAATTCCTTTATCTGCTAGAAAGGTTTCCGAGAGTTTGTCAACCATCTTCTGGAGCGCCACCCCTACGACTGGGCAACTATCCTTTTTAAGTAAGGTCATGAAAGATGCTGTTATTTGCAATATAGTTCATCGTTTTGTTTTATGAGATAATCTATTTACCCTTATGGTTTATGCTACCTTGATAGCGAATGGTACTGATCTAGATAACTTCCTCATCTCAACCTCAACAACAAGTCGCAACAGCATGCTGACAACGTATTATATCTGCCGGAGTCACATGGCCTATTCTCGTGAAAACCTATCACTATACGCATCCTTATACTGGGATGAAAGTTGCTTGCAGATGTCTTGGGTTGGGAATATGAAAGTCCTTAGAGGCTTAAGCTGTGCTAGTGTCTGTTTCACCCTCATACACTCAAGGAAAGTAATTGGGTGTACCTGGAATCGACAATTCTTCTGACAAAGCTCAGATTGAGGCTTCATTGAATTTACAGACATGTGAACTGACGGATAATGTTACTGCACTCTTTTTTACACTAGATCCAATAACATGAAAATCACAAAGTAGCTGCCAAAGGGTTATAAAGGTTTTTTATCTGGCCTGTCGGCATCACATCCTGGAAACACTAGAGAGAGCATTTTAGGAAAAGCTGTTTATGAAGGTAAAAGGGCCAGATAATCCCTGGTTTGTGCATCTAAATGATGTTTGGACGGACTTGTCCAACAAGAACCCAAAGATTAACAGCAACAGTAAATGTCTGAAATAAAAAGAAACATTGTATAAATACTCAAAAACATTCTAAAGGCAGAAAGCCTTATATGAGCCGAGTGTAAAGATATGGCTGAACTGAAAGTTATTGTTCTTTAAGGAAAACCACCTCAAAGTATTGACTAAAGTCGTCAAGACGGAGTTAATCAAAGCAGATGAATGGCGAGAAACTAGAAAACAAAGAAAATGTTGATGTTTGTAGATCAACTTGAGTACGAAAATGGCATAGTATAAAAGCTGTAAATACTCAACACCTTTCTTACGCTGTTTAATACTTCTTTATCGGTGATCACAACGTCTGTTGTAGATGCTCCAGTGAATGATATAAGTCTAATCCAGAGCATTGTGAAGTAAAATGAAACTGAATCAAAGCTTGTTGATACAGTACTTAATAAGATGAAACACAATTTTCTCTCTTCAACAGTAGATTGAGGACACATTGAAGCACGATATTGCCGTCTAGTTACATGTCACTGAGAAGCAAAAGAGCTTCAGAACAGGAAAGCCTCTATTCTAGAGTCACATTTAAGACCACCCTCGTTTATATCCCCTTCTGTTGGACAGTGGATCCAAGTGACTTCAGAAGAATTTGAAAGGGGCTAAGGACATTGCTAAACGTGATGTCAATATGATGAAGGACTTTGCAAATGTCATAACAACAGATGCCAAGCAAGGAGAGTATCCCCTTCAAGCTGTGTAGTTCAACAGACGCCGCTTTGACAACTTTATCAAAGAAACTCTTACATACTTATTGTGTAAATGCAATTTTAAAATTGATAAACATGTAATTCTTTCACTTCTTGATCAAATAGACTTGTGACATAATGTTAATCTCAAATTTGTATTATAAATAAGGCGCCCTGTCGGCCTTGAGTCTGAGAAAAGAAATTTTATTTTATTTCTGAAATTTGTGTATGTAGCTATGTGCCATTTTTTTATAACACTATGATAATTTTATTAGCTAGAAAGAAGATTCCGAAGCAGAAAGTTTAAAACTCCATACAACACTGATTCTCAACATTCTATGTCAAAATAGTTATGAGTGACGATATTTTCAGCCCAATAAGCACGTACAGAAATCTATGTAAATAATATTAAAGGCGTGTTATAGTTGAGAAGTGAATGACATTCTCAAAAAGAAAGATAAAATTCTCCATAAATCACACAGCCTCTGAGAGAGATCTATATTCTATACGGATGTAGCATAAGAGTTCTTGAAGACGGAAATGATAACATAATACATTGAATATGGTGAATAACTGCATAGGTGTAAGATAAATAACAGGAACTAAAATAATATATGAGAGAACATTGAGGAAATTAACAAATGTCGAGGGCAAAATTAAAAAAAGATATCGCAAATAATGTGCAAATTTGGCATTGCAAGAACATAATAATCATAAGATAGTTTTATGTGACAAAACAAAATAGTAGATAAAGAGCAGAATAAGATTAAAATAATTACAAAATGAATAAAAACAACAATGCAAAAACCGAATTGACCGTAGACGGTATAAATAATCTGATGATCAATAAAATAAATAATAATAAACTTTCCTCATCCAGACACCTCAGCCTATCATATCTGAATCATCGATTCAGGTTGATCATAATGTTCATCGCAATGTGCTTATCGGTTATCTAGAAGTCTGATTACTAGATTATACTTATCGGCTGTGTGAAGAGAGGAATTTGATGCCAGGCAAGCAGAATTCAAATTATGAAAATGATCACACAGTTTATCTTCAAGTAGGTAATAATGTTTATTTCTTTTCAGAATACTATATGTGATCTTATAAGGGATAGAAAATGTAGTTTATTTTTTTTCAGAATACTATATGTGATTTTATAAGGGATTAAAATGTAGTTTATTTATTTTTAGAATATATATGTGATTTTATAAGAGATAAAAAATGTAGTTTATTTATTTTCAAAATACTATCTGTGATTTTATATGGGATAGAAAATGTAGTTTATTTATTTTTAGAATATATAGGTAATTTTATAAGAGATAGAAAATGTAGTTTATTTCTTTTCTGAATACAATCTGTGATTTTATAAGGGATTAAAATGTAGTTTATTTCTTTTCAGAATACTATATGTGATCTTATAAGAAGATAGAAAATGTCGTTTATTTCTTTTCAGAATACTATATGTGATTTTATAAGAGATATAAAATGTAGTTTATTTCTTTTCAGAATACTATCTGTGATTTTATAAGGGATAGAAAATGTAGTTATTTCTTTTCAGAATATATATGTGATTTTCTAAGAGATAGAAAATGTAGTTTATTTCTCTTCAGAATACTATATGTGGTTTTATAAGAAATAGTAAATGTAGGTTGTATCTGAAAATTATTTTCTCTCGACTGATGATCGGGTTATTATTTTGTTTCCAGACTTTCATGAATGGACCGTTTTTTCTGGGCCCAGTGATTGACTCGAGCTCGACTTTCCCGCATGCAAAGATACCATGTGAACTAGTGAAACCTTTCTGTTAGACAAAGAGGAAGTTAACCAGTTTTAGGTATACACAATTAATCCAATTTCATCTTGTTATTTAAGAAAATCAATAACAATTTTTATGTCGGCATGGGTTTATCGTAATTACTGGCACCAAAACCATTGCCATTATACAAAAGAATAGACTTGATTCTGCTCTTAGAACTACCCCAAAGCAATCTCCATTCACTGGAGTTATACGAAATTGCTTAGCTTCGAAATAAAAGGTTCCCAAAAATCTGGTCACGTTTGCTGAAATATGAGCCTCTGCAGAGCTCTCAAGAAGTGAATTTCTTTATTTAGCTTGGAGGCTAATACTTTCGCTGCTTTCTTGGAGAGTAACAAGTCACATGCCTATTCATTTACCTCCGCCTGAGTAAAACTCAGAGAAGCTAATGACTGTTTTGAATTAGATGAAGTGTCTTCGGAATCTCAAATCATGTTTTGAAAATCTTTATCAGATTTACCCGCTTTCATCTTGAGAGGAGGCATAACAAAAAAAACTCGAACTGAAACTTCCTCAGAATGGAGAATAGGTCTAATTGCAGCGAGAGTATTGGGATAGGAAATATTTTGTCGTTTTTTCTTGCCAGCACCATTAGTGTTGTCCAGGCAAAAGTAGCAGTCAGTTAAGTGGTCTTTTGTCTTTTTGCAAATCATTAGGACTCCAAAAGGTAGACCTTTTCGTTTTATTTTGGTCCATTCACGATGAATTTATTTGCAATTGTCTGGTTGCCAAAGTTTAACTTCCGCTTCAGAATAGAAAGATGAGGAACGATTAAATTTCTTGTAAAAAAAAGAGAAACAAAAGAACAAAAACTTTAAAATAAGTAAAATAAAAATTAAGGAATGGATTACAGTATTAAGAAGAAATGTGAAAAAGTAACGAAAATTTATCAAGAACGTCTTCGCTTGGTGCTCGAATAACGTGGTTTATATTATTATAATCTATTGCCGTTAACATACACAATTGTTAGAAAAATTTGCAGGCACACTTGCTTCTGCTCAAAGCTGTAATCAAATCCTCGAAACAATTCTCCAACTGTTTCCTCAAATATAATGGCAATATTGGGTCTATCTCATGTATGTAATCCTCTGTCTATCGCCTTCTTTCTATATCTGTGTACCTTTCGTGCTAATATTACATCCCAAATATGAGAAATAATCGCTTCAAAAGGATCCCAGTATAATTGCAGACGCCCGACAATTTGTGCCATTTTATATGATTATGTTTCTCATTTTATGCCATATTTCATTTCAATTTTTTATATGATAGTCGTAAAATGAGACTATAAAAGTAGTCATATACATATATTCATAACAAAGTCCATGTCTTATATATATGTACATATATACTAGCACAAGTTACGGGATACTCCTAGTTCTAATTCCTGTTGCAAATAAATTGAGATACATATTTTTTTTTAATTGATATATGGTGACAAAAATATCTTTACTTGCTCATTATTTTTATTTTTATTTTTTGTGAGGCGAAGGCGGATTTAGAAGAGTTGCGCACTCTCTCTATCATATAATATCTATCATATAACATCGTATAGTAGCATATAATAGGAAATAATAACATATAATATCATATAATATATTTACAATAAGTAAAAGTTTCACGGCGCCCCGGCAGTTTACGCTCACCCGTGAATGACTGTTAGTTATGAGCAAACAACGTTGTAGCCGCAGGAACAGATCGAGAATCTTCTTGAACATATATATAAATATAGATCGATATTTCTAAAAATATTTTTGTATATGTTTGTATTAATATGTCGAATTTCTAATTTTCTTCTATCTATGATATAGGTTTCAGTGGTTTCCGGTTAAGCATAGCCTCGTCAGGTTAGTTTAGCGTTTTTAGTCGCGTGCGAGTCTAGTCGCGAGCGACTCTACATCTCGCTATGTCGGTCGGTCCCCGTTTGCTTTTTCTTTGTTTTTCTAATAATATTGTAACTATTCGGCTGATTCTAAGGAGATTTGTAACCCTTATGTTGTTTTACATTCTCTTTCGAATGATATAATTGCCAAAGTCCTTCTTTGTTTCGCCAAATTCTGTACATTTCTTCCAGGTTTTAACACGTTGGCTGCCATACTGTATTAACTTTTTGATTAGCATAATGCCATCAATAATATAGATATTATTTATATTATTTATTGGTCATATATGATAATATTGGGTACACTAAATTGTTTGTATATATATTTTATCCGTGATTACCGGTGGGTCACGCGGGACTAAAGTCAAATACTATTCCATTTCTCCCGCGTGACCTACCGGTATCCACACCCTAATTTATCAAATATTTCTTTAGTATTAGCAACTAATTATTATATTTCTTTTCTTTTCAGATTACAAAATATAAATTTCTTGTTATAAATATATATTGCTCAAAATATGTAATATATAATGAAGAGAAAAAATAATAATTATGGATAAGACCTCAATTACGTCTAGTTTGTTTTATAGCTCAGCATCTGAAAGACATTCAGAAAATGATGATAAAGATGGGCCCTTCTTTAGTTCTAGTTCACATTCTGATGAATCAGTACCATCAGAATCGGGCTCTACTGACTCAACTATGTTAGATGAACAAAGTCTACAGGCTACTCCTAGACAAAGTGATAATTTTGATAACGATGAAGGTGATGATACTGCACTTCTATCCACTATTTGGTACACAGTAGATGAGACGCATCTACTGACACTCCCCGCGCATCCAGAACAAATGCCTTACTGTCACAATCCACCAAGCCAATCGATGTATTCAATCGGATGGTCACGGACGACGTATATGTCTAATTGTTGAACAGACAAATAGGAATACCCAGAATTTGCTTATGAGCAGACAGGTACGTAGAAAATTTCGCATGGAAGATTGGAAAAATATAGATGCTGCAGAAATAACAGATTCATTAAAAACAATTTTCTTCCTAGGATTATGGGACGTAATGGATTTCAGCTACTATCGAGATTCATCCATTTTGCTGACAATGAGGTAGCCGGAACTGATCAATTAGCTAAAGCTAGAAACTTACTTGCAATGCTTGAAAAAATCCCACTGCAGCAAAAATTCCAGGGTAAATGATAGCAGCTGACGAAAGCATGGTTCCCTGGCGTGGTCGTCTCATATTCTGACAGTACAATCCAAATAAAACCCAAGAGTATGGCATGAAAATATACAAGTTATGCGATCCAAGGGGTTATAAATATACTAGTTGTGTGTATATTGGGAAAGCAAATTCTGAAAAACGAGGTAAGCCCACTGTGAGAACTACACACAATACTAAAATAGTATTAGATCTTTTAGAAAAGTACCTGATGAAATGGAGAACTGTTGCTACAGACAATTTTTACACGTCTATCTCTCTGGCAAAAGCACTAATTGAACGGCAAACGCATCTTCTTGAAACTCTTCGCAAAAATTGAAAGGGTAATCCAAAAGATGTAACAGCAGCAAAACTGAAAAAACGTGAAATAATAGGTCGTGAAGATAATGATGGAATAGTTGAAGCAAATGAAAAGATAAGCAGGAAGTACCCATGCTTTCGACCAAACACGACTTGAAGTTTGTAAGTACGGGGAGGAAAAATCTCAAAAGTGAAGAAAATATAATGAAACCAGAAATGATTGTCGCATATAACAAGGCATCGACATTTAAGACCAAATGGCTAGCCACTTTTCACCGCTTAGAAAAACAATTAGATAGTATCATAAAGTTGCATTCGAGTTTCTTCTTAATACTGTTGTAATAAATTCGCTTATCATCTATAAAGAAACTTAAATAAAGGAATGACGAATTGCATAATTCAGGCAATCTATCACTAAGGCCTTGTATCAAGAACAAGTACCTAAAATGCAGCATTCTTCGATTGTGAGTAAACACACATTAGAAAAATATGAAACCAAGGATGCCAGAAATAGAAAAATCCGCAAAAGATGTACAAGTTGCTACTCAGAGTTGCACAAGGGTGTTGGTAGACATGAGGCGATGAAAAAAAGTAGAAATGTGTCTACCTACTGTGCCAAATGTGAGGGAAAACCCTCTTTTTGTTTGGAGTGCTTCCATAAAAGTCACTAAGAATAAACTTAGTTTTCACTTTACTCTTTTTCATTTACAAAAGAATTCAAATGGATTTTGTCTCTGGTACAAATGGAATGGTTCATTTCAAATGAAATATGCTTCATGTAGGGTGTGGGTGATGTAAAGGAAAGTTTTTTTAGGTATCGTATGTTTTTTATATTTTTTTCAATATAAATAAACGTTTCTCTTCGTTATCCTTTCCTTTTCTCAAATCAAAAGATATGATGATATCATCTTACATAGTTATAAAACAGGCCTTGTGGAGGTGCCAGAACGCCTTTGAAACAACTTCATGCGCATTGCCAATAAGAAAATTGAAGCTCAACATATTACGCAGTGTAATCTGCCGGCAGTTCACGGGGCACTTCAATGGAGATTCCGTGTGACCCACCGGTGGATCACACGGCACCAAACGTGTTAAGGTCCCGAAGTCACATTAGAGCCTTCAAAGAAAACGGAACCACAAGAAAAAAAAACCTTGGCTGAAAAGGACAAGCTATAAAATTCTTCTAGCTATAGATTTCTGCAAAAACTCTTATTTTTCTTCAATAACCGGTCCAAGGTAAGGAATATCACTCAAATAAATCAACTGAAACATCCATGCATCTAATTTATTAGGCAGAACCCTGAAGAAAACGGGGAAATAGCCTAAGCAAACGTGACTAAGCTAAAAAGACACTCAAGGCGGTGTCCAAATCATTTTCTACATTAGTTTTCAAATCCTTGGATTTATTTTACTAGCCCAAACCCAGGTGGAAAACCTTTGAGTTCCCAACTAAATTAAAATACAACAAACGTGACTAATAAAAAAAAAGAACCAAAGAACCTATAATAAATAAATCGCAACTCATAGCGATTGCCAAATAATTTTGAACATTAGTCTATAAATCCCTGAAATGATTTTGACATCCCAAACCCAGCGGGAGCGGCCATATATGGATAGAATCTAAAATAACGGTTGACTGAAAATTGGCTATATATGGATTTGATTTAGTATTTCTTCTCCTATTGCCCAAACGTTTGAATTTTTTGTAAGTAGTTTCCTCTGGGACTCTTCTATCAGTTGTCATGTTTGAAATATTTCCATTGCAAATCAGTACCTCTCAGAATATCGAGTAGAAAAGTTCAGCAATTTTGTACACCAAATTTAAAGGGCTAAATAGGCGATAAGTCGAGTACCCTGCAAGAAAATGTAGAATCAGATAACCTAAGCAGTATATCTAGCGACGATGGCTGGCTCAGTGAATCATTATCTGAATTTTACAGTGATAATGTACAAGTTTAAACGAAGAAAATAGTGAAAATAATGACAATACAGACGAAAATAAAGACTCCGAATCCTTTGAATCTTCACACTTAGGTTTGACTTTTTCATGCTTTATTACACAAAATTCAAAAGAAATAGATTATTTTGAATAGTTTTTAGAATATGATGTGATCAATATAATTGTCTCACAATAAAATGCATATTATAAATTTTCGAAGCAAAGAAATTCATACAAATCGAATTGCCACCTTTCCACCTTCAAAGAAACAGACGCGACGAAAATCACTTGTTTTTTAGTATTTGGATTCTCATGAGTCACAGTAAAAATAACGGCAAAATGATTACTGGCCAACTAATGAACTGCACGAACAGAAGATATTAGAAAAACTTATGTCAAGAGATCGCTTTCTGTAAATATTGAGGATTTTACATTTTAGCGATAATAAAATTGAAATAACTAGCAAGATAGGAAAAATCAAACCTGTCTTGGATCTTATTAGAGAAAGATTTAAATCAAAACTGATTCCTTTCAAAGACCTTTACGTAGATGAAAGTCTACTCCTTTAGAGAGGAAGACTGCATTACAGACAATATAATCCAAATCAAAGACATAAATCCACCTAAAAAACATATGAATTGTGCAACTGTAAGTCTGGTTACGTAATAGATTTGATCATTTATACTAGAACCAAAACATAATTACTATGGAAAATGAAGTGGGTGTGAGGGGCTCTGTTGCGATGACACTGCGTGAATCCTACTTAAATAAGGGCCATGTTCTTTTTGTTGACAATTGATACACAAGTCCTGATCTCTTTGCAAAATTACTAGAAAATAAGACTGGGGCTTTGGAAACAGTTCGTTTCAATAGAAACAACATGCTTAAATTTAAAAAGTTAAAGAAAGGAGAGTTTGAATCGATGCAATGAAACAATATATTATGCGTAAAATGGTGTGATAAACGAAATGTACAGTTTCTTAAAAGTGTACATGAGGATCAAATGTGTGACAGCGGGAAAAGGGATAGAGATGATAACATTATTTTGAAACCTAAATGTGTGACTGAATACAACAAAAAAATGTTAGAGAGTGTGTGCATAAAACTTGTCAACTTATCTATTCTAAACGCTTATTATATATACAAGGAGAAAACGAACGAGAGAAAGAAAACGATTTTGGATTTTACAAACAGTGTGATTGCACAAATGGGAGATAAATATGGAAAAGATCAAATTTCTTATATTAGACATATTGGTAACCGACCATCGCGCTTTATTTATGTTAGTATTGATTTTATGAAGCCTCTTCCTTCAAGAATTACTTGTCATGTATGCGCCAAACCCTCCCTAAAAAACTGAGAAAAATATCAACGAACAAATTATATCTGTGGTGAATGTGAAGTACCATTATGTGTTCACACTTGTTTTAAAAAGTACCATACAGAAAAAAAATTCCAATTCATTGTACATAATTATTTCAATTGTAAATAAATACAGTTTTAATATATATATTTTTTTATCATCGCTATATAAAGTATTTTAAATCTACTATTAGCTAATGGAAATATAAAAAATATGCATTTAAAGACACAATTATGTAAGTTACTTATAGAGTAGAGAAAGGAAGTAAATGTGAAGGAGGCCAGTAAACTACATATTCTTCTCTCAGCTGATACGTAATATTTTGGCGTACTTCCACGCATTCGAAAGTGTGCCTTTATTTTTAATAATTTTAAAAGCAGTAAATTTCATTTTAAGATAAAATGCTTGATAAATTTTATTACAAAATATGTTTGAAAGAATGCAAAGAGCTATTAAAATTTCACAATATTATCAATATGACGGAATAGTCTTATACTCAGCATTCTGATTACTACATAAACGGACGAGGCGTCCAGTCTTTGGCCTTCGGGCTATGCCTTCAGTGTCTACGTTTGAATCTTCACTATCAGGTTTGATTTCCTCTTCATTTATTACGCAAAAATTCAAAAGAAATAGATTATTTTTGAACAGTTTATCGACGGAGACTTGATAAATATAATTGTCACAAAACAAATGCCTATTATAATATTTTGAAGCAAAGGAATTCATACGAAGAGAATGACACCGTTCCACCTCAAAAAGAACAGATGCGTACAAAATTTAGTTGCTTTTGAGTATTCCATTGGAGTAAAAATGTTTGTGTTGTGCAATTAATTGTAAGATTGGAATATTTCGTTCCAATAGAAAGAACATGCCTAAATTTAAAAAAATAGAAGAAGGGGGAGGGAGAATCGATGCAATGCAACAATATATGATGTTTAAAATGGTGTGTGATAAACGAAATGTAAGGTTGCTTACAAATATTTCTTTCATCCACGTTATAGAAAGCCTTTTAGATCTACATTAAGTGAAGGGAAACATACAAATTATGTCTATTTAGAAATAAAAATATAATTATATAAGTAACTCATAAAATAAATAAAGAAAGCAAATGGGAGTAAGGTCAGTAAATCCCACGATATTCCTTTTTCAGCTGTTAATTTTTGCGGGTTGTCCATGCGTTCGAATGTGTGCCTTGATATTTTAATATTTTTTAAAAACATTGAATTTTATTTTTAAAAGTAGAAAGAGCCGGTTAGATTGAATTTCATTTTGGAAAATAGAAAGAGACGGCTAAACTTTATAATAATATTATTATGACGGAACATTTCGTATTTGTCACGGATGTGAAGGAATAAATCCGCGAACTGTCAAACTTTCCTTGGATACGAAACGAGCGCATTTTCAAAATGATAAACATATTTTTATGATTACTGAGGTGGGAAAAATAACTAGGTGGATAAAAAAAATCGTACATAGTTATAGTTAAAAAAAATAATATCTGCCGCACACAGCCCGCCTATTGAAATTATCCTGACAGCAGGCAAAGGGTTAAATACCCAAATAAATAAAAAAAACCCACCAAATTTACTAAGCAAAATATATTAACTAACCTTATAAAATAACAATAGCCGCTCATACTCATTTCAAAATAATTTCGAACATTAGCCTACAAATCCCTGCTCTCGTTTTAACTGCCCAAACTCGGGTGGGGGGCAGGGGCGCTTACATACTCAAAGAAATTAATAAAAATCAACCAAAATGGTCGAAGATCCATTTTTTTCTTTAGCCTATATACGAGTATATAGAAATTGGTCTAGGTGCACATGGTTAAAGCTATTTTAATTTTTTTTCGATGGGGGCTTCGATATTTGTAACTAGTTTAGGTTTAGTTATTGTACCTTTCTCCAATTGCCGTCTAATTCCCTCATGTTTCAACGTTATAGTGTCACATTTTAGCTTATTTCTATAGCAATATCGCGAAATTTCACCCGATTAAATCCCTTTTAATTGGTTTTTCGATGCGGGCTTCGATAGTGGGAGCTATTTTTGGTTTTGTTCTTCGATATTTAGCCACTTTTGGCTTAGTTCTTGGAGTTTCGACCGCTATGTCGTCATTTCCTAGCCTATTCCTATAGGAATTACTCTAATTTCCCACGATTGAAGCTTTTTTTAATTGTGTTCGATGTGGGCTTCGATATTTTTAGCTAGGTTAGGTAGATTTTTTCTAGGTTTCTCCCAAACCAGTTAAGTTCAACATCTTCGTTTCACCAAATTTTGTCTATTTCTTTGAATTTCTAAGGTCATGCCGTCACATCAAAGCCTATATCTATATGAATTTCTTTAATTTCACACGACTAAAGGCATTTTAATTGAGTTTTCGATGCGGGATTCGATATTTTCTTTTAAGGTAGTTGATATTTGTTTCTTCTTGGTTTTGCCAATTAAAGTCCCATCTCTCTCATGTTTCAATGTTTTCACGTCACATTTTAGCGTATTCATATAGGAATTGCTATAATTTCACACGATTAAAGCAATTTTAATTGTGTTTTCGATGCGAGCTTCGATATTTTCAACTAGGTTAGGTTGATTTCTTCTTATTGCAAGAAAACAGATGGGGCTGGAAAAGAGCAAGTTATAAAATTCTTTTCTCTACTGATTCCTCCAATGACTCATGTATTTTAGTCGAGTGCGAGTCTAGTCGCGAGCGACTCTACATTTCACTATGTCGGTCGGTCTCCGTTTTGCTCTCTGTTCTTTTTGTAATAACATTGTAACTATTCGGCAGATTCTAACGAAATTTGAAACACATATGTTCTTTTACATTCACTTTCGAATGATATAATTTCCAAAATCATCCCAAGGTTAGCTCGGAAAAGAATTTGCTTGGCCATAACATCATAACTATTCGGCCAATTCGAACGATATTTCAAACACTTATGTAGTTTCTATCTTAGAAGTGGTAATGTCGTCTTAAATTTAGTCCGGGAATTTTTAAAAGTTTGGAAGGTTGAAAGGTCATAAATCAGAATAACTGAGAGTACGCGATCTTTTATTAAGCAGGCCTTGTTTCTCTATCTCGTTCTGCTCTCATTAATATTATACTTTTTATTTTAGGGTGGTTGAAGCATATTGGGCTAGGTTTTATTCTTTGAGTGAAAGATTCCTCTTCTATTTTGAGTTTTTTATTTTCGCCTTTGCCCTGGTCACTGCGAATTCATCTGTGATTATTTGAAGGAATGACACTTTTATTTATGGCGCTTATTGGTAGAATGGTGGTGCCGTCTTCCAAGCGGGAAAATTTAAGTGAGCAAAACAATTATAATTTTCTAATCAATGGGTGCCTACATATGAATACATACTTGATGTCACATACTAAAATGTTTCAGTAAAAGTTATGCCTTAACTCGAAAGATATATTATGTTTACGTTTACCAAACGAACTAATTGGTAATGCCGTTGGTGTCTAAAGGGAAATGTTTTTTTTTGCATATCGTCTCATGTAGCGAGAAGAATCGAGATGACAGAACCTTTGTCGACAAGAAACATTTTTCTGTTGGCGGGGTCGATTATATGCAAGTACAGAAAGTGAAAAAACAGAGATTCGACGTCTTTCAATTCTGTTTCTCTCAGAAGTTTCCCGAGGCAAATATTCTTCTTTCAACCAGGTGCACATTGGTATGCAAGATTATCTTTTGCCGTGGTACCAGGAAATATCATCCTGAAGCGTGGAAGATTTGTGCAATCAAGCAGGAAGTTTGTGCGATCCAGCAAAAGAGTTGAATAATCTAGCGTGATAGTTGCGAGAAGGGGATGCTAAGCGTCCTCTTCAGTAATCTCTCGACTTTTTGAGAATGGCCAGCCTTCGTGAGAGAGTTGCTAGCTTTTCCTTGATGGGAACCAATACTATTTCCATCTGTTTGCGAAACTGTTATCAGTGATGTATTGCGATGCAAGTCACCCTTTTATGAGAGCTCTGACAAAGAGGTCATGAGGCAATTGTAACGACTTTTTCAAGTGTGGTCTCCGACGCTTGAATTTCAAGTGCTTTTTGAATGTGAGAGGGAAGTCACCAAATGAAAAAATACTGATTAAACTCTGAGGTCACACTAACTTTAAGTGCCTTTCAATCTCCGTAAGAGATGATCTTGGGTAATATGGGATAACTCAGTGGAATGAGTTAAAAGTTCCATTCTTTGAATCATGGAAGGAGTGAACTCTTAAAAAAGGTAGCTCGAATCGTTTGATAGCTCAAGCTAGTAGGGTCGTTTATGGGGATGAAATTCCATCGGTTTTGCGTGACTTGAGTTTTTGTGTGTCACTTTGCGTAAACGATAAGTGAGGCGAGGCATCTTGAAACTCGAGCAAGGAAATAATATAGGTTGTACCTAATGTCTTAGGGGTGTTGTGGTCATCCATATTTGTTGTAATGAAGTTGAGTAGAGATGTTACAAAAAATTTCCAACTTTAGGGAAGTCGATGGTAACTCAGGGCTCTCCAATTTTTAGTTCAACGGTGCTACTGCTTTTGAAGAGTAAGCTGAGTTTAACTTGCTTTTTGGCAGTAACTCCCTTTCAACTTTGCCTACTCTTTTGGTTCATGTATTTGACAGCTTGTCGCTTGTAAAATCAACCGATCTGCCCCTTTTTCCAAACAGGTCGAGAGAAATGACTTCTTTGCAACTATTATTTAATAAAAAATGCTGAACATAACCAGTTCAAAAATAAATTAATAATATCGACCTGACAATTCTGCCAGTTTATGAATATTGAGAATTCCAATAAAGGTAGAGCGATGGTGAATCTTTAGTGTAGTTTATGCTTAGGAACAAATGAAACTCTGGTAGAATTCGGGCTATATTTTGTAATCACTATAAATGTGGATAGATGGGCATATTAATGACGAACAGGTAGCAACTAATGAATGTAAAGAATTAACTTCATAAATGAGCTAAGTTTTCTTCTATATATCGGAATTATCCCAATGAATTTATGGTCGGATTTAGTAACGTTAAGATATGATAAATATTGATTGTGGATGAGCTTCCGATGAATTTCTTTATGTATCTTCACCTTTGGCATTTAGTGAAAATTTTAATTAACTATTTCATGTGTTGTCTCATTTGGGGCATTATTAAGAAAATTGTTATGTTGTGTTTGACCTATCGACTGGCTGTATTATGCTGCTGGATTATTCTATCGTTGCCTTCTTATATGAACTCGATAAGTGGATAAAAATGGCCACATTGCAATGCAACGTAATAAAGGTCGGTCAATGACGTGTGTAGGCTGACCAGTGGACCGACCAGTGCACCATAAACCCACCAGCATTAAACCTACCGTGTTGAAAAATGTGTCTCATGGCCTCATGTAGTCTGCGTCACATCTAAACTCTATCATCAGTCCAAAGCAACTTAAACTGTGACTCATGTGACTACGCTACATGTTGCCAGTCTTTCCAGGACCAATTAGCAACCGAATGTGTCCAGGTGCGGCGCTGTGTCCGGTGAGTTGTGTCAACAGAAGTACTGCTGTGAAAATCTCTGCTCCCATAAAATAGAGAAGGTAAAGAATTCTGATCTGACCTGAGCTGACCTGACGTGAATTGAATGGGATTCTGAACCACTAGATGGCAGATTACAAGTGATACAAGTTTGGAAATTTATATGACGCGATGGTATCCGATGACTTCACTGCATTTTTCAAACCAAAATAAATAGGAAAAATTTCGGATAAACAATCATATTAGTCGGTTGCTCATCCCTATGATTCTTTTTTATTTTTGACGAATATAGCTATGCAGACGTATTCATATAAACAAAATATAAGTAGAATGCAATATATAATTATATATGTATATTTTTAAAAAAATGATCCAGATAATATTAAAGAAATCAGACTCAGATGTGCTTTATTAAACTGAACCCGTTGAATTGAAGTTTTCTAGCACCACTCAAACTGAAGACACCAATGCCGAAGGTTTTGCGACTATGCTTTCATTGCTTTGCCGTGCAAAAGATTAAGTAGAACACTGTAGAATGTTGCCAGTCTCGATCGGAAACGTACTTCAAACCAAAAAACCGTTCAAATCTTTTAACTCCATCCAACATACTCGTATGCAAGAAAATGACCCCCAAACCCAATGATAAATATTATTTCCACTACAGTCAAATTAATAGGCAAAGACATTACATAAATTCTTGGTGTCCTCATATTTGAATCGACCATGGAAATTCATTGCCGAAGCAGTTTTCCATTGTATCAATGAATAGGGCTAGGGTCATCAAATGTCTTGTAATCCAAGACAGCTGCATAAAATATTCTACAAACGAGGGGAAACATATTTCATCAAGCAGATAATATTCTTATATGGATCCTCCTCCAAGGGAGTTTGCACGGCGGAAAAAAGAAACAGAAGTGAATCAAGATTCAGCTTTTTGGTGTTTGATGACACTTGTAAGAACATATTCACACAAGCTTGCAACACGACGACTAACGAGCACATATTTTTAAGATTGATAATATGTAATCTGTGACATACTTGATGTTTGTGCCATTTGCTTTCTTTCGTTTTCCTCAGACAAATTGCATATACACACACACACTGGTCGTCTGTGCGACCAGACGGAATTTCCGGCCGAGTTTCTGCCTGCCTTTGTAGCGAGCGAGAGAAGGAACTACCTTTCCCTCCGATTTGCCGGATGATGTCGTTCGTAATCTCAATTCCCTTTCCACCGAATTAGACATTCTTAGAAAAAGACTCTTTTCCATATAAGGGACATGCCACACTCTTCCAATCAGAGAAGGTATAAAACAAGCTTGTCGAGATAAATAGATAAATAGATAGAGATTTATTCAGTTCATTTCAGAAGTTAGAGTTCATCTATTTTCCACTAGGCTGCCAATGAGACTTCATTACCTCTCCTGTTGGCATCCGGTAAAGATCGTTTGCATTTTAGAATCAAGGTCAGTGTGATTCACTGCTCTTCTTGATTCATCGTCGAGGGAATAATTTACTTTATCTCTTGGCATATTTTTTTCTTGGCAAAAACTTCACCGAAAAAAGATATGTTAAAATATAAAATTCTTGATTCGGATATCATTAGTATTTGCATAGTGCTTAAAAGTGAAGCTTAATTGTTAATAGCAATTATTACTGTAGTAAGGTACATCTTTTAAGTGATAATATATTTTCGTATATTCAATTAATATAGTAAAATTAATTACTTTCTGTAGTAAGCAAAATGTCAGATCTCTTTCCTTATAACCTTTCAGAGTAAACATCCTGAAAATTTACTCTTACCCGGAGGCGAATAAAAGCACGCAAATCGGTTCTACTAGCATACAGTGGTGTCACCATATACGTACAGTGCTTTGGGTGCCTTTTTTATGGGACACAACAAAAATGGCTGGAGACGTCACCAGCTAGAAAGGTCGACTGGCCATTGTGACTCCATAATAATATTCTGCGAAGCTGCTTCGCTTAAACTTGGTTCAGCAAATTTATAATAAATTTATAATAAATTTTTACTGCTATTTTACTTTTCACTAAATCAAGTTCGATCGGTCTATTACATTTATTTTTTAGGTTATGTTAGGTTAAGTTAGGTTAGGTTATATAACCCAAAAAGTACCAAAATCGGGAGGTTTGTCTTTATAAGAAAAACGCGTTTTTAAACTATTTGTTCACACTCGTGGATCACATGGCTGTCCCAAAGGCAGCCATCCTGGTGACGTCACCAGATATTTTGGGTTTGTGTGCCCTGAACAAAAAAGCGCCATGCCTTAAACTGGGCATATTTATTGTGTTTTTTTTATGTTCAGACGCATTTTTCAATTTGTGATCATCCCTTCTCTCATCTTTTTCTTTTCTTTCCTTTAACATTCTTCTAATTTTTCCTGTTATTTTCCTAGATATTCTTCTTTCCTTTGCCTATATTCTATCTAAGTACTTTTATTAACGATCATCGTTTGCATTCTTTTCTTCTTTTTCCTTTCTTTCAACCTCACTTCATGGTAGCTGGGCGCTGGCAGCCCGTTGGCACATCGATATAAAAGAGGGGTATAGAGACTAGAATAAGATACCCTAAATCGAAGTGATAGAGTGTAATTCCTATAGTCTCAGGCAATGCATTTTAAAACATTTGTGGTGTTATTATACAGAGCAAAGGTTTCCAGTCAAGAGTCTCAGTATGTTAGAGTTATATTTACTCGCCTCAATACGCAGCAGATTCCGGGATCTCGTCATGTCAGCATCTAAATTATGCATCGACAGTAGTAGACATCTATGTGATATCATTTCCGCCCTTAACCACATGATGTCAGTTCCCATAATTTCAATTTGTTTCGGAATAAAAACATCATTGATGTCCGAGAAAATTATATAGTGTTTTATTGCTTTAAAAAGCTTAAGTGTTTCCCATACACTTATCAATATGATGGGGTCAGAAGAATATTCTTAGGGTATGAACTGCACTCTTTTTTTAAATCAAATCATGATCTATGGTGTGGTGTGTGACGTCGTTAAATAAATTTAAAAGTATTGGCGTAAACTATTTACAAGAGCGTTTGTTGATGGTTAGTGTAGAGTAGTACGAATGTTTCAAGAAGCCAATGGGTGCTTGAAGAGAAGCAATATTCTGCTTCTATACAAGAGTCTTTTGATGAGTACACCTAACAATTTTGTCCAGTTAGACATAAAAACTTTAGTGAGTGAATGTGGAAATCGCATTTATGTTAAGAGTTTTCACCTGTAAATTAATTTGACTGGGCATGTGTGAAGACACATGCACCAATGGGAGATGGGGACTAAGCAGTCAGACATTGTGTAGCACTTTGTTACGGAGAGAATTATAGTATCTTAAATCTTCTAGACAGTTACATTGCATGCCTGTGGATGTTCATTTTTGATATTGTATGCATTGAATTGAGCCCCGAATGAAGTTTCTAGTGATTAAAATACGAGGGGCGGTCAATAAGTTTTGCAATTCGGATATAAGGAAACGAGATAAGAGGAAAAGTGTTTTATTATTTTTCAATATAACTACCCTTGACTTCAATGCACTTGCGCCAATTGTCCTTGAGGCTTCGAATTCCCGACAACCAGAAATCTCCCGACTGCTGTTCAATTCACTCCTGGACGGCGAGCTGGACATCTTCATCGTCCCCAAACCGACGTCCACGCAGTGCAGCATTGAGCTGGCAGAATAAAAAGTAGTCGCTAAGGGCCAGATCTGGACTGTAGGTGGTATGGTTGAGCTCCTCGAATCCGAACTCCCGAAAGGCAGCTTGTGCAACTCTGGCCTTGTGGACTTTGACGACGTTGAAGTCGATCCTGGAGCGTGAGTTTTCTAGGGACCCAACTGGCAGAGACCTTGGTCATGGCCAAAATTTCATGGATGATGTTGATAATACTTCCATATGATATTCCAAGTTCTCGCTCGATTTCTTTGCCCTTCATCCGTCGATTTTCGAGCATTATCCTCTCCAAACGGGCCACATTGTCCTCGTTGGTCACATATGACTGGCGTCTTGGACGGATTCATCTTCAAGGGACTCACAACCATGGCGGAACTCCCTATTCCAGCGAGCAATGGTTGCATCGGAAGGGGCGGTGTCAGTGTACACTGCAACCATGCGTTCATGGATCTCTTTTTCATTCTTGCCTTCCTTGGTCAAAAATTTGATCACTGCGCGGTGCTCAACCTTCTCCATTGTTGAAAGATTTGTGACTGACGATCTGCGATCAGCTACTGCTTCTTAAATAGACGAGGCAGGAGTGTGCGGCTGCAGGTCCTGACTTGTCATAACTTGTCCTAATACCCCCACAAACAACCATCCCCCTTCCTCTGTTTTGCCCTACCGATTCGCAAAGCTTATTGACCGCCCTTCGTACAAGTACCCTGTAAACTAAAGAAGATGTCCATGTCGCAAACAGTTGCATGACATGATAAGTGAGAACGTCTAAAGTTTTAAGTCATTTTCTTAGTTTTGACAAATATAAATAAAAAATAATAGTCATAGTATTATTTTAATGTACTTTAGCACGTTCCATGCGCAAAGCAGGATTTGGCATCTTTTACGCGGCAACCTTTCAGTTATTTTTTAGTGATATCGATTACTAAAGTTATGTGTGACAGATGACTACTGATTAATCTTCATTTAACTAATGAAAACAAGTGTCCCACCCGCGGCCACTTGCATGTTCAAACACATGGTTTTAAGTTTAGGGTGAGATGGCCACCGGTGGGGCCTATTATAATGACCACCCGTGGCACTTCGCCGTACAATATGACAAACGCAACAGTATTGCTGCAGCTGTAGTATAAATTCTAATGTTGTCAGTGTCTTGCATTTTATATTCAATAAAATAGAACAACGACGTTTACGTTTTCGCCAGTACATTTCTGGCAGACCATAAATAATGCGTAAAGTAGTATAAGTTGTGAACTCGAGAAGCTAAAACGGGGAATTTTCAGATGTATACTGGATGCTTTAATAATATTCTCAATCACATCCATTCGTAATGCATCTTTGAACAACTACTTGATTGCGGAATGACTATTTATGCATAGAACTTTTATTCCTGTTTCTTTGGCTGAGATCTTAATTCAGAAGAAAACCTATTCCTGCACCACACTCCGAAAAAATCGAAAATATGTGCCTAAAGAAGTGATACAAGCAAAATATTAAAACAAGCGAATGTCTATCAAAGGAAAATACAAATGGAGTGACAGTTTACATTTGGATGGAAAAAAGATCTGTCCTAATATAATCTACTGTTCCTGAATATCCACCGATGTTGGACAAACAGACAAAAATAAAAGAGCCGGCGAGTCAGTTCGCATAACCGAGTGTGTATGCGCTTAGAATGCAAAAAAATAGGTTTTGACGTTTCCAATCAAATGACTTCCTACCATTCGGCTTTAAAAAAATCTCGTAAATGATATATAAAAGTAGCATTTTAACTGCTCACATGAGTAGCTGTTGTTAATACTTGGGTGTTGTTCAATAAATATATAAGGAAAATATCACTGCTAGAATTTCAAGAAAATCTAATCCGACAACTTTTCTGTGTATCGGCATCACATAACCAAGCCCAATCTATCTGTAATACTTTAAAAGCTCCTCAAAGTCTCAGCTCATATACTAGAAACAGTACTCAGAACAAATCGCAAACGAGGCCGTTTTGGTTATAAAATAATTTCAACTAACGAAGGGGCAAAGGAAGCTAGGTCAAATGCTAGGAAAATATCTACATTGCATCCGAAGGTAAGCCAAATAATTTGTTTCAATTTAATAGATTAAAATAACAAAACTAACTTTCATCTTCGTATAAAAACTAATTTGTTAAAATAAAATTACGTTACAGTCATGTTTACTAGAAAAACTTTGTTATATTTGGAAAATTTGTATATACTTTTTCATAGAAATTACCACTTTTACAATTAAATTAATAGCAGGGAATTTTGTTTTACTATTTTGAAGTAAATATTTAATTTTGCATAAGTTTTTTAATATTCGAGAACCCAATTCATAATAGAAAATTTTAGTGTTAAATCAATAAAAAGGCGACAAAAATTAGCTATATATTTTTATTACCCTTTCCAATGATATTTCTTACTTAAATCTCTTACTTTTTAAAATTTAAGTAAAAAAAACTTACATTAAAACAAATTTTGTAATAATAAGTTTGTGCATCACTATTGGGCAGAGTTTGCTCTAAAAACACCCCCAGTGCACCACTGCTAGAACACTCAACATGTAAAGTGTTAGGATCACCATGTTCTCTTGAAGATTTCATTCACTTGTACCAGCAACCACCAGATTTAACCACTCATGATGGGCAATATACAAGGTTGGCTTCTCTTTCGAGTTTTCATGTTTTATGTTTACAATTTTCACCGTTTTACTATCGGAACTAAGTGTTTCAATGCGAAACAGTGTGACACAACATTTCGAATTATACTAGAAGCTATTTTACATCGCTCATCCTTCCCTTTTTAAATGCTTGCATGGAGTTCAGATGATTTTCAAGCATTTTTACCAATTCTCCTGATACTTCATAAACAGAGGGGATATGAATAATTTGACTAAGTTCTATGTCTTAAAATTATTTCATACTTCTGCATAGATCACTTTTCTCCGTAGTTTTGTCATTTTTTTTTCTTAGTTTTATGGTATATTTAAGATTGATACAGTTTTACTTCTTCTTAAGATATGAGTTAAGATGCCATATATATATATTATTAAGCTTCTTATTTATTAGTGTAGCCCAAGTCTTTAATCACTCATCAATTTATCTTTATTTTGGTTAGGGAGGAACTAAACTTTTCCTTAGGCCAAATGCTTCGGTCATTTCTTAGCTCTAGTTTTCTGCACACTATTGGCATGAAACCAGAATATCAGATGCCTACTGCATCAATACGTAAGATTATGCAACTGTCGTCGAAATAAGAAAAATAAGAATTACAATTAGCTTCAGATGCTATGCAAGTGGTAAATCTGGATACTGAAAAGTTTGAATTCTTTCAAACGTACTCTAATTTGCAGAATCTATTGTACTGAGATGTAATGATGGTTTATGGGTTACTCCATACAATAACCGACAACATCTTCAGGAGTAGAGCACCAAATTCTGCATATTAATGACAATGCCAAAGCGAATAGCCGAATACCTTGCCCTATCTACGTCTTTCCAACTTAGAAAAGATAACAAGGACAAATTTAAGCGAAGCCGCTCTCGCGTCCCAGTCGATGATGTGCTGGATTTCTCCCCTCATTTCTCGGGCTCGATCACCAGCGAAATCAGACACGAGGAATTAGTAGGCAGCTTGCACCAATCAACAAAGAACGTCTACCATCTTACATGCGCACGCAGTCGATCTCACCACAACGCATCACGCTTGCCTCTATCAGAGCCTACACTCCCCTAATATGAAACGAGTGGCTCTCCCTTGGACCTACCAAGAGTTTCTAACCCTCGCTGTTGGTGGCAAATTACAAGCCAACCTTTCTTCCTCAACAACCCCACTCTGGAGGAGAGAGATAGTGGAGGAGTGGGGTACTCACGAGTGGGGTAGCGCATTTTGTGCTATGCCGCATTTTAAGTATAAAAACGTATTGGATCTTAATCCAAATTAAAATATATTAATTTTTTCAAATTATTCCACGCTTGTTTCCTCCGGATGTTTCATATAGTCCACTCGGCGTGCTTATAGAGGAAGAGAATTGGAAATGGAGTAGAATTTATTGAAGAATATTTTGACTTGCTTTATTTAAGAATTGAGAAAAAGTTACTATGCATATATGTACGTATGTGAGTATGTGCGCGAAGGGAGATGAAGAATTAGGATAATAAGAGTGATTTTACTCTTGAAAGGATACTCTAGGAATCTTTACCGAGTTGCCATGACGATCTACCGGCTCGGAAGGAAAGTCGGGCCATCGCCTTCGGTGCGGGAAAAGACAAAAGGCGACGTAGCGTTTCGAAGCCTTGAAGCGTGTTGGCTCCACCTTGTAAGAAAAGCTTAAAATGTTCAATAAATGCTTTGAACATTGTCCAAAAGCTAAAAGTGTGAAATCCAACGAAGTTCAGGAGTGAGTAAAAAATAAGAGATGGACAATATATGAGTATGAAACAAGCATATGCAAATATATCTTGGGTAAAAATAAATCGTAACAACCCTTGTATTTTTATAATTTTATTTAAAAGGTGAAACTCAAGGTGTGAACTGAAACGTATGTAGTGCAAAAAGGTGTGAATTGAAACGTATGTAGTGCGAAAGGAGAGTGCTAAATTAGGGGATACTTGGGATAGAAAGTCCCAAGGAGGCACGCGACTATTAAAGATTTGCCCTATAAGTGCGAATAAGCTTTGTTAAACTCCAACTATTTTATTATTTTAATAACAGGATAAAAAAATTTAATACATGATATTTATTTTGAATAATGTCATTTTTTGATGCTCTGTTAATACGGTATAAGAATTGTATTATAGCCTCCAAAATAGGTATACATTGTTTACTCTTTGCTACAGTTTAAATCTTAAGGTTAAACTTCGAAGACCTACGCCGTGTTTAGAGTATTTAAAAACAGTACTAATGGTGTTTTGGGGGCGTTGTAGTCTTCATTTACAGCTTAGGTTAGGCGCGGAAAGCAATTATTTTTAAGATATAAGGCATCTGAGTACGGCTCTATTTGCAGTGATAGTATCTTAAAACTAACTACAACCTAACCTAACTAAACCTAATCTAAGAACTCCTAACCAAACACATCAATCCCACAACTGTCACCCCTACGGGGAGGAGCACAGCATAAGAAAAAAATGAACATTGGAGCACCTAACAACGTCTGGCAACCGCATTGAATTTGAACCCTAAGGTAATTATTTTTAAATGGGAGCTTCGCCCCCATACCCCCCTTTAATTGTGGCAGTTTCCACCCCTCCCGCTATTTTTAATCACCTAGTAGTATTTACAATTCGAAAGCCTAGCATTAGGTTCGAATGTGAAGACATATGAAGAAAACTTACTCTTTAATGCTGTGGAGATCTTTATTTTTAAAAATAGCTTGCGATCAACCACACTTTTGCCGTTTTTTCTTTCTCACGGAAACACACCCGTCACATCTCCACCTTTTAACATTATAATCGATCCGCACCTTTTTTTCCACATATGTCGCAATTCTTCACTTTTAAAATCTGCCATCAGTCACTAACGGTTACCAATGAGTTTTGGTGTTAATTTTAAAATCAGCGTTGTTTTAAGTGTTTGAAACCAGAGGTGCCAATGTTGGAAATAAGGTCGAATTTCGTGTTGCTAATGTTTGAAATTCTGTTTCTGTAGACATCAAGAGAAGGCAAAGTGACTTATTTTAATTTCATTTTGACCCCATCAAGGTCGAGTATCTTAAAAATATATACTTTCCGCGACGAACTAAAGCCATATATGACAACTACATTGCCTAAAAACACCATTATTTCTGTTTTTAATACTAAAAACACGGCGTAGGTCTTCTGAAATTTCACCAAATTTGGTTTTGACCTTAACTTTAAATAACATACTGCTGCTACATAATTATAATTATAAATATTATTTCGTTAAAAAAATAAATATGTATATGTGAAAACCGTTTGTTGATCGCGAAGATTCTTGTTTTCCTGAACCTGACAGAGGGAGCGAAAACTCGAATTATTTTGAAATTTATTTTTGAGTCTCCCACTAATATTAAATTAAATTTATCCATGACACAATATTTCCCCCAAAAAATTTAGAGAGTTTGAATTATTTTTTTTTTCTCTTAGTTCACTTAGGACCTAGGTATACTTTAAGATTTTATTCAACTTATTTCAAAGAGTTTCGTTTAGGTTTGAAAAAACAAAATGGTAAAGTTCAGATTAAAAAAATATGATTATGGAATGTTTTGAAATTTTTTAGAACAAAAAGATTTAAAATTGGTGCAGTTCCTAAAATATATTACAATTTAGGTATGGTTGCTTTTTTATTTTATTTTTTGGTATATTCGAATGTTTATCAAAGTTCTATCTAAAATAGATTTTCAAGTTTAATCTCTTTCTCGAAGAAATACAAAATCGCCACTATAAAAGAGTAAAGCGGAAGGAAATTATTAGAGATAATTTAGATGACGGCAAAAAAATAATCATGAGGATTGTTCTATCCTTATTTAAAAATAATTGCAATAAAAATAATTCTGGCCATAAGGTCTAGAAAATAAACTTCGATGTAAAAAAATATACTAATAGTTAACTTTTAAAAGATATTTACTGGAAACATTTTATAATATTTTTGACCAAAATGCCGTTGCTAAAGCCGGATAGGCCGTAGAAGATAGACCGTAGGCCTGCCAGCGAAGCCACTCCTCTTTTATTTTTTGTTTATAAAAACTAATTAATTATGAATTAAGCTGTGAATTAATACTAAAAACAAATAATTTCCTCAATAACATCTAATTCTGATATTTCTAAAATGATTCTGAAACAAGAGAGAGATTACTTGTAAAAAAGCTGCCAGATCTCTCTTTTCTTAGAGTGGTTTCACAAAATTTATAGCTTTTGCTATTGTTGGCCTATCTGTGTGAGAAGCTTACTTACCTATGTATGAATTAAAATTATTAAGTTCTTAAATTGATAGAAAATTTATCCCCCATCACGCTACAGTATATTTTAAGATTGTGATTTGTTTAGGTTTGAATAATAATAGATATTTTTTCTTCCCTCTTAGTTCGGTTATGTCGGAGTGACCAAATAGGGGTAACTTACCCTTACCGGGGTAAAATGGCAATTTTAAGGGATAATGGAGGAATTTGGAATTGATCAGAGAAAGACCGAATTTCCGTATCAAATATTTCCGTTACTATCAACTTATTTAATTTTACATTATGACAAAAAAAGAATCATCTGGAAACTGACCCAAGAATATAGCCACATGCATTATGTCCAGCCTGAAAGTCTTGTTATAGTTCTACGCAGCGTTATCGTTATTCATTGTTTACCACACTATTTTGGTGTATTTAATTAAGGCAAATTTTGTGATCACGTGGTTTTCGATAAAAAAAACTCGTGGTTTTAATTCGAAAATAATATTGGGTTTTGTGATTTTTGTTAACAAACTCGTTGTTTCAATTTGCGAAAATATGTAGTGAAATTATCTCGAAAATAGGCCTATTTTAAAGCTGTATTGCATGAGAAGATTAAATCTTTCTTATATTTGAAGAATCCTTTGAAAGCTAAGGAATTTATGTAAAAGACTTCTTTTTTTTCAGTTTTATAATCTTTACAGTACGCGTAGTAATGAAGCTGAATGTTTTTTAAGGGATTTGAAAATTTTGATGACAGATAGTTGCCATGCAGCTGGTGTTATAATATTAAATAGCATTTTTGGAGGGAGAGTGGTATAAGATTTTCTGGAGTGTTATTTTCTATTTTTGTCTTGAACTAGCAGAAAATAGTATTTTTGTAGTTCCTTCTGTATTTAAAAATTTTAAATTGGGGAAATTTGAGCGGCCGATGTACGGTCATGTCAATTCAGTATTTGTTACACGGGTGTCGACAAAGTACTAAAAATCCTAAAAGTTTCAATATTTTATGTTTTTGTATACATGAAATATTAAAAAAAGAATAATTTACATGAATGACAAAATAAAAAAAATACAAACTGCAGCGGTGACAAATTTTAGAATTTTTTGAGCAGTGTGAAATAGTCTTAAAAATTTTGTTGAAAAAGTCCTCAAAATTTCCGCAGAACCTGGATATTCTTGCCTCCAGTGTGCACGGTTCGAATCCCACCCTTGTACGGAATTTTTGCGATTAGGAAATAACATTTGTGAAGAAAAATTATCCTGTTTTTCTGTTTCTTGCGGTTTGCTTGATTCATTTCATCATTCTTTCGCGTTCATGAAAGATTTATACATTGAATATGCGCCGCGTGCTTACCTCGACTCTCCTTTGTCCTTTGAATTCCCTATTAATTTGTCTCTCTTTCATAGTCCCGATCGACCTTGCGAAGCATACCTTAAAAGCCTATTTATTCGGAGGACTTTTGTCCTCCGCGTAGCCGCCTTAGTGTGCATGGTTTGAGACCCACCCTTGTACGAATATTTTGCGAATTAGGAAATAACATTTGTTTTATCTGTTTCTTGCGGTTTGCTGGATTGGTTCAATAAACTTTGTGTTTAAAAAGTGGTTTCATTGTACAATAATTTACTCGCTATTGGGGAAAACGGTGTCTTCATTATTTCACCACGATGGAGCAGAGAAACTGGCATTTTTCTCCAGTCATGCGGAAATATATAAGAAACTTGATCAGTGCACACGAATGAAAATTAAAAGTAAAATTTTTAAAACAGTGTATTATGGAAAAGGTCCTCCCCAGATCTTTTAGTATAAAAAAAAAACAATACTACAACTCTTGAAACTCCCTTTTCAAAAATTGACGAACTAACACTCAGTGAAAATATAAAAATTGCTAAACGTGAATGTGATCTCCGTTTTGAAATTAAACGTGAAACTTTGCGTTCCCCAGATACTAAGTCATTGTCAGCAAACTCTTCAACAAGCACAACCGAAGTGTAATTGTCAGATGGAGAAGAAATTTGAATGGCTTTTCAAAAAAAGGTTGTGAAAACATATTTGGATATGGCCTCTCATTTAGTCCACATTCTGTAATTCATTTTCCCTTGACCACTTAGTCTCCATTAATAAGTTTTGTGAAAGTAATAATTCTGATGCAGAGTTCATAAATGGCTTCGGTGTGGGAGCCTTATCCAAAAGTGCTAACATAAAACATTTGGAAATTCCCTCACTTAGATTGAAATTGATGTTATAGAAGAACATTAATTTCAATCTAAGTGAGGGTCTTTTTAAATTAAATAATTAGGACAATGAATAATATTTGTTTACAATATAAATTTTATTTGTTTAATTGAATTGTATATTGTAGTTCTGCAGATGGGCTATTCATTTGTTCTTCAGTTGCTTCCCCCCCTAAACGATTGTCTTTGTTCGTCAGTATGTTTGAATGACGTCACATTTCTCTTTTTATTGACTGTTTTCCTATTCGATTGTTCTTCTGCTCCTGATGATGTAAACACGAAAGACGCTTGGGATTATTCTGTGTATTATTTTCCTTTAGGATATTTCAAGCATCTTAGATCACGTGTTTTTTGGTGATTATTTTTGCATATATATATATATATATATATATATATATATATATATATATATATATATATATATATATATATATATATATATATCGAGGTCTTGCTCATGGCGTAGAAAAACAATGAAAGAAAAACAAAACCCACATGGGTTTCTCTAAGCCACTCTACCCATTCTCCGGAAACATACAAGTAAGATAAAATTGGTAAATTTAGGAGACAGTCATTCCTAAACTCTGCTCGAAAGCCCTACCCTCCGAGGGTGTATTTATAAACAAACAAGTCGAAAATTTAAACTGTCGATCTCATATTACCTTCTCCCAGAGCGACATGACGCCAAGCATGGCTGAATTGATACCCACTTCTGTCGATTCAACATGAGATCCAGTTTCCCTAATTTCAAAATGTCTAGGAAGAGAAATAACAGACGCCCAAAAGCCAGGGCACCCTTGGGTCTCCCCTTACTATCACCCTCCCCTTCTCATTCCCCGCGGAAGTAATTCGAGTATGAAACTGTTCGTCAAGAGAAAAAGAGAACAATTCTCGTTTTGTCACGACATCGATAAGAACTTGCCGGGATAGAATTCCCCCAGCAAGTTAAGAAGGACACCTCTAATCCCATCCCTACGAATCATACCTGTTTGATTTATATCTTCTTCCCGGAATAATTCAAGCAGAGGCAGGGTGGTAAAAAAGTTATCTATGTACTTATGACTAGCTTCCGGAACTAGTTCTAATGCCAATGTTTTTACTACAGATTTACCAACCAACACTCATATCTTTTCCTTCATATAGCTTAAATTTTAAAAGAAAATTCTCATGGAAACAGAAGCACCATATCTTATATTCAAACCTTACAGTCTTTCGTCGAATAAACTGTTTTAGCCTGTGCCGTCCATAATAAGGGTCCATTGATTTATCAATTGCCCATGGCATTAAAAGAGGGTGACAAACCACTAAAAATAATTTGTTGAAGTTCTCAAATAATGATATAACTTTAAAAGTTTATCTCTTACTAGTTGTTTAGTATTATCCACAAAATGTAGGCTTCGAATAATTTCCTCGAATCTATTCACACTCATTCCACATTAAATGACAGCAAGGTTCTGAGTATCTGCTTGTCTTGACCAGAAGAGCCGGCGGTTTAGTACTTGTAAATAGAAATGTCTATAAGCAATATTTCAATATAAAAAAAATAATTGGCAAACAGCTAAGTCATTATTATGTATTGGAAAATGTGCTCACAATATTATATCCGGATAACATTAGAATACCCAAGACTTTATAAAGTTTCTTAACAAAAACTGCCAAATCTTTTCAAAATTTCGGTTAGTGATATAGGTTTGTCTCTGATTTAATAAGATCTATTAGCTCATTGTTCAAAAACACTTTTAAAACATCAATAAGTAGAAGTCCTTCATTGACCATTTATTCAAAATAACTGGATTATGTGGCACTGGTTTCCATACCAGACTTGCATATATATATGTTTTCCCAAATTGGAGGTGTTCGATGTGTAATTTGGCTTTTTAGACTTCATTTTTTTGTGTGGATGTTGCATCTCTCTTTCGCTTTCTCTATCTTACATGTCTTCAAACATTTTCCCTATTCAAAAAACAAAACAAAAACATCAATATTTACTCTCTAATTATATAGTATATAGGGGCTTACATATCATTATTCAAACAATTATTAACCACAAAATACAATTGTACATTAATTACAGTTGTACTACAGTACAAACTTTAACTTCTAACTGGGCTGAAATTTACTAACCAAAAATTATTGGAGAGCTCCATGATGAAGATGGCTCTCCACGAGTATTTCGATTGTTAAATTCAATATGCGGAGGCTTTGCCTAAACATTTGCTCCTAAAAGCTTTATATTTTCTTGCCCAATATCGACAAGCTCTTAGGCTCGGTCATCTTCATCGGAGTCCATGCAATCATCAGGAGGTTCCAAGGCTAAACCAATGCCTGTCGACTTATCATCATGATCATCAGACAATGTATGCAGATAGGCAACAGCATTTTCTACATGCATAATAAGCCTTCCGAAAAATATTTTATTGATAATTTAACAATAAAGAAAGTTTATATACAAAATAAAACTATATTTACCTTAGCATAACATTTATGATTGTTAAGCCTAAGTAACACATACAATGGAACAAAAGGTACTGTGAAAATGAGACTACCTGGTATAAACTGAAATATTGCCCCCATGGTGCCCATTTAAATGAGCAGCTACATTCAATCAGCAACAAAATTATATTATTAAAACTACAAGTAGTGTTTAGGTGTCTATATCATTAATTAATCACTTGGGTACAGTATTAACCGTAAATACTAATAAATTATTCGTCATAGTAATAGTGATAACATAGAACCTACCTTCTGGTAGAGATTTACTAAGTGTTTAGCAACACTGGTAACTTTACTTCACGATAAATAGTGTGTTTACATATGAATTCGATAGTTGATGTTGCTAGATGAAATTTTAACGATTTCTATGAGACTGTACGCCAAGAAAAAATATTTAAAGGTAAACATTAAAATTCACAACGAAACGAAAAATGCATATATTGCGCCCACTTAAATGGGCTAAATGCGCTCATGTGTTAATCAAAGAAATCCCAAACTTCAATCTGTCAGAAGGTCAAAACAAATGTAGCCGCTATGTATCATACCTCATTTGAAAAATATATTATTAATCACCTAATACTAACACCTGCTGATTAATGTCAGTTGTCGTTTTCTATATAATTTACTATTTCTGTTTTCTTTGCCAATTTCTCTCAGTTAACAGCTGAAAATCGGTATGGAAAACTTCATACTGAATCTAGTTCCGGTTCAATAAACTATGTGCTCAAAAGGTGGTTTCATTGTACAATAATTTACTCGCTATTAGGGAATATATATATATATATATATATATATATATATATATATATATATATATATATATATATATATATATATATATATATATATATATATATATATATATATATATATATATATATATATATATATATATATATATATATATATGCATTATGCATATACGTATATCCTTTTTGTGTTCTACTCACCTCATAGGACGAGTAGGACACTCTGTCACTTAACTTTCCAGTACCACTATACTGATGCAATCATCGGAATTTTTTGATAATCATTCATTACCAACTTTTCCTCATTATACTGTTATACGCCCGTATATCCATTAAGTATTGACTGATTTCCATCAGATTTTCCATTCAGGTCACAGTTAAAGCTCTATTCAGACCCCATTTCTTATCATGCCTTGATTAGAGTTCAAAATTCATAAACTGGTGGAATCCTTAAGTCGAATCTGTTAAGTTATTTGTAAATATGTGTTAAATTATTTTTAAAGTGCTCCCTTCATCATTTTTCTTAATGTTTGTTGCAAAAATTTAATTTATTTCGATCTGCCGTGAAAAAAAAGTAAGTTCGATTGTTATTATAACCAAGAAGCTGAAAAAAAAATGAGCCCAAGAAGAGAGAAAGTGGAAAGGAAGTTAATGTTACAATTGCTAAGCGAATTCAGCTCATTTATTATTCAACAGCATCAGCTTCCTTCTACTACAAAGGATTGACTACGGAATGACGATCCACTTCACCGTCGCAGGATTTGGGGTGCAGCGGCAACTGCAACGGAACTACATTATAGACGAACACGTTTGCTATTTCTATGCCCGAGTTTCATGCTGCCTTGCCTAACTCGTGGTTAACCCAAATCGAGATACTGTTCTCCTGGGAGAGAGTAACAAGTGACATTGAAGAATTAAATTCACTGGTGCTGGCACTGCTACACGCAGTATTTGTTGTAATTTTTGACTCTTTTAAGAGACCAAAATACGTAAGCGCAATTCATTAGCTCGATCCTGCAACTCTCATACTCTTCAGGATGGCTACTGCTGGTTTCCCTTACAATATGATAGCCAGACATACCGATGTCTATCTGGTAGGCAAAAAAAATGGTAGTCCTGGAAACTGATTAGGAAATTAGAAATAAAGGAGGTCGTATCTCTGTTTCCTCACTCTACGTACCTGCACGTTATTGACCCCATTCTCCAAACAAGGTAGGGTAAAGTGGACACGGATCATACTGCTAGAGTTTTTTGTTTTGCTATCAAAAATAAGGTCTTAAACTTAGCAGATATCCAAGGTCCCGAACAGGTAGCTCACATAAATACCTTTATTTTTCACATACAGAACTTTGAACTATGTTTACCAGTTCAGATTTATGGTTTAGTTTTTGAAAAAGGCGTTGTTTTAGTACGGATCGTCACCATGTAGGACACTTTCCGTACGCCCTTGGTACCATTTTCTGTACTGAAATTATACGATCTACTACTACTAAATGATACACAAATGTTATTAAAAGACCTATAATATGAAAAAAATGGTTAGAATCGTTATTTTACAACATATTTACATAAGTATCAAAACTAATATTCCCGAATATAAATACAGTAAGCTTTACAAACACCACAAGGAACAAGGTAATGATCTAAAAGTGTCTAGCGTACTCTCTTCAAATTTTCATCATGTAATGATGCAGGGAGCGACCATTGCTCTAGCGGCCGCATTGTTTTTACTGTAAACTATTAAGCGTGGATAAAGAGAGCATTTAAGCCTTATTAAATGCGAAAAGGATTAATTCAAGTACACAACCTTTCGTCTCATTCATACATTTTGTAAAGAAATCCGATGACAATAACCGTATGAACTGGGACTAACGCTATTTAAACTCTATTAGGATAAGGAATAAATACTTGTTTATTTACGTCATCCAATTTACCGGAATTTAGCAGAATCATTTGGTGCTTCCAAAATCGATATAAAGGACGGTTTTTTTTTAAATACCAATAGAGCCCTCATCCATTGAGAAAATGGCTATGATATCACTTGTGGATCTATACCAATACTTCTTTCCCTCCCAAGGCATGCGATAATTTTTTTTAAACATTTCACTGGCATATCATTTGTTTTATGAACACGAACTTTGTTTTCTCATATGATAATAACCGTCTAGTCATTATTTGCAACTTGTCAAATCCCCCTTTGCAAAGTCAACATTGCATAGTTTGCAAATCAATACTACAAAATGTACTTTTATAGTTGATTCACTTTAATTATTTGGATATAAAGTTAACTTTTAAGGCATTTATATTTTGAGGCAGTCTTTCATACTTTTCTTTCGTATATATACCTCTAATATAATATTATTTCTTGTAGTTATCTTTGATAAGGAACTTAATAATGTTCGAAAGTACTTGGAAACACCTTTTCATTTTTTTCCTGCGGGACAATGCATTCATATATATATATATATATATATATATATATATATATATATATATATATATATATATATATATATATATATATATATATATATATATAATATTGAGGATAAATCCCAGAGCCACGAGAAACGAATGCAGCATCTTTTAATTTTTCACAACGTTTCGAAAACTACAAGTTTTCATCTTCAGGCTAGAATAAGTTTACAAAGTTAATACATTAGAAGAAAACTTGAAACGGCTAACAAGATATTATTTTAAAGGGTAACCAATTATAAAATATCAGTAAAATATACTATAAGTTAAAATTTTTAAATAGGACTTGGTAACAGTTAAATTTGCTTTAAAACTGACTCAAAAAATTGTTAATACATAAGAAGAAAACTTGAAAAGGACAACAAGACATTATTTTAAAAGGTGACCAATTATAAAATATCAATAAAATGTACTATAAGTTACAAAAAATTTAAATATGACTTGGCAACAGTTAAATTTGCTTTAAAACTGACTAAAAAATTAGTTAATGAATTTAAAGTTTATTGCTAATACTTGAAAATTATCAATAGAAATGTCAGTTTTACAGCTTATGGTGTGTTTCCTAATATAAGACTTTTCCTTTTTATTTTATTTTCAAGTATTAGCATTTAACAACAAACATTGCCTAAAAACCCTCGAATCCTTATATATCAAACACTACAAACCTACACTCAATGAAGATTTAAGTGCAATATCATTTCTAATTAAATAATTGTAATTAGAGTTTGTTAGTTGGTTTGTTTTTTAACAAACCAAGCAGCACTGTAACCTATAAATACTAACCCTTTGTTAAACCCACCATTCTCTATCTAGGATGGATCCACTTTAGTAAGTACCCAAATTTACAGTTTTTATATTAAATGTTTGTTAACTCTTACAATCTTTACAAAATTAAAACAAAGTTTAAATTTACTATCTGTAAATAATGCCAGGTCAATTTCTATTATAGTTTTTAATTAATTTCTGCAATAAACTTTGAATTTATTAATTAATTTTTTTAGTCAATTTTAAAGTAAATCTAATGTTGCCAAGTCATATTTAAAAAATTTTACTTATTGTATATTTTACTAATATTTTATAATTGGTCACCATTTAAAATAATGTTTTTCTGGCCTTTTCAATTTTTCTTCTTATGTATTAACTTGTAAACTTATTCTAGCCTGAAGATGAAAACATGTAGTTTTCGAAACGTTGGGAAAAATTAAAAGATGCTGCATCCGTTTCTCGTGGATCTGGGATTTATCTTTAATATTATATGCAGGCTTCATGGCCGAGCTCCATATGGATATATATATATATATATATATATATATATATATATATATATATATATATATATATATATAGCCAAAGAAGTACAGTAACGTACATGTAAATGTGGTTTCTTTCTTGCATATATATATATATATATATATATATATATATATATATATATATATATAGAGAGAGAGAGAGAGAGAGAGAGAGAGTGGCGTACCTAGGATTTTAGGCCCTGAGGGGCGAAACCTAGAATTTTTATTTTGATTAGAGAAACAAAATTCTTCACTTACTCAAATTAAATCTTCACTTCAATTACTCGATTTCTTTTATCATTAAGGGCTTAATGGTCCAGATTCATGCTATCAGCGGTTAAGTTCTTGAGTTTAAAAGTGGAGAAAGGCACAGAAAAGAATGAAACAGAGAATTATTTTTGTATTGTTATATGAACAAGAGATACAAAACACACGCTGGAACATAGTATTTATTGTACTAATAATAATTGGCACAAATATCAAATTATAAAATTAATGAATTAACCACCATTAGGCATTTAACAAACATTTCACCAAATGACTGCCTCAGTACCTTCATGAGTCATTTTGACGACTGCAGAACAAAAGTTCAAAGCAGGAGCCTTCAATTGCCCTTATCACGGAACTTTGTTTGGGTCGATTTCAATGTTGTGTGTCATTAGCGCCAAAGCATCGAAACCATCTTGAGTCATTTTCAACCTCAGATAAGTTTTTACTCTTTAAAGATGAGAGAAGGATCCCTCGGAACTAGCGGTAGACGACGGTAGAGTTCTGAACACTCTAAGGAGTGTTGCCACGTCGAGCAACAACATTCGAGTCACTTCCTTGAAGCACTTTTCAAGGCTCCAATCCTCTTGATCTTCCACTCCACTTATTTCTGTCAACCACTCTTGAATTTGGGGTTTAGCATTATCAATTCCATCAGCGAGGTCTTGCTCGTAGATCTTGAGGGACAGGGAGTAGTTTCTTCGAAGTGTCCTCCCGAGCAAATCTTAGTATGAGCTCTTGCAATTTCCCTACCTGGCACATGCATTTGTCTTCGAATAGGCTCGCTAGTTTGGCTATCATCACATCTAAAAATGGGACTAGTAAGGTTCTTTAATAATATAATTCAGGCGTCGACCCTTCTTGGGCCTGTTGAGACACAGAGATTTCAGTCCCCAGGGCGGTGCTCATCTTCATTGCTTTATTAAACATCGGCTTAAATGAGGTCGAGGACTCCTCTCTCATTTTCTCAAACTTCTACTAGATGACACGGATGCATTCATACGCATCCACAAGATGTTGTGCTGGGTCCTGCAACCATTGACTCACAGAGAAGGTTAGACGCCAGACTACGTCTGCAACTGCGAGAGAGCAGGTAAAACTAGGTCGCGTCATTGCACCATCCTCCGAAAGATGGTTCATTTTGGATACGACAAAGTGAAATAGCTCAACTAGAACGTCAACACTGTTGTGGCGTTCCACCCCCCCGCGTAGGGCAGTACGCCTTCAGACGTCGTTTCTTATGTAATGATGCTATCTCATCCTTTTCAATCCGCTGCTCAAGCATGTTAGTGTGCTTTGCCAAGTTGGCGAAGAAATTGCAGATTTGGCTGATGATTCCGAAGAGTACTTTGAACTCAGGACGGTCGCAGGCCTTCCCGATCACCAAATTCAGCCGATGAGGAAAACAGTGTAAGTAGACGGCGAGAAGCTGCTTACCCTTCACGATGGCTTGACATCCGTTAAATCGACCGGATATTGATGCTGCCGCGTCGTAAACTTGACCTCGCAAGTTTACCACATCCAGCTCAAGAGAATTGAGAGTGTCCAACATCCGAGGGGCCAACCCCTGGCCCAAGTGTATTTTGCCTCTACAAAAAGCGACAAAATCTTCGCTTCTGAGTTTACGGTGCAAAGAATGATGGACGTCTGCTCTTTCCGAGCCGTATCCGTGGTCTTTTCCATCAGCACTGAGAAAAGCCTTGCCCGCTTGACTTTAGTGACCAACTCGTTGCGAATGAGCTCAACCACTACGTTGATAAGTTCATTCTGGATTCGAGGAGACGCATATAAAGCGTAGTGGGGTGACTCAGAAAGAAGAGTCTGGGGTGCCGCGTCTCCTCCGTCAACACGGAAGCGCAAAGCGTTCCGAAATATGCCATCATTTTTCGAGGCCAAGACGACTCCGGCGTCGCGGTGGACGCGAAAAGCAAGATTATTGCAACCCAAAAAGGGTATTGTTGCTACGATTGATCGCAGCTTTGACCGGTTAGCGGCAATCTGGTCTTTCCTCTGAGCTATAAGCTGACGGTCGATGGCTTGATCACTATCAGCAGCGTGGAGTCGATGCAGTTGCGCACGCTCAACGCAAGCAAGATGTGTGGATGATTTTCCAAGCTTTTGGATTATTCTAGTCCCGTTTTTAAGGTCTGTTAGCACACACGTGACTAGTTGGGCGTGTAGCTGGTATTTTTCCCCGACTTTGGCGATTTCTTTTTGGAATATAGTACAAGGAATGCAGAGGGACCCGTTGATTGCTTTGGCATAATCACGCCAATTGAACATCTCTAGCCATTTCCGGCAAAAGCGTCGCCCTTCCTTGTCCACTGGAAATTTTTCCGCCTTTTCCTGGCTTCAGATGATTCTCAAGAAGCTGGTTCACCTAATAAATATTTAAAGAAGATCCTTCCAGATGTATCCTTACAAGCTGACCAAGTTTAGCTGGTGACGGGTTAGCCATCACATTCTGGTTAACAGACGAAGTGGAAAGAGAGTCCAACGAGCCGGGACACGCGCTCTTCGAAGCGATTATGAGGTCCTCTCTGTTGAACACACTCGATGTAGAGGGCTGAGAACTCGAAGGCGAAGAACTCAAAGTCAAAGACTCAGATAAAGGGAACTTCGGACTTTTTGGCACAAGCCGAAAGAAATTCGTAATACTATCTTGCTTCATTGCACAAACCTGTGGTAATAAGAAAAATGATGTTTAGTAAGAGCTGAGTTATTTTAAAAATCATTCAATAGTAATGAAAAAATATTTTAAATAACTATGTATTTAATTATAATTCAAATTATAATTAATACATTTATTTCTTATACTAATAGGCTTCTACCAGTCTAAAAAAAGATAAAACATATATAAGTATTAAAGTATAAAATATAAGCAAATATAAAAACATATGAACAAATAAACGTATTGACAAATCTATACAGACAAATAGCTATTTTGATCATCCAGAGCGTATATTGTTGACGTTTATCATATAAATTGACATGGACGTTTATTATATAGATGACCTGTTCTAAAGCGTTTTTCATAAGGCATATCCCAATAAAATTGAGTATGAATCTATAAAATAAAAACAATGAACAGAATAACAATGGAGAAATAAATAATTGTTTTAAAACATATATTGTTAACTCATTTATAAGTTTACGACATCTTAACGAAAGTGGAGCGCGTTCAGTTTCTGTTTTGTCCGATTGTTTGTGATGTAACAAAAATGATGCGATATGAGACAAACCGTTAACCCTAAACCGCTAAGTGTAAAAAATATTTACGTTATATAAGAGATACAGCTGTATTGGAGACGACAGAATGTAAACAATGATAAGGAACTAGAATATTTTCTATGAGATAAGGATTAGTTGAAAATAGATTACTCACCAGTGGGATGCTAACCCTTGTAAGCACTATTTATAAGGAAAGACACCAAAGTTCATGCAACATAACTTATCACTTTAAGATTCGACAAGGAATGGGCGCGCAGTTGGCAAGTAGCTGCTTATATAGCTTCTACAGACGAGCTCTAGAATGTTCCAGTGACTTTCCGATGGCGTTATCTTCCGCTAGCGCGCAACTAACCACGTGGTGGGGGTCCCCAAACAATCCAAATCACAGGAGGTGACACCACTGTAGCGTAACTATTTTAATATGACAAAAACGGGTGAATTATCGGTAACTCGCCGCTGGACTTGTCTTCCAGTAGCGCGCGGCTAACTACGAGCTGGGGTTTCCCGAACATTCCAAACCACCCGAGGCGACAGTAGCAGCCACTCACAGTGCCTTCAACCCATTGTACCTCAATTTGTGCTATTTTAAAACTCAACCTATCAAATCGGTAAAATAAATGTCGCTAAATATCTAATTACTTTTAAATTAATAAAAGTAAAAAAATTATTGTCACATTTTCGGGTGGAGGGGGTGGGGGTGGGGGTATGGGTAGGGGTTGCCCTCCCTTCTTCCATAGTGCATATATATATATATATATATATATATATATATATATATATATATATATATATATATATATATAAGAGAACCGGGCAGCAGAAAAGAAATGCATTTTCTTTCTTCATTTATTTTTGACCAACGTTTCAAGGGCCAGCCTCATCATCTGAGTGCTGGAATTATATTTAGTATAAATACAAAGTAATACAAAGTAATTCTAATTGACATGGGATAGGTAACATACGTAAGGGGCAGCGAGCAACCGCTTTGATCTCAATTAAACTTTCCCTTAGACCACTCGGCTTGGTCTACATGTCACTTTTTTGTATAAATCATGATACTGCAACTATAGTTGATGGAATTGCATTGGTAATGGCAAGATTATACAAATTAATATGAAAGTGGTAAAGTAAGGGAAAAATGAATTCAAATTAACATGAAGGTGGTAAAGTAAGCAAACCATCTAACGTGCAATATGTAATGGGAAAGACGAAATTTGGTCGTTAAGTGTTGGTTTACTATCTAAAATATATATGGATTCAAGGATTCGTAAATCAGAGAGGGTAATAGCTGTAGAAACTATAGAAAAGTCTTCGATATTTACCTGTAAATTGAAAGAATTGGCGTGGATTCGGATGATAGAATAGTCAGGTTTGGCTAGGGGCAAACCCGTACGGCAGGGCCTCCCGGCATGCTGTTCAACTTTTGAATGGAGAGAAGAGTTCGGCTGGTTGAGCCAATATAGGTCACATCGCACGATGGACACAAGTAATTATATATGAGAGATGAACGGCACGATCAGGATGGCGATCTTTATAACGAAAGAGCGAGCCTATTGTATAGTGGTTTGGGGGGATTATTTTAAGGTCCTAAAAAAGCAGATTTTTTTTATAATAGAGCGTATTTCAACAGTCATCTTTGATGTTTGTAGGTCAAAGAAGGGTACCGACCAGAAGTGTAAGAGTTTATTGACGGTGGCTTTATCTTCAGTCGGATTAAGGAAATGATCAGGACATTTCCTTATGTGGTTTTCCATAAAAAAGGTTGGGAAACCGTTGTCTTGACAAAATTTCTTAAGAAAAGAAAACTTTTCATGTAATAGTTTGTAATTAGAGCATATCTTGAATGCTCTATGCAGTAGGTTGTCAATAGTATTAGTTTTAAAAGAAAGTGGAATAAAGCTAAAGAAGCTTGTTGATAGGCCATTAAAAGTGGCTTTGCGAAATACACCTGTAGATAATCCGGTAGGGTGCGGGTTAACTTGATGTGTAAATAAGACAGGCAGCCATTATTTTCTATGTCCATTGTGAATTATATTTTAGGGTTCTGTTTGTTAAGAAATTCAAGAAATTTATATGCATGTTGTTCTTTACGAAACAAGATTATGCAGTCGTCAATAAATCGCCTATAAAAACTGGGGAGAATTCTTCGGGGCAAGTTTGGAGCCAAGAGGCTTCCTGGAAACAAAGGAATATATTGGCAAAAGTTTGACCTAACGGAAGTCTCATCTCGACCTCCTTCTTTTGGAAGGTAAAGTTAGTTATTAAATAGAAAATAGGAATTGTAAACGGATAAATCAAGAAGAGAGCGAAATTGTGCTTGGTCAAATTGTAGAAAATGTTGAGAAGTGAAAATTTTATGTAAAATGATGTCAATTGTTTCTTGTAATGGAATGTTTGTTAATAAATTTGTAATGACAAAGCTTGCCATAGTATACTTTTGAGGAGTAGGAAGGCTTGAGATTTGCTCAAGTAAGTCAGATGAATTACGGAGTGTATTTATTTGTGGTTAGGGGAAAAAGAAGAGGCACCAAATATTTTGCTAGGGCATAGGATGGTGTGTTTATACCAAAGAAAATGGGTCGAAATGGAGTAGATGGTTTGTGTATTTTAGGTAAGCCATACAAAATACCTGGGGTGGAACCTGAAGCAAAAAGACGAGAATATGTCTGCGGATCAATAAGGTTTAGTTTCTCAAATTTGGATAGTACACGGTTAATTTTATCCTCAGTTTTATGCATTATATGTTTAATAGATGATTTGACTTTAGCAAATTTTGTAGCATCGGAAAGGATAGTGTCTATTTTTGAGATGTAGTCAACTTTATTCAAAATTACTACAATATTACCTTTGACGGAGCGGCAAATTACTAGACACTTATCCTGGGCTAACTTTTTTAGTTCTTTTATGTCTGTTCCTTTAATAACTGTGCTAAAAATTTTAAAGGGTTTGAAGTTATAAAAGTACTTGAATGCAATGGATTGGATGGGGCTTTTTATGTGCTCAAAGTTGTTTATATTGTTATTGCTAGCAATAGTCTTGAGGGAAGCCGTGAGTTTCTCAAAAGGAGAGAAAGTATTTATAGAAATTGAATTTACAAATGGAGAGAGCAAATTCAAGGCAAAATGCTAGGAGTATATTTAGACGAGGGGAAAGAGATTTCGAAGAGAAGTTAAATATTACACGGGAAAGATAGCAAGGGTTTAAACTATTATGAATTCATAATCGGGCTAGTTTACTTTTCTGAATGTTCGATACGTCTATACAGAAAATATCTGGACAACTCTAAAAAATGAGAAAAATGCAAACTGGACATTTCCTTCCTAGAACATTGTAAAACTTACAAGATTTTCCCTTAAATTTCTCTGCTTTAGACTCTACAAGAAGAGCCTATAATCAAAGCAATCTTACAAGAAGTGGCAAGGTAAGCTTTTGAATGAAGAGCTTAATTTTTAAAATACTAATTTATTTAAACTCTCCAATATTGTCTCTATGTATTTAAGTCCAATGAAAATTGAGTTAACTAACATTTAAACAATTCTTGTTAACCGAAATGTAAAGGAGATAGCCGCTATCAATGATTATCCTCGGCCAGTGGTAGCAAAACTATGACACGCGTGTCAGCAATAGTTACACGCGAGGGCATTTTAAGTGACACGCGCGACACTGAGTACCTTGGACATTGAAAACACGTGCATAGCTGCATACGACACCAGTTGCGTCTGTCATCTGTTGTCTGTTTATTTCAGTGTTAATGAAACAAATTTAGTCCTTTTGTATAAAATCAAGCTAAAAAAATAGCAATTATGCAACAATTGGCAACTAGTAGTGTTTGAGATGTCACGTGAGTAGGTGTTGTGCAGTGCTTGGTAACGTCAGCAATTCTGAGCTGTAAATTTCACTCTTAAATCCTTTCTTTGGGTAAAAAACTTTTATGTCGAGAAGCAAACGGTTCTTTAAAAAATAGATGGCAATCAATATATGTAGTTTTATTTTATTAAAAGGATAAATTATTAGCCACTGACAACTCGTGAAAATAGAAGTACCAGATGTTGCCACGTTTAGTATTTGCCATTTTCTTCAGAGCAAGTTCAAGATTAAATTCATTTCACAGTTTTTATCAAGCCCTTACTTACATAATGAGTACAGCAAAGAAAGTTAAACTATCAGAAAATTATTGTAGTAGTAGAATTTTCTAAAACTGGCAGACAACTGAATATGGCGTTATAGAACGAAATAATAAAGCTCTTTGCATTTTATGTGATCAACAAGTTACTAACAGAACTTGGAATGTCAAAATACACTTTGATTCAAATCACAAGCGGCTATTAGAAAGAAGTGATGAAGAACGTAAAGGTTATATTGCACAAAAAGCAGTAAAAAATACGACCTAATCTCAAAGTTTGCTGAAATTTGAAAGTGGCAACTCAGGTGTGAATTTAGTAACAGCAGGTTTCGGTATTTCTCCTACTTTTGTTGCGCAAGGAAAACCCTTTACTGAAGGAGTTTCTTAAAAGTTGTTTTCTTAACTGTGTACCTTTTTCTTTTGAAGATTTTAGTAACAAGGACAAAATAATTAAGTGTATTAAAGAGCTTCCTATTTTCAGAAACACTTAAAATCGGGGTAATAGCCATGCATTCAAATATTCAAAAATAAATGTAAAAGGATTTGAACGCGTCTGATTATTTTTCAATTTGCTTTGATGTACCACTGATATTACTTCAGCTTCTTGAATGGCAATTTTTGCAAGATATTCTAGTGGTCATGAAATGTTCGAGGAGTTGCTTAGCCTAGAAAGCCTGTCGTTAAATAGTACAGGAAAAGATATTTCTGATATTGTAATCAAAGCACTTGGCGACAGAAACATAGATATATAAAAAAAATGTATCAATTACAAGAGATGGAGCTCCCAATATGGTCGGCCGAAAGCGTGGATTTGTGAAACTTTTCACTGATATCGTCGGACATTCTGTATTACAGTTTCACTGTATTGTTCATCAAGAACACTGTGTACTAAGATTGAATTAAAAGAAATGGAAAATATTACAGCTCGTTACTGGATAGAGTTGAATCAGCTTATGGCAGTTTATTGATGTGCAATAATGTTTGGTGGCTTAGTATATGCAAGGTTCTTGAACGCTTTGTTGAATGCATAAATTAGATACAGCTTTTCTTAGACGTGAAAAAAACTGAAGGCTATCGGGAGCTACATGATGAGTCCTGGATTTGGCGGTTGATATCTTTCACAGATCTCTAATTGCCCTTGAATGAACTGAATGTTAAACTTCAAGGTTTTGGTAAAACTATTGATATCATGTTTGAACATATTACTGCATTTGAAACCAAACTTGCCATTTTTGAGCGTGACATTAAAACTACAACTTTTAAGTACTTTCCAAGATTGAAAAAGAACTATGAAGAAGTTAGTTACAAAGATGCGAATGATATCGAACACGATCAAGACTTATTTTTGTCAGTTTTACGTTCTTTGAAAGATGAATTTTAATCAAGATTCTCTCAGTTTCGAGACCTTGAAGAAATATTGCTTTTCATTAAGCTCCCAAATGAATCTAATTTGGAAAAAATGAAAACGAATCTGTTTGAATGGCTAAAAATATAACTTGAAACGGAATTAGTAGAACTTCAATCCATGGCTATTTGGAAGCAAAAATTCGCCACTCTTAGAGGTAATTTAGAAACACTTGAAAAAGATCGATTGAAGGTAGTAAATTTTCTAGTCGATTTATTAAAAATGCTGCCACTACTATCACTACTCTCACGAAAGTGTTAAAAATACTCGAACAACCATCGCCTAAATCAACTTTAACATTGGATGACCGATTAGATTTTAGTTTTAGCACTATAAGGACAATAGAGTAAAGCCATCCTTTTACTCCAGCCCCCCACCCTCACCAAATAGTCGAATCCTCTTAATTACTGATGCGTCTGACTTAGGCCCCGGAAGTGATTTGCAACATTTTGGGGGAGAATGAGAAACATTAGGATTCTTTAGTAAAGCTTTTTAGGTTGCAGAATTAATACAATTCACGTTTACGAAAGAATTAATCGATATCAATCTTCTAATGAAACACTTCAAACACTTATTCGGGGGTACTACATTTAGTGTTCTCACTTTTTTCAAGGAAATCACAAGCGCTACCACCTCTCTTACAATTAATCACTCAATGAAAGAGGCTCCCGCATTTGAATTCATTAGTTAATGACACTCATAAAATAGCCGGAAGAGATAATCATTGATGGACTCACCCGGGAATCCATCAAATTTTGCATCACGTAATAATGCAATCCATTGTGCCAACACCACCATATACATCAGAAGAAGTCAATCTAATCGCCTCAGGTCATTCATTCTTTTAACACGAAATTCCTTCATATACTATTAACGACTATTCAGCTTTAGCCTCATCTCATTTGAGCGCTTGGAAATTAAAATATTTAGAAGAGAACGCCCCCGCCTTGCTTTAGTTTCATAGGATTTCCCCATCCTCTTCTTTGCCTTATATCATTTGTTATCTAAAAGTTTGCTTATCCTTATCTCGCTAATCTTCAAATTTTATCCCAATTTGGGTCATCAAATCAATCTAAGGCAGATTTGTCTGGTGTGTGATAATAAACGACAAACTACAAAGACATACAAAACCACCCTTTACCCAATGTGATGGATCTCTATCAGAGTTTCACAACATCCACGTGAACATTTTAATTGGATTTCCAATCACAAAGAAGAGTTACAAATACCACCTGACAATAATCTACAGTTATTCTAACTGATCGTAGGCATATTCAATGTACTTTGGAATATGTGGTTAAAGCATTATTCACCAACTACATATCATGTTTTGCTGCTCATTTTAACATAATCTCAGATGATGCATTACAATTTTATTCTGTATTGTTTCGGGAGTTATTAAAACTCACTGGCAAAGAACACATTTTTATCTCCCCGGCAAATGGAGAGGAAATGCCTTTGTTGAAATAAAAACTAAAACATCCGAGCATCTCTCCTGGCAAACCACTTCATGTAAAATGGTCACACAATCTTTCATCTACCTTACATCTCATGAAAAAGTACTGAGCCAAGAATGAGAGGATAAGCCAAGAATTTTCCTGCTCTATTCCTTTCTCACACATTAGCTATACATGTAACTTTCATTCCGCAAAATATGTGGGAATATACGCACGTTTTACTAAGAGACACTCAGATGCTTCCTAACTTCTCCACCCTATATAAAGGCTTATACAAATTCTTACAGAGGGGCAAACATGCTTATATGCTTCAGGGAAGCAAAGGAAATATCCGTGCTCATATACAAAATATAGCCAGCAAACATGGAAAAAAACACGCAATCTAACATTTATAACACTCAAATACATTTCAACATACAAATTTCTCATACCTAACCTAACTTAAGATAAGATTAAAAAATGTAAAGAAGAAAGGAACTCAACCTAAGAAAGATCTACAGAAGTTACATAATAGGGACATAAATGAAAAATATGCGGTGCAAGTACAAAAATAGATTTCAAATACTATATGCGGAAGAACAAGCAAAGGAAGATGTGGAAAGTATGATAGAAAGGGAATTTAAAAGTATGCAAGATGCCCTGATAGATAATGCCAAAGAAATTTGCCCAAATGTACAGTGAAGAGTGAGACAAAAGATGATGACCGAAGAAAGTTTTGTGTTAATGGAGGAAAGGAGAAAAATGAAAGGAAATCAAGCAATTTAAAACAGGTTAGATCAAGAGATAAAAAGAAAATTCAAATAAAGAATGGATCCAGCAAATATGTGAAGAAGTTGAAAAAATTGAAAAATTGAACACAAGAAAAATGTATGATAGTGTGAGAGAGATATCGGGAAAGAGAAAAATTACAGGAAGTTCTACTTTCAAAGATAAAGAGAGGAATATTCTGGTGTCTAAGGATGTGCTTGCAAGATGGATGAAATATGTTAGTGAACTGTATGATGATTAAAGAGATAAGAAACTAGAGTATGAAGTGGAACTAGAAAAACCAGAGATACTGATAAAAGAAATAGTACATGCTATAAAGAGTATGAAGAGCAGAAATGTAACAGAGATTGATGAAATAGCAATAAAAATTATCAAAGCAGCAGACAACATAGCAATAGACAAAATAAAATAATTGACAATAGAATATACAATATTGGATAAATACCTGAACAATTGCAAGAATCCACCATAACCATACCCCAAAAATTTGGGCTAGGTGCTAAGTACCGAACTCGAGTCTTCCCCTGTGCAGGGTCCTCCTCAGACCGCTCGGGTCTCCGAGAACCTACAAGGAGAGAACGGATCTCCCCCTCCGGCATGTGCCCCTGTAAGTGCAGGGACCTTCTCCATCTCGAAAAAGGATCTTTTTGAGGCCGGTTCGTCTGGCCTGGGTGCTCTTGCCGGCGAATAGGAGAAGCACGTTTATTCCCCGCCCTTATCTCCTAAAAAGAAAGAAAAAAGAAGAAAAATACTCGGGGGCTCCTCTACCTCCGCGTGGGCCTCAGGGACGGATGAAGACGCTGCTGTTTCGGTATGTGACCAAACCAAGATCAGCACGCCCGGTTTTGTTGACCTCACGGGTAGGGAGTCCCTGACGAAAACCGGAAATGCGTAGAGCGGAGCCTCGATGACGCCGGGGCCCCTCATTCAGAAGCTAGTTGGCGTCTTCGAGCCCGATGAATTAAAACTCTTCCTTGTTATTCGTTTAACTGATGGCAGAATTTAGGATAAGGGTAACATGGTTTATCAGAGGAGAGCTTTAGCTAGCGTGATTGGTAGAGAGCTGAAGGTGACTCGTTTCTCAGACGGGAGCTTTTTGGCGAATCAGTTGAATCCCTGCGAGGCGGCCATGATTAGTGCCCTTCGGACACTTGATGGCACGCCTGTAAGTGTGACGCCAAACTATACTATGAACTTCGCGAAATAAGTAGTTTATGCGAGGGAACTCATGGTCTACTCCATAGATGACATCGCCTTAGAGCGTGTGATGCGAAAACAGGGAGCGGCCTCGAGACACACCCCTACACTCTTTGTCACGTTCTACTGTGACAGGCTCCCTGATTCGGTGCGTGCCGTTTGGTATCGCTACCGCAGGAAGGCATTCGTGGTGCTACTAATGTCGCCGCTCTGGCCATGTTAATCACTCGTGTAGACTCGCAAAGTCAGGGTTACCTGAAGTCTGTGTAAGTTGCCCTAAGGCCGCACACGGTAAGTCCAAATCGTTTGCAGCCAAGTGTGTCAATTGAGGATAGCCGAACCCTGATTCTTGAAAGCAATCTAGTGCGTATCTCCTCAAGAGGGAAATCCTTGCCGTTAGGCTAAGGATCGTCTCCCATTTCGCGAGGCTAAGGACTTGTGCATGGCACGCCAGGTGCTGCCTGGGACTTCCTATGCCTCAATGTTAAGAAATATACCCTCTGCTCCTGACCATTACAAGCCTATGAGTACGGTCATTTCCGTGCCCATTTTGAACCCTTTTGCGTGTTTTCACCACTCAGGGTCGTCCCCTGTTAAAGCTAGCGGTAACAAAGGGTTCACACCTTGTCCCGGATAAAAACAGGGCTCCACTCACTTGCCTAATCGTGACCGTTTCTAGGTAAGGAGAAACGTCGCGCGCTTTCACCGAGTCGTTAGACTCACAGGAGGCACCACCCCTGAACTTGGTTGTAAAGCCATCTTCCGGGGTTCCTAGTCCTGTTCCCCGAAAGAAGGATAGCACTTAAGGAGCTTTGGCTCCTTCACCCACACTCAGTGGTATGCTAGAAGGCTTGTAGACGGTGGATCCTTCGAAAGAGGGACCCTCGCCTCCGAAGCCACCCTGCTTGCCTAAGGTTTCGAGGCAGAAGGAGGAAAAGACTCGCTTGGTGAGCCGAAACTCCCCCGATAGGTTCTCGAAGTCAACAGCGGCTTTAGCGCATTGTCCGGCCAACAGCGCCCGGAGTTTTGCTTCGGGTAAGCGTACGGCAATTCCCGTGAGGTCTCCTCTTCGAAGAGGGCACCCACATTTTCTCCGAGCTAGGCTAAGAGGGCATATTTCTTCAATGGAATTGCCGCGGACTCCGGGCAAACTGGGAGGAGCTGTGGAGGCTCGTCTCCTCCCGCCCTCTGTTAGCCATCTTTTTGCAGGAGACGATGCTGGGTGCGTGCTTCCTGCGCACACTCCCTTGGTATTAGGGTTTTCCGACCCCACGGGCACGGGATGGGGGCGGGGCAGGAGGATGCACGATTTACACCGGCATGATGTCTTCGTTCTTCTCTTTGCTTTAGATACCTCCTTTCAGGTAGTAGCTATACAGCTGCACCTAGATAGGAGGTGTACAGTTCTTTCCGCATATATTCCACCACTGCGTCGTGGCACGGTTGCCGAGGCCAATTCTCTTGCTCAAAGACCTGAATGGTCTCCCCTCTGCGGAGACTACTCTATTAATCCCAGGAGTTAAGTCCTTGCCGACCTGATCAACGAGCTGGATATGGGTGTCCTAAATGTTAATTAGTCTACACATCACTGCTCGAGAACCGCTTCATTGTCATGCTTCTATCTAGCTTTTTGCTCTATGGATGCACAGCCTGATTTTGGGTGGGGAGGGGTAGTCAATGACCTCCATGGTAGTAAGCACTTTTCCATTCAAATATCATTTTCTGGGCCGATGTCACCCGATATCCCACCCCGTTGGTGTTATTACCGGCGCGGTTGTCTTAATCTCAAAAAATGACTGATTTCCCTATTTAAGTCAAGGAGTTTAGATCGGCTAATGAGGCCATAGAGTTCTTCTCCGGCAACCTCACCGCCTTGGGACTAGCTACTATTCTTAGAACGTCTGGCAGTTTTATACGCTGACCGCTCCGATGGTGGTCAATCGAGTGTGAAGCGGCCCTCAAACAGAAGCGTTATGCACACATGCCCTATAAGCGCCGCCCGAACGAATTAACTGTCGGTAAATATCGTCGAGCTATGGATAGGTTCTGGAATATTTCGAAGCCCTACCGCCGGTCTTCTTGGCGGGTATATGTGTCTTCACTTAACGGGAAACCCCGCTAGCAGAGGTGTGGAAGCAGGTCAAAAGGATTTGGGGAAGTTCTCTCAGGACCCACAGCTTGTTCTCCAGGAGAATTGAACCGCAATCTCAGTCCCTGCGTCCGTGGCGGAATCCTTCGCGACCGCTTTCTTCGCATTCTCTAGCCAGGATGCTGCTCCGCTAATATTCATTGCGCGTCGTGATTTCGCTAAATTTACCCCCATAAACGACGAACGCTTTAACGACAAGGTTAGTTTGACTCAGTTGTGTTTCGCTCTTGCTTCATGTGCGGACCGCACCCCTGGTCCAGGCGATTTCCCGTACACCATTGCTTCGAGACACGGGTGAGCGAGGCATGACCTTTCGGTTAGTTAGGTTGTTTAACAATATATTGGTAGAGGGTATCCTCCAAGGTTTCTTGCGAATTGTTAATGTGCTCGCCTTTCGCAAACTGGGGAGATATCACTCTACCCCAGCCGGTTTATTCCGAATCTCTCTAACCCCATTCGTGTGCAAGCTGATGGAGAAATTGGTAAATGTTAGATTAGCTTTTTTTCTGTAGAGCAGAGGCGATCTGTCTTCTGCACAGTGCGCCTTCCGCAAGTTCCTCTCAACGTCGGATGCTATGCTCGAACTGGAAAATACCGTCTGCGAAGCGTTCATTTGTAGACAGCATTACGCCGTGGTATTTTTCGAATTGGAGAAGGCCTATGATACCGCAGGGCAATGCGGTAACATGGAGACTCTCCACACGATGGGGGCAGGGGAAGGCCTCCCAATTCTTATATCTGAATTTTAACGCGATCGTCGATTCCACGTACGGGTGGGGTAGCCCCCTCCGGCCAAAAGGATCAGAAAGATGATGTCCCGCAGGAAAGTGTTTTCAGTTTCACACTTTTTGCACTGAGCATCAACGGAATCACCTCGTTGCTGCCGGAAGATGTTCTCGCTACAATGTCCCTGGAGGACGTATCTATCTCTTTTGGCGTGGCCCAGATGCAAACTCTCGTGCGTCGACTCCAACAGGCATTAAACCGCGTCTCTTGTTATGCCGAAGCGCACAGGCTTCGCCTTTTCTTGTCCAAGACTAAGGTGGTACTCTGATGCCACCATCTACTGCTCCATCCTGACCAAGAATTGTTTCTCAATGGAGTGCGCCTGGAAGTGGTGAACTTGCACCGTTTCCTTATTTGGATTTGACCGACACCTCAATTTGGAGGCTCATATTCTTAGCCTTAGGGTCTTTTGTACCCGCAAATGGATATCTTTAACCATGACTTCTAGCCCATGGTGAATTTCAAGGCCTTAGCCTTAAAATTCACCAGATATTACCCCATAGAGAGTTTGTGGGCGACAATCAAAATTTCAGTTTATAAACATACGCCATCTTTTTGTGAGAAATGCGGGTGGTTTTGGACAAAAATGGAGCAATTTCAATCAACATATTATCACAAACCTAATGTCTGGCGTGCAAAAACATATTGAAGTAGTCTAGAAGAATAGTTTGGGACATCATTTTAAATAGTGACTCAACGTATCAATTGATTGCTTTCACTAATAAAGTGAGCTTGGTCTCTTAATTCTTATATATTTTACCTTCAAATTATGATAAAACAGGCTAAAACAAAATGCAATGTTTGTTTTACTTCTTTTATTTTTTTTCTTTTGCAAATATAGTGTCTAAAATTCTTTTTGCCCAGAATTACACGTTAAAGACATCACCAAGAGCTGGCCGACCAAATAGCGGTCAAGGTCAAAAGTGTGATTCGAAAGTGGCGTGCTCAAAATACACTCTTTGTCATTTTCGATCATGACAGGCTCCCTGAGTTGGGGCGTGCAGTTTGTTATCGCTTCCGCGTCAAGGCATTCGTGCCTCTGCCACGCAGATTTTACTATTGCCCTAAATTTGCTTGAAGTTCTTAAATGCATTGTATTATAAATCCATATTATGCAATGTGGAATGTCTGAATTGTTGAAAGCCGCAACCTGATTTTCAAAGAAATGTAGCTCCTATCTTTTCGAGAAATAAATCTTAGTTGTTTTGTGATTAGTGTCACTTACATTGCCCTGAACATCAACGGTATAACATAGGTTCTACCAGAAAATGTTAGGCTATGCTCTACGTAGACGAACTTTTGATCTCTTTTGGTAAGGCAGAGAAAACAACTCCGGAGTGTAGATTTCCAAAGGCATTGAACTGTAAATCGCAATATACCAAAAGTGCAGGTTTCGCTTTACTTTGGCCAAGACTAAGGTGGTCGAGTTCTGCCGTCATCTATAGATACAACCAAAACAGAACTTGTTCTTAAGCTGGAGAGTAAATTGGGGTACTGCGTAGCTTTACAAACGATCCATTGTTCGTCCAAAGGTTGACTAAGAATGCTATTTTTAGGCATCTGCAGCCGAACGTGGGATGTGAAAGGTGGACTCTATTGACCACACTGGTTTTCATTTGACAACAACTAACTTGCCCACATCCTCCATTGATAGCCTACTTGTCGCTACCGGGGAGATTCCACTCGATCTGCGCCGTGCAGAGTGCTTTTTGTGGTTGTACGCGCCGGCGCGACGTCCCCATCAGTTGCTTATTGCTGTCACAGCATTTGCCATTGACTTCGACGGTGCCTTTGCCGCCCAGAGCCTCCAGGCATACCATAAGCCCTTTAGGGTTAGTGCTATAAAGTCCTGCGAGAGCTAGTTTCACTACTCATGCCGGTGATGATTAAGCTTCTACCCACAACGACAATCTCGACTCTACTATTTTTGACTATTTGTCGCTACGGCTCTATTCCAAAAGCTTCCACAGCGCCAGGAGTAATGACGTTGACCGTTTTGAATCACACTTAGTTTCACGCTGGATCTGCATGAGTTCGTGTAGACACATTTGTGAAGTATTTAATTTATTTGAAGACGATGGACTCGTCCATTTTATTTGACTTTATTTAGTGTTGCTCACATGATCTTGTGGTGGGCGGACTTGGGCCTTTCCCCGACACGTGGTTCCTACTTCTTTCCTTCGTTTTTTTAATATTTTGCTTTTTTCTTTGTTGCTTGGTTTTTGATTTTTTGATTGGTTTGATTTGCGTGAAGTTAAGGTAGCCAAGTAATACGGTGAAATTTTAATTACAGTGACTTATCGCCTTCATCGAAGTCACCAAATTAGCGTTGTAAAAAAATATATATATATATATATATATATATATATATATATATATATATATATATATATATATATGAATATATAAGGCGAGCATTTTAAACATCCTTTTATAGGGATCGGGATGGTTGGCAAGTGGGTTAAAGGGTTGATTCGATTAATAAAGAGCAGTACGGGACCGAATGCCTAACCCTTTTCAACAGATATAGGAATTTTACTTTAACAGTAGCAGTTCCTGCTTCGGGCATTTGGCGGGATGGTACAAAATCCTCCATAGGTCAGCTGCAGTTGGGTCGCATCTTTTTACTCCACAAAACTAGAATGAAAGGTCGACAATGAAAATTGCCACTGTATTTGTGACTTTGGCGCGGAAAGGGCGAATAACGAGAGTATCGGGTTGGAAAGTAGCGAATAGTGTCTAAGTAATAGTTTTAATGAGAGTTAAAGAAAGAAGAAAATGGTGGAATTTAGACAAGTTAAGCAATGTCTGTTATTTTATAAGAAAATAAATTCTATGATATTATAATGGTAAATCATTTATTCATTATTTTGTAACCATTATTTCGCATTGGCACTCGGCTATTTAGTTAAAATATTGGTTTATATCTTTTATTAGTGAACCCGTTTACTATTTTAAATAATTGGAAAAGATCCTTACCTAGATATCGCTCTTCCATTGACAGTAAATTGAGTTGCCCTAGTCTCTTTTCATACGATCCATTTCCTAGTTGAATTAATTTCGTCACTGACCCACCTTCCCATTATTGCAATGTCCTTTCGTATTACTCGCGTCCAGAATGGAACTGCATAAGTCAAATCAGGATTTAAAACCGCTTTATAAAGGGTGTTAAATTAAGACCGATCGCAGTTAGCAGTAAATATACATTGGAGCAAAATATATATTGAGTTTTCCTGCCTCTTTTAAAACTAATTTCAATCATCAATATATTGATGATTGAAATTAGTGTTAAAAGAGGCAGAAAACGCAAAATATATTTTGCTGCAATGTATATTTACTTCTAACTGCTATCCGTCTTAATGGAACACCCTTTATAAGGGAAAGGTAATTATCTTTAGATTTCAAAGCAAAATCTCTAGGTATGAGTCCTAGAACCCTTTTGACCTTTGGTGACTCAACAGTGCATTGTTTGGAAGATTTTACATCATTGAAGATTAATAAACCTTTTTATGTTGCCTGTGTTTCAAATTTGACGACACATATTCGTTTTTCTTCGAAGATTATCATGACCTATCTGTATTAGTTTACACTTGTCCACGTTGAATTGAATCTGCCATCTGTATAACCATCCAATTTATCTATTCGAGTATTTTTAAGCTTTCGCAGTTAATATGTTATGTTGTTATGTTGTCCTACGAAAAGGTTTTCATCATTAGAAAATTTCGCAATAATAATCTTAAAAGATTTTTGCAAGGGGAGAGTAGTAAGAGTAAAGCCCCTGCTACTTCTGAACCCTAGACAAATTCCTGAGCGGACAAGTGCAGAATTAGTCGGCATGATGCAACTGACATCAGAAGGATTACGGGCCATTACATCCCAATTGCAGCTGAGGATGCGCTCTTTTACATCTTCAACACAATTTCACTTCCTCTTTACAGATTTTCCTTTCCCAACTTTCCGTGAGAATTGTCCTGGTTAGAATGCGCTTTTAATTTATTATTTGATAAAGTAAGATAGATTTTTAAGGTGGCAGAGAACCAAGGAAGGGCATTTTTGCCCGAATGTAGTTGAGGAAAGGTGCTAAAGAAAAAGATGAATGTAGGAGAGCTTAAAATGTGAGGAAGATACCTTGAGCTGATCCACATCAATTAAATTATGCATTTCTTTCGCAGGTTTCTGATTTGCTAGCGGCTTATGCGATAGTGGTTGCCCTTAGTGCATTTAACTATGAGAAGCAATGAATATTCTTTGAATATGTTAATATACTTAAAAAACATTTGAGTATTCCTTCAAGATCCCTTGTATTTGCAGTTAACAATAAAGCGTAAACTTAGAATAGCATCCACAGTCCACAGCCAATACATTTTACATTGGTCAGTGAAGAAAATGGTAAAGTAATTAGGCAACATTTAACACTTATGACTCTCTCTCTCCATTCAGCAGCAACAGCTCCCTTGCAGCTAGTGTAAATCGAATTTATGTCCACTCAATAGTTCTGTTGCCATTGATTATTTCCCTAATTATGGACTTCTTGACCAGGTGAAGTACTTTGATCCTACCTGAATGCTTTAAAAATAAGGAATTACCGATTATAGACGACCTTCGGCATCATCTGTAGCCACCCCATAAAAAAAACATTACAAATCCCCTCTGGGCCAGTTCGAGGAAGGAATAACAGAGTTACGGACCAAGAAAGACCCCGCCACCCACTAAACCCCGGTCTAAGAAAGAACTTAGAGAATTATGTACCGAGGACGACACCAAGATCCACTCGACGACAATCCAAAAGAGCAAAGAAAGACCCGAGTAAGGTAGATAGGAGCTAATGGAAAAACGCAAAATGGGGTATAGTTTATACTACGTGCGAGGCTTTTTTAACGTAATCTTTAGAGTGTCAACTTTTTTTGTGCCTTGGCACCCTTATTCTCTGCCGTGCCAACAGAATTTGTGCCGTTTCAACTTAATATGTGTCGTGTCAATTTAATCTGTGACGTGTAAAATTAGTCTGTACCCTGTCAACTTAATATGTGCCGCATCAAATTAATCTGTGACGTGTCAACGTAATTTGTGACGTATCAACTTAATATGTGCCGGGTCAACTTATAAAATGCCTCGTCAACTTATTCTGTGCAGTTTCTAATTATTATGCGCTGCCTCAAATTAATATGTGCAGTGCAAACTTATTCCGTGCCGTGGCAATTTAATCTGTGACCTGTCAAATTAATATGTGCCGTATTAACTCAATCTGTGACTTGACAGTTTAATCTGAGACGTTTCAACTTATTCTGTGCCGTGTCAACTTAATATCTGGCGTGTCAACTTAATAAGTGACGTATAAACTTAATCTGTACTGTGTCAACTTAATTTGAACTATGTCAATTTAATTTATGACGTGTCAACCTAATATGTGCCGTATCAACTTAATATGTGAAGTTTTAAATTAATTTGTGCCCTTCAACTTAATATGCGCCGTCAACTTAATCTGTGACGTGGCAACGTAATATGTGACGCATAAACTTAATCTGTGTCGTGTTAACTTATTATGTACCTTGTCAACATATTTTGTGCAGTGTCAACTTATTCTGTGCCGTGTTAAAATAATATGTGCCGTGTCAAATTATTCTTTGCCGTATCAACTTAATCTGTGACGTGGCTGTTTAATTTGTGGCGTTTTAACTTAATATGAGATATTTCAACTTAATCTGCAACTATCCAACTTAATCTCTGTCATGCCAAATTAATCCATGCCGTGTAAACTTAATCTCTGCCACAATGATGTGAAAAGATATTTCGATCCTATAAAGTCAATTCTCTATATTCGTACCTTCAAAAATCGCTTTAGAGCTCCATCTCTTCCGTTACGCCCCCTCTCTCCTAGTGGTAAATCAACATTCTACGAGGAGCCACTGTATTTAAAAGCGTCACATATAATACTATTGTTATAATAAATTACTTTTATTTTCCCTACACAGCCTCAAGAGCTTTCTTTCTTTGAATTCTTTTCAAGGTATCTTTAAGGTCTTAATTCTGAGCCTCCTTTGTTTTAATATTTACATCCCCACTCGCTCAGATCAAAGTATACTGCAACTTTTAGCGCTTTCCTATTTAGTAAAACAATACTTCTAGGGATTGAAGATCTAATAATTTGAATACGTTTTTTGCTATTAACGAAGGGCTCAGTCGACTTTCTTCTTTTTCTTGTCGACTCTTTATCATTATTCGAATCGCGTGACATGTTTGTGAGTTAAGTCTTAGGAGTTAATGAGATTTGAGTGTCCTCCCTGTGATAGAACGGTCTGAGGCCGCTTTGATTGGTCTTCTATGACATGTCAAAACACATGCTCACCCACGTGTATCCTGCGAGAGGAAGCAGAAGGCACGTTATCGCCTATCATAGCCAATGTTTAATCAAGGAGGTTCAATCCCCCGTTTCGCCTCCATACGTCGATCTCCCTAGATTGAATTAGGCTTATGGGCAGATAAGATATTTTCCCAGGCGCCACCGGGACATTCCCTCGAAGTCCCCTACCCAATTGTCCCCTACGCCATGGCGATGTCTCCGGCTATTTATACCATAGCTTTTCCTAATTGAAGCAGATCCAGATTATCTTCGCGAGGTATCAAGCTGATCCGGACTCCCTTGTGCACCTAGGAACTCTGCCGAGAAAACCCTTATTGTCCAGAAGAGGAAATATCCCTTGAGTGCCAAGGTTCGTGCCCTTCGAGACGCCAAGTCAACAAGGCCCCCCGTTGTTCAGAAAGAGAACAGACATTGTTCTTTGAGCCCGTTCGTCAATAATGGTTCTCGTTCCCAATACATCACGTCAGGATAATTTAATTTCCCCTTTATAAACGTTCTTCAAGAGACGCTTGGTTACAACAATAACCTCCATTGTTCATCTAGAACATCTCTGATATCCTGTCACAAGGATCGCTCGTACTTCCAAGCCCCACTTCGCTCTCACTCCTCGAAGACAGTCCTTTCCCCTCGTTAAGGACAACCCCCCGAAGAACCCCTTCTCCTGGAAATCGCCAGTTGGACCAAAGATTCCTTCGCATCGCCTTCCTCTGCACGACAACCTTGTATTTACGTAAGCTAAGCATTACCTTTAAACATTTAACCTTTTGTCAACGCAACTCTGTGCTTTAAATAGTTTAGCGAACCATTCCCCCTTTTTTGTTTGTTTGCCGTTTTAAATCTCTCCAAATCTTAATCCTCAGATTAGTCAGATATTCCCATGACCTTTTTCATTTCCTGTGTATCTCCTATTTTTAATCCCCGTTAATGTAAACATTTTCCGTTTGTTGTTTGATAGTTTATTTAATGAAACTATTTTATTTTTTGTAGCCATATTATTTATCCTTGTGCTCCGTTCCACTTCTTAAGTGTATTGAAGATAAATAAGCCTCTTCAGCCGCCCCTTTCCTTTTGAACTAACCTCGGTCAATCAGATTACCACGCACTCGAAATATAGAATAATTTCTTCAACGAATAGTTATATATAGTATATCATCGGGAGCCTATTCTACGACACTCCCCATTCTGTCCGTTCATAGGTTAATTCCGAAGCACTCTATAAAAATGGGCTAAAATGTGAGATAAGAAAGGTAAATATGATACATATTTCCTCACATAATCGCTATATTAATTTTTAAACGGTGATTCCAACGTGACGTCATTTTGTTTATCCTAATGATGTCATTTGGTTTTCATTATTTGGTTAAAACTAGTTTTTCTTAGGTATCCTTTTAATTTCGCTAAAGCTTGACTAATGGGTGGATAACCCTTGATTTTCATCGAAAATTCTCGTATAAACCTCTTACATTTTTTTAAGAATGGGCAAATTCGTCTTCGTGATGAGAGATAACCAACACTTTTACACAGTGGTGTCAGTCTCTCTCCAGCAATATCGTTTTAATTTGGTCAAAACATTCACATAACATTCTGCTGCAAAGGCTCTTTGTTTTTTAAAAGATATATCAAAATTATGGCTTCGTATACTTTCCTTAATGTAACCATTATTTCGTTAGCTAATCTTATTGCTTTAAACATGGCAGTCCTTTCGATCATTTAGCAGGCCATTACGTTGATTTCAATCTTGCTCTTAGAATCGAAGTGATACATCAATGTTTCAGCTAAGGTTCTCTTCATAAGAACGGTTTTTATTATTATTTGAATAAAATTTCGATAAAAAATCCAAGCTGTTCTCCAAGTATTTTTTATCACAATCAAAAGGGTCCTATTTTTAGGGGTAGCCATCTCAGATAAGGTACATAGTGATATAATTTTTTATCATTTACCGAACTAAACTATCACATCATCTTTTGGCTAGTTTTAATGATCTACTCGTCCAGTGAATTTGCCCGTCCAGTTATAGGCAGAAGTTTCCGTAGGAGGATTGCGTACATAAACTCCTTAAACAGATTCGAGAATTTTATGTGGTTTGCAGTTAAGAGATGTTAAAAAACTGTAATATTAATCATTCCATTGCAATGAAAATAGGGTTATGTTTGCAAGCTTCTTCAATCGCCTTTAAATAGGTTTTGAGATTGAATGAACATAAGGCGAGAGCAGATTTCGAAAAAAATTAATAAGTGAGAATGGGTAGTGCGAATGATGTTGTTGGTGTGGTAGAACTTAAAAAAGAGAGCAAAATGGTAAATGGAGGAATAACGAAGTGTAACTTTGATTGAAGAGCAAAGAGTCGGTGGACTTATAAATGATTATCACTGTCTCGAGGGTCAGGATTTTAGAGAACGCCGGAACCGAGCTTTTCTTCACGAAATGCATACACGCACACGATATATCCGAGAGACTAGAAACTTTCTGTTTAGCTTTAGTGGGGGAGGGGAATCTCTGTGTTTCATAGATAAGAGCGTTCCTATATCCTTTCTGGTAATGCTAGAAGAATCTTTCCCTGAGATCACATTCTTCCCCAAGCAGAGAAAACGAAATAATTTTTCTATTTAGGGCTAATTTACCAGCCTGTCCAGACGCAAATTCCATCATTCCAATCTTAGGTTATTTCATTCTCTAAACCACTTGCGCCACTTCCTTAAATTAATGGTCATACCCGCTGCTAATCACTACTCTTCATTCACCGACAATCCTAATCCTTCAATTGAAAAATAGGATTTCAATACCTCTTCTCTTATAATTTCCACTAACTCGTATAATATGGGCAATGGCAACGCTCAAGGTATGTATGAGGAATTTCAGGATGCACAGTGTGAGTACAAGGTGTCACCTCAGTTCTACGATAAAGTACTAGCGGAACAAGTTCCGAAGGTCCTTTTTAGTAGACGATGCGTACGAGTCAAGGAAATATGTTTATTCTCGTAGCCCCAGAGTTGTTAGATTCCTTGTCCATCCAAAAGATTAACTTAAGACAAAGAATTTGCACATGATATAATCGTTAGTGGTAAAGTAAGTAATGCTGATTGTCTAGCTTTAGTAGACCCTGGAACTTGTAAGACCTTAGTAAAGAAAAATTTCGGTGAGTAGTTGCAACGCCTCATGAACCAATTTCACCGAGTTAAGCCCCTCGATTTCAGTTAGTGGGAGAAGCAGGCCAAAGGTTCAATTCTTTTAGAGAGCTTGAATTGCGTAATTCAGTGTATCCGACAAAGTGTTCATTGTTGGAGATGAAATCTCGACAAGTTTTCTACTAGGTTTACATATTTTGGTAAGAAACGCGTAGGTAATTGATGTAGCAGGTAACAAGATTCCTTGTTACCTGTGAATGATGCACAACCTGGTCTGAGTATGAGGAATATAAATTCACTTGTAAGAAGATGGGAGCCAGATAGGCAAGGTGCAAATAGTGAAAACGTTGATATACGTGGTACAGATGCTAGAAATAAGTGAAGGGAATACCCGAGAGGTGACACCCCTCAGAAAGCTTAGGCAAGGATGGAGAGCCAAAAATGGGTGCTCCAAGAATCTTTATTTTAAAGGAGGCGAGCCAGAAAAGGACTGTTCAAGTAAATCTTAGTTTATAGACGGAGAGCCAATAAATGACTGCTCCAAAGATGCTTTCTTAAGCAATAATTTTATCCTCTTCCATTTTCTTTGTTTCTACTTCCATTATATTCCCTTACTTCGAGGAATATTGCCCATGTATCAGTTTTCTGCCTTAGGTTTATTAGCGTATTCTTTTTGTTTTGCTTTTTCCTCGCCTCAATGTCTCGTTTCTTTGAATGATATATGTATGTTATTCTCAGTTTCACAGTTTTACTTTGTTCATCTTCTTTTATCTGAGAAGAAGTGCAAGATTAATTGGATTTAGATATATGACTAGGGCTTATCTTGCACTTTTGAAGGTGAGGCGTTTACTAATTTTAAAGGAGTCCTCGCATAAGAACTGACTCAATCATTTGTCTGATTCTGTCTGCTCTTCGCCACTATGAACTGAATTTACGTCTTTATACCCTGTTAATCTCATTCTCTGTTTTATTTTATCACCATTATCCGTGCTTTTTCGTGTTCCCAAAGCTAATTGTTATCTTAGTTTTGTATCTTTCCTTCAGCTCTGTTTCGTTTGTTGTTTTTGCTAGTCGGTTCGTCCTTTAATACTTACAATTTATGTTTTTATTTGAAAATAGTCTTCTATTTTACTTCTAATACGTTATTTTATACTTAAGAATCATTTTCCCCTAATTACTTCCGCCAAAATGTATATTCTTCCATCTATTGCATCATCCGTTAGTGTCCTGATTACTCTGTTCCAACTTTTAACCTATTTCTCAAATTTTCCATTTCTCTCTTCCACGCCTTTCTTATGCTCATGATATGTGCCTATTCTACCCTGCTTGCGCTATTCAGGTTTTACTAGTACATTAAGTAGCTCATTTTCATTTCTTGCCATTCTCTCCTCTCATCTGCTCCACCCTATCTCTTATCTGAATATTTCAACCCTTACAAACCCTTTTACACTCCAAAAACATTGTAACTCCATTATTTTGGATTTTTCACACCCTATTTACAATTCTATATTTATTTATCTGCTTTAACATAAGGAATCAATATTCCATTCAATCTTAACGCTTCTATCTCTCTTCTTTTTATGCTTGTCAAACTCATTTAACTTGCTGAAAATGCTTATGCCCCATTCATAATTTATACATCTACCAAAGATGATTCTTTGCGTCTTCTCCTAATAAATTTGACCTTCAATTCATTCCACTGTGAGATCAAGCAATTCTTGCTCATCTTCATTTTCGTTCATTATCATGACATCATTTACAAACCTTAGAGAGCTGATATTTATATCACCTGTCCACATTCATTCTCTGACACGGTTCAATCTTTTTAGCAGTTCATCAATGAATAGATTAAAAAGTTTTGGAAGCTCGGTGCATCCCTGCCTAACTCCCATAACATTTAGCATTCACTCATTTTCCACTCCTTTAAAAATCACTTTTCCCTTATTGCTTAGATATAAACTCTTATTCACATTTGAAATTTTTACATTCATACCGTTCAGTTTCGTCATCCCTATCGACTCCTAAGATCGAAAATTGTTGTTTAATGCCCATCTATTTTTACTTGACTCAGCATTTTCGCAAACTTGACGCATTCGAGTCGCGCCCACAAATCTAATTCGTTCTCCTAAATTTTAGTAAAGCATTCTTTTTTTAATGATTTAATATAATCTTTATATCGGTCCAAAATGTTCGTTTTCTTCGAAACACCTTTACCATAATATTTTCGACCTTCATTGTCAATAATTTTGTTGGTATTTCGAAGCTTCTGACTTTAACCCTCATCATTGTTTGTTTTAATCTCTTTATATTCTGCCTTCTTAAGAGTTGACCCAACCCATTTAGCAAAAATTGTCTCCCGTTATGTTTGGTAGCGTTGTCTTTCCTGGCATTCCTGTTCTCGTTCCATCAAGCGTACAAAGTATTTAATCTAATCATTTTCTTTTATTGTTCTCTTTTTTTCTCTTAAAAACACCTTTCCTTTTTACGCAGAGCATAGCCATTGTCCGGTAGTTTCTCTTGAAGTTGATGCACTTCTTTTCTAGTTCGTGTTAATCGTGTGTGCAAGTCTTCTTCTGCCACTCAGAAATCTTCGCCAATCGATTAGCATAAAAGTTCAGGAAGCACCATTCACGCTTCTTCCCCTTTAAGTTTTAGTTACTTTCCTTTTTTTACTGAAATTTACTCCTAAGAAAACTCCATCACTTCTATTGTGCAATAAATAAAAATTTTTTAAGTCATTTGTAACTATCTGTCCGCCTCGAGTACATAGGTTTTGCTCAAATTTCTCCTTCTTCCCTCGCCTCAGCGCTCCCTTCATCCGATCATAAGGACATCTCTAATCCCCTTGCCTTAGAAGCGAACCTTAAGTGAACAAATTTGGGGTCAATAATAAATTTCCTCTTTATTTTCGTGCGCTTCTTCCTTTTTCCTATTCATAAATTCCGAACTAACCAAATGGACTGAAAAATTACAGTAACGATTCATGAATAGTCTATATATTATGGAAGAAAAGAAATATAGAAAACGGTCAGGGAACTGCTCCCATAACAGAAGAACTTTGAAATTAAAAGATGAGCTATGACTTAAGTTCCTGTCACACAGCCGATTATTCATTATTTAGGAGAGTCATTGGACTACTATGGTGAAAAATGGGAAAAGTGAATTAGTTTTAAATAACGTAGAGGTAAAGAAGACATGAAAATAACAGGACCGAAAGTTAGAATAATGAAAATGGCTAGGAAAGGAGATATAATAAATAAAGAAGAAAGAAATCTAAAGAGTAATTATCTCAAACGGAATGAAAAATAGGACAATATTGCGATAGAAAAAATAAAAGGACAGGGAAGAATTGAGAATGAGAGGAGATAGGAAGTGAAGAGAGAGTTTATGTGTGCGAAAAGTCAAGGAGAGAGAATAGGGAATGGAGGAGTTGATAAAGAAAGAAGCGGTAGCGTAATAGAAAGAAATTGGCGAAAGAGTACACAGATAAAATAGTGAGTGGAAACAGAAGAGAATGGAGTGGTGGAGAATTATGGTCTAGGGGCGAGAGCGGTTCCCAGGCGATGCTCAATTTGGTGCCATAACCTACAGTTGACTTCATTCCTTACACTCACGAGCCTTTACGAAATTGCTCTTGTCTTAAGCCACATTAATCTGCAAACACGTGTTTGAACTTTCCTATTGTATAATAATAGCATATGTTTAGCGAACTTTGTTCTAGTAACTCCCGTTTTCTGCCCCTATTTTATAAGTTTTCCCATCTGTACCAATTCATCCTATATTCTAATCTATCCTACATATATCTTAGACAATCGTACACTATCGTGGTATAGCAATTCTCTCTCTCTCTCTCTCTCTCTCTCTCTCTATATATATATATATATATATATATATATATATATATATATATATACAAATACACTGATGGGCTTGGCCGACCAGTTGGCGGGATGAATCAATGAAGAGGAGGGAGAAAACCGTCCCCCAGTGCGTAGGTTTTAACTATCCAGGTAACGAGGTACTGAGCTACGGCTGAGTTAAGTTCAGATTATTTAAAGAAGGCGACAAAAATTTTATTTAATAACATAAAAAAACATTAAATATCTACAAAAGTGGGTTTAAATAAGAATATTTGGTCAGATTGAAAACGACACTCGGTGTCGGTCGAAGGGACAAGTCAAAGGGATTATAGCGAGTTAATGACCTGACACGGAACGAAGTCTTTAAAGGGGCCACGCTCAGCCGAAAAACAAACAAAGATTATTAATAGTGGGAGACTGGATTATAATAAGATCTGCGGGCGACGGCGGCTTGCAATGCTTAAGCTTGAAGCGACGAAGGGTAAAGGCAAATCGGGAGGTGAGAATTGCGAAAGTATAGGTTTTACCTCAGAGTTCCTTTTGAGGGAGCACTTGGGCAAATTCACGAAAAAACGCCGTTGTAGGGAGCTTGGCAATCCCCTGAGGCACAGTCCAACGGAGAGAGAGTTCTAGCCTTCGGTGCTCAAATAAAACAAAGGGCAGTTGAATCGAGAATCGTGCCGTGTTTTCGTGTGTAGAGAGAGTGGGTACTAACTAGGTCAAGCCAAACCTTGAATTAAATAGGGGTTGACGGGGCGGAGAAATATCCTCAGGCCACGGCATGCTCTCCTTAGACAAACATGGAGCTCGGGGAATAGCCGGCTTTCAGCCGATGAATTCGAAATAAGGAGGCCTATAGAATATTCTCCCGAGTTCTTTATCGCTTCTAGGGTAGGAGGTTAAGAGATCAAATCGCCTCAAGCGCGAGGATAAGTCTCATCAGGTAAACACAGCTGTGCTCAATAAAGCTGCGTTGACCCGATTCCTGGCTCGTTCAACCTTTCTCCTCACGCCTTTTGCTTTGAGTTTAAGGCCACATGTATTTCTGAGGGTGCAAGGTGGACCTCAAGGATCCATTTTTCCACATACACAAAATCTATCCTCTATCCTATTACATCTTTGTTTTCCTATATCATATCCTTTACGATGTATTAATTCATCCGGAAACTTCGTGCCGTCTTTTTCCTCCAACCTTTTCCCATTTTATTGGTTTGAAAAAACGAAACAAAAATCATTGCAAAATAAATTTTCTATTCAAAACTTTTGAGTTAACTCATCTTTGCCTAATGAGTGACAAATGAGGGCTAGACTAACCTAGTTAGATTATTAACAAGGAATAGTTATTGTATTCCCAGAAATAAATAAGCAAATATTAACAGAAACGAACAGGTTAGAACTTGTTAAACAGACTAGTAATAGCCTAACTAGGTTACCCTAGTCATCGTTTGTTGCTCATTATGGCGAGGTGTTGTTGATAACTCCGAATTCTGTGAATAGCATATCATATTTTGGGAAATATTTTGTGTTCTTTTTTTAATGACAAAAGCCTGAGAACAAAGTGCTACATATAATATTTTATCAAATTTACATTAAAAAAATCCAAACAGGCATTAAACATTGCGGATGACCTAATAATATTATCTCCCATCATATCCCTTATCTTATTCTATAACGATCTACCGTTTCTAACCTATAGCCTCTATTCTATGTCTAGTTTTTCCTTCTCCACCCCTTAAATTTGATTTCTTCAATCTCATTTGTATTATAAGAAAATTCCCTTCTCCTTGCTTTCGTAATCCTCTTTTCCTTTCCCCAGCCAGAACCGTTTTGGTTCCATTTCTTTTCATTTCCGCTATTCGGCCTCAGTGATTATTGATGATGTCTTTAATTCGGGGAAATTGTGACAAATTAATGCGGAATTTAGCGTTGCGTTAGATCAAAAAAGGAAGCCGTAGTCAACCACGGGGAAATTTCATTTCGGATCGAGAAAACGAGTTTACGTGCTTTAGGATCTGAAAACCCTTTCGTTGGATTCTGCATATATATATATATATATATATATATATATATATATATATATATATATATATATATATATATATAAAAATTCAAAATCACATGACACGTGGTTTTATAGATGTATTTAAAGGCCTAAGAAAATGAAAATTAGTAACACAACACAGAAAACACTTAGGAGAATATCACAGGAACCAATAAAAGCTTAAGGAGGAAAATGGGAGATGTAAAGAACGGAAAGATAGGACAAACTCTTTTAACCATTATAGGAAAATAAATAAAAAAGTTGGATTTGAACCTGTGTCATTAGGCGATCAGGGTCTTGGTCATACAAGCGATGAGCGCTTAATGACACAGGTTCAAATCCAACTTCTTCATTTATTTTTATATAAGGGTTAAAATAGTTTGTCCTATCTTTCAGTTCTCTACTTCTCCTATTTTTCTTCTTAAGCTTTTATTGGTTCATGTGATATTCTTCCAAGTGTTTTTCTGAGTTGTAGGACCAATTTTCATTTCCTTGGGCCTTTAAATATTAAACATTAAAAAATCTCTTAATAAAGCATAGACCAAATAATGATATAATGTAATTTACCGAATTCAATGTTTAGATTGTAATTTATTCTATGTAGGCCAAACTTCCAAAAATGTTTCCATAAGGACCCAACAACACAAAAATGCAGTAATTAAGGGATATCTGAATAATGCCTTAGCTGTCCACAGTTCCAAGATGAGACACGGAATTAACTGGTCAAAAACTCATACAATAATCCATAGTAATGATTTTATAAAGATAAATATTCTGGAGTAAATCTTTAATCTCCCACACAGAGGAGAGCAATCTCAGCATTAGCGCAGGGCTGTTTTCGCTAGATCCAATTTTATCCCTTTTTCTAAAACCCGACTTATCTGATAGCATTAAAATGTTGACCTCATATGGAAACGCGCTTAGTATAAATATTGTCTTTTTTTCTTACCAGTGTGAGTTGGAAAATGTCGAATAAACGAAAGTACTAACTCCCTCCAACTTTTATTCAGTTTCCTTCCGTAGTACATATTCATATATATATATATATATATATATATATATATATATATATATATATATATATATATGGTAGCTGTGACGATTAGCGTCGTGGTAATATAAGCGATGAGCTCTTGTTGACACGGGTTCAAACCCAATTTCTTTATTCATTTTCACGTAACAGTTAAAATAATTTGCCCAATCTTTCCGTTTCTCCATCTCCCATTTTCCTTCTTAAGCTGTCATTGGTTCACGTAATATTCTCCATAGCGTTTTTCCGGGTTGTGTTGCCAATTTCCATTTCTTTTGGCCTTTAAATACATCTATATATCACGTCTCATGTGATTTTCGATTTCATATATATATATATATATATATATATATATATATATATATATATATATATATATATATATATGGAGTCAATGCAAAGGGTATTCAAAATGTTCGCCGAAAATATATAGTGACGGCTACATTTGAGGTTTAATTTCAGCGTTGCTGTTTTCTAGTGGCCTTAAGTTCAAACACGTGAGTCAGATTTCTTTAGACAAACCTGTTGGTTGAGAATGAGGCTGCCGCCCCCCCTCTAAAACTTGATATCTGGCCTAAAAAGGAATTTCCATTTTCAAGGAGCTATTTTAACATCTTCACAGAGTTCTGGCAAAGATAGAAGGAGTATGGTCCTTGAAGGACCTCTAATGCTTCTAGGTACTTATTGTATCAGCTCCACAGAGGTTTGGTCTATAAAGGACCCATAAAAGGTCAAAGAATACTTTTCTTATTTCCTTAAAGGTCTAGTTTTGAAGCACTTATAGAGATTCAGGGAACTTTTTTCGTACCCGAATTTAAAGGTGGCATAAAGAATTGCCGAAATTCAAAGACTTCTTTCATTAACCATTAAATTCACCATTAAATAAGCTATAAAATTCTCGGCCCTCTTTCATCATCAAACAATGGAATCATGGCTCTAAAGGTTCTACCATTATTCATAATTGTGTTTTGTCTCCTCCATATTCGTCTATTCTATCTAGGACATGAAGAGATTCGGGGACATGGTTTTTGAGCGATGTATGTATGATCTGGTCTCCAAAACATAAGAATTCAAGTTGTTGTTTATTCAAAAACAAGCTTCATATTTATATCACTTTGATTATTGACGCTAAATGCTTGGATAATTAAACAGTGCACATGTCCTTCCTCTTCCCTAAAATCAAGTTAACGCTAGCTTCAACAAGCACCTTAGACTTCTACTGTAAAAAGTTTTATGATCATATAAATATTTGCTAAGGACAATTAATCAATATCCAATTATTCAACCATAAATCTTAGCTTCCAAGATATCTCGAACGATCTTTAAGGCGACACAAGCAGATTTAACCTCGGCGTCTCTATGCCTCTTTTTTTTGTTAGTGGAGAAGTTGTTGACGGATGAAAATATAAAATGTGTATTGACCACAAACCGGTGACGCCTGTAAAAAGGTAGAGGTAAAAGAAAAGATGTAAGGAATGTATTGTAATGATAACAGTGAAAAATGATGAAAAAGGATACGGAGAAATGACCTACATTAAGCAATATTTCTTATTTTTGAATATATGGGCAAAGAAAATAATCAAATTCAGTATATATTTAGATCATTCGGACTCTAATATACGAACTAATTCTGCGTTTGGAATTAATTTGTCTCTTCTATCTTTTTAGGATATACTACTAAAGCAGTAGTCATAAATATGATAGGAGTAGTGATAAATAACTGACAGAAATTAATTTTCTTGATCAGAATTCCGTACTGGTGTCTCAGACAACCAGCACAATAATTAGGTTATTACAAACCTCTCTCATCAGATGATCACATGTCGAGGAGGAGATCAGAGCGGTATTAAGGGAGAGATTGTTGTTAAAGGCTTGACGTAGCGAAAGTTCATGGAGCCATCAACGGGCTGTGGAGTGTTATAGTTGGGTATCTTAAATTGCCCCTCAGTCATTTAGTCGATTTATCTTTGTATTAGTATAATATAATTACATTAATGCGACATAAATATCGAATCTAGAGACTCGTTATCAGATGCCTTATTATAATTACATAGATTACATAGAATGCAGGGCCATCAACCTGTATATATATATATATATATAGTAGGAGCTACTTTAGGAATATAAATCCTGAAACGCATAAATACATTTTATTTGCCGGACATCTCGGTCTTCTACCGAGGGATACAAAGTAACAATAAGATACATACATAAATTCTAAAAGTGTATATAAGAGCTATAAAAAATTCACGTGTTTGGGTACAAGTATGGAAAATATGGTAAATAGATGTAACAAAAGAAAAAGTATGATGTTATAAAATAATTATACACTAGTAAAAACATGTTAATAAAAATAAAAATTAGTATATAAGAAACTGAAGGCAAGTGAAATGCTGAAAGTAAATTAAAATAACTCATCCAGATATTAAAATATTCAAAACAGATATTTATCTTTAACGTTATAGTTGATAAAACAAATAATAATTATGAAAATATATATATAGCTGAGAGGATGGCTCAGTTGTGGCTGTTGGTCATGTTGCTCAATTGATTGGTAAAACTTATATCAGCAAATAAGCCAAAATTATCTTTTAGAAAGGACTAATATCGTGTCATTTTTGCGATTTGTCAAACCAGTTACAAAAATATATCTATCTGTACTAAACTTGCACTAATTAGTTATATATTCGTATCATGATTGTGCATATGAATAAGCTACAATCTCTCATGTAAATTATTGATCATGAATTAACTTTTCAAAATGACTTTCTCCTTAAGGAAAATTCTCGTTTACCGTCATTGGAAAACAAATATACAATTTTCCCACTTTTCTATTCCTCAAATATGTCTCTTTGATCTTACACTCAAAATTACTTTGCGTTCTCACATTGCCCCTGCCAAATAACCCTTTTCATGAGGTCTGCTCTTTTCCTTCGAATTGCGTCAGGTAACGACAACTACCATGTTTTGGATAATATTTGTAGGAGGTTTGATTTTCTAAACATACACATAATGCACAGAACTACAGCAGTTAAACTGGATTAGAGATTGGTGTTGCATTATTTAGCCGAAACTACCCTGCTCCTTCTTTAGGAAGGACTGTGCTTTAATTTCAAATCCTGGAATACTCTCAAACTTAACTATAGAGATGAAAGCCTCCAGTTCGTCTAGATTGAGAACTGCCATCTCAAAAACTGTCTTGAGTAACATTCATATTTAAACATGTTCAGGTGCAAAAGGTCTTTTAGACGAACTTAGCAGCATATGCTAATTTGCTCACTTTTGTTACAAAATGTTCGCTTTTTCCATTTGTATGTATACAAAATTTGTTCATCTTTCTTCTCATTGGAATGCACTGTATATTGCAATAATTAGTTAAATTTCTCTATGCAGCCCCTGCTAGTCCGTGTGTTTATCCATCACCGATTTGAATTTCATGACAAATTTCTTAGAGCAAAGGGCACTTTCCGAGATGAAATCGCATACGTTATTTAGATTTTCAGCTCTTTCTTTTCTCGTACTGAGAGTTAGACCGTGATCAATCCATTATTCATGAGAGGTCTTATACCAAGGACTGAGATGAAAATAACTCAAAATTAAAGTGAGGATGATATTACGATGTTGATACAAAACAATAGTGATGTCTTATATATTTTTTAAAGCAATACGGCAATGTTCCATGACAAAATTGTATACTTTTTCGACATTTCCAAGTAGTCTTCTTTTATACAGCATGTTATAGGTAATCAACTGATTGTACATTCTTGGGGCTAAGCATGTCAACTTTTTACAGACGCCGTTAGCGTCGGGGTGAAAAGGACAGGTGAACAATGGCTTAATTGTTAGGAGCTTGCCGACGTGTTCCATTAGCTCAGAAGTCAACTGCCTAACTCTGTGGCACAAGATGTCCTTCGGAATGCCAACGAGGGAAAAGATAGAAATAAGTGCCTCCGCACAAGTCACGCTATCAATTTTTTTAAATGTGACTGCGTCAGGGAATCTCGTGGCAAAGTCAACAAGAGTGAGGACGTACGAGTGTCCTTCGCTAGACGAAGGACACTAATTGGGCCAATTAGGTCTATGGCCAGTCTAAATCAAGGTTCCGAGACAATCGGTGTCTTATGGAGGGGGGTAGGTGATATTCGTCCTTTTGCTGTATTCTTCTAGCAAATGTCACACGAGCTGCATAAGTCGGTAATTTCTTTAGCAGCACCAGGCCTAGAAGAAATAACGGAAGATTCTCTGAAACCTTTTGTTGTGACTGTAATGACCAGCCATTAATCCATCGTGTGAGAGTCAAAGGACTTGGGGAACATGAAACCGGAGGATACACAACAAGCGAGTATGGGCTTTACCCTCAGCCGAACTGGAGCGATAAAGGAGTGCGTCGCTAATAAGGTAGGCGACTTCACTTTGACCACGGGCAGATCCACGTTTGTCACTTCTCGCTTTTTGTCACAAGGAATAAAGAGTGGGTCATTCCTTTTGAGCGCTTGCAAAGTCTCGTTTTGAAGGACTGCAAACTCTGGAGAATAAGGAGTTCTAAAGACACGGAGGGAACAGTGTCCTTTAGCGATTGGGCCCTGGTGATGAAGGGCTGAGCGACGGGATTTGAGGAGAGCTGCGGGCTTTGGCCGATCAACACGGCGCAGAATTTAATGGCGGCTGCTATCATTTCGGCCCAACGAGGGAAGTATACGCATTAGAAATAGCAGCGTACCACGTAGAACCGATTTGCACGTCCCAAGTAGTTATGGACTACCGCGAATTTAGCGTGGTCAGGGCCCACTGAAGGGATCAACTTTTAGAGATGACGAAGCAAGTGCATCCAGTGTCTCTTACAAGGGTTGAAACTTGGCAACCATTAACACTTCCATTTTCAAACTCAAGCCTACCGGGGAAGCTTTTGTTGAAAAGGAAATTAACTTGCTGTCCCGGGGGACTGCTTGTTGGGGAAGTTGCTGGCGTTTCAGGGCAACTGGGTGGATGAGAGAAAGGCACTTATTTGGTGGATTTGATTTGATGACTAGGAGCTGAACGAAATCGGGAGTTTTGGGGACAGTGGGTCCTCACATGGCCGGAAACTCCGCAAGAAAAACAAATTATGGGCCTACGAGGGTAATCCGACGCTGGAGGATTATTTATAAGGGGCTTAATATCCTTTGATTCTGGCGGGGAATGGTTCTTGGGTTTAAAGGGACCATGTACCTTCACAAACTTGGGTGAATCCTTCGGAGAAATTTTGGAGAGGTTATTTTTACTTTTGGGGGATGGGGAATGAGAATTTAGGGGTCTGTCTGGTAAAAATGGTGGCTTGATGCGTGCACATCCACTTCTTATATGTATTCCTTAAAAGAAGACACGCGTCTGTCCTTCACGAATGCGCCGATTTCAGAGAGTAGTGCAGCTATCAACTGATCCCGTTAAATGAAATCAGGGACTCGTAGTCACGGTTAACTTGTGCTGAGTCCAACAAAAACTGGAAAAAGTTCTCTGGAAGGTAAATCCAAATTGACAGTAGGTCTGGCCGGGGATTATTCTTGCCGGGCGGAACTTTGACCTATAGTAATCCGGATTTATATTAAGCGCCGATAATAATTTTGACTTGAGGGAGAATTAGTCAAAAGTAGCCTCTGCTGGGAGTGAAATGAAGATTTCTCGAAGGTTAGTATTAAGGAGAGGAAGTAGTTGAGCGACTCCATCGTCTTCAATATCCCAGTGGTTTACTGCGAAAAATTTCTTAAAGTTGGTTAAAAAGGCGCTGAAATACTCACCATCCTTAAACACTGGCAACTTTCCCGAATGGGCTTTGGGAGATTCTTTTCTTGAGCTAATAGAAAGGGTCTCCAATTGATTCCTGTTAAGCTTACACTCATGCTGATGAATTATTTCTCTTTCTCTCTCTTCAGCTTTTCTTCGTTCTTTTTCAGCTTCTCTTAGATCTTTTTCTCTTCTCTTTTCAGCTTCTCTCTATTCTTTTTCAGCTTCGCTTATTTCTTTTTTTTTCTCTCTTCAGCTTCTCTCTGTTCTCATTTTATGGCCCTTTTATTTTTTTCTTCCTCCTAAACATATGCAACTAGATCCTTACCTGCTAACCTAAGAATTCTCTCCTTGATGATGGAAACGCTCAAATGAGGACATCTTGTTGGTGTAAATGCGCGTGTGACCGCTCGGCGCACCCAAGGAACTTTCGGAAAGGATTATGAAGTTCTGACAACCGTATTAAAAATCCTAACGGAGACTTTGTTACACAAAGATTGCACGCAATAAAGAAAATAACATAAAAAAATAATTTAAAACTTGATCTCTATGTGACCAATGATTATAGGCCTTTAATCCCGCACGGGGATTAGTAGGGTTTTTTAAGGGAGATCGTCCCCCTAAACAAAACTCACACACACAACGGATATAGAATTGGGAAAAAATGGTCAACACAAAAAATGATGAATCAAAAATAAAAGAATTTGTTCCACTTTCTTTGGATACCCCTCACCGAACTTGGTAAACTGGTTACTGAACAAATTAACTTGGGGTGTAACTTGAAGAGAAAAGGGTTCTATCAAACAAAAAATAACCCAGCTTTATCTGTACAAGATAAAGATAAGGATAGTGATTAAGAATCTGGGTTTTTCACTACAGAAAGTACCTAACTATAACTGACACCAGATAAATATAATTATATATATATATATATATATATATATATATATATATATATATATATATATATATATACAAATAGATATTTATATGTCCAGGTATACCTGTGTAGACTAGCTCGGCGCCTCAGAGTCTTACACAAGTATGGGCAGACAGCTGATCCCAGGCCGCTGGAGATATGTCTGGGGATTAAAAAGTGTGCGATTCATGGTTGACCGGGTTTATATTAATGGCTTGCCAAGTTGCAGTTCAAAGGATCAATAAAGACAATACCTCAAAATAAAATTTTAATATATATGAAAAAATGGGGAAAAAGAGGGGATCTTTCACGACCTGACCCCGTGTTATGTATATAAGCACTTTTCTAATATTTTCTATCTGGTGTCAGTTGAAAAAGGGTGTGAGATACACCAAAACTGTTCTGAATTAAATTGTCTTCGGAAAATGTGGTTTAATTCCTCATATATATATATATATATATATATATATATATATATATATATATATATATATATATATATATATATATATATATATATGATTAACGTTACAGCCACGAGGAAAATGAAAAAACGGAGAACTGCGAGGCCTTTCTACTAATGGTCCTTTAATAAGCAGACTAAAAGACAGGGAAAAAGAGAAAGCTATTTATACACCTGATTAATGAAAATATGGGATATAAAGATTAAAAGGGGTGGGATTAGCAGATACCTGGAAAAATCCTATTAACGAGATGAGCCGTCAGGGTTACAAAAAAGAAAAGAAAAGTTTACGGGTTACAAAAGAAAGGGGGGGGGGCAATGTTTAGGAATCACATATGCAATATGAAAACAAAAAAAGTTTACACATGATAACTAGAAAAAATGACAAAAGAAAAATATGAGGAAAGGTTTTTTTTTATAGATAACCTAAAATAACTTCTAGGTGGTAATCATTAATTTAGAAATTTAATTTTTAAAATCATTCTTAAACATTCTTTTGATACAAGGGTCCAAAAAATACATTCCAGGGCTGAGATTAAAATTCGAAGTCAGTTGTATAAATGCCGATTCTAAAAGATTTCGTGAAAAAAAAGTCATTTGATTTGGCAATCACAGAACTCTCCTTCCAATTAATACGATGGGAATTTTCACTCAAATGGATAAAAATGGCATTTGATGTTTGCCCAGTGTTTACAGAGTACTTATGTTGCTTAATACGCACATTCAGATCCTTGCTAGTTTGCCCAATATAACATGAAGGGCAATCCAAACAAGGGATTTTATAAATTACGTTATTTGTTTCATTAGGGCAATTTTTTATTATCATTCTTTTTAAAGTATTAGTATAAGAGGAAATAAGATTTCCATTAAGTGTTTTTAACAATGTTTTTACGGTTTCAAAGCCATTAAAATAAGGTGAAATGAGGATATCCTTGGGCGCTTCCTTCTCAATAGTACTTTCGTTATAAAACTTTTTTTTGGCTTTATTATAACAAATATCAAGTATATTTTCTGGATAACAAAAGTCTGCACCGACTTTTCTTATAGATTCAATTTCCTGATCCAAATATTGAGGACTGACAATGCGCAACGCACGTAAAAACATAGAGGAAAAAATTGATATCTTGATATTAAGATAGGGGCCTGAATAAAAATGGACATAGGTTAAGTTGTTGGTTGGTTTCCTATAAATACTAAAATTGCAATTAAATGATTCCCTATGTATTAAGACATCTAAGAATCGAAGGCAATTGTCTTTCTCTAATTTAACAGTAAATTTTCTGGAAGGTACCTGGTTATTTAAATTGGAAATAACGTAATTTATAAAATCCCTTGTTTGGATTGCCCTTCATGTTATATTGGGCAAACTAGCAAGGATCTGAATGTGCGTATTAAGCAACATAAGTACTCTGTAAACACTGGGCAAACATCAAATGCCATTTTTATCCATTTGAGTGAAAATTCCCATCGTATTAATTGGAAGGAGAGTTCTGTGATTGCCAAATCAAATGACTCTTTTTCACGAAATCTTTTAAAATCAGCATTTATACAACTGACTTCGAATTTTAATCTCAGCCCTGGAATGTATTTTTTGGACCCTTGTATCAAAAGAATGTTTAAGAATGATTTTAAAGATAAAATTTCTGAATTAATGATTACTACCTAGAAGTTATTTTAGGTTATTTATAAAAAAAAACCTTTTCTCATATTTTTCTTTTGTCATATTTTCTAGTTATCATGTGTAAACTTTTTTTTGTTTTCATATTGCATATGTGATTCCTAAACATTGCCGCCTCCCTTTCTTTTGTAACCCGTAAACTTTTTTTTTTTTTTTAACCCTGACGGCTCATCTCGTTAATAGGATTTTTCCAGGTATCTGCTAATCCCACCCCTTTTAATCTTTATATCCCATAGCTTCATTAATCAGGTGTATAAATATCTTTCTCTTTTTCCCTGTCTTTTAGTCTGCTTAGTAAAGGACCATTAGTCGCAAGGCCTCGCAGTTCTCCGTTGTTTCATTTTCCTCGTGGCTGTAACGTTATTCATAAATTCCTCACGTTCCTTATTTTCGTGATTCAGTTATACATATATATATATATATATATATATATATATATATATATATATATATATATATATATATATATATATATATATATATATGAATATGTACCACGGAAGGAAACTGAATTAAAAGCGGATTGGAGTTAGTGCTTTCGTCTATTTGACATTTTTAAACTCAATTGTAAGAAAAATAAGACACCCAGTATTTATACAAAGCACGTTTTCCTATGAGGTCAACATTTTAATGCTATCAGATAGGTCGGATTTTAGAAAAAGTGATAAAATTGGATCTAGCGAAAACAGCTCTGGGCTAATGTTGAGATTATTCTCCTTTGTGTGGGAGATTAAAAATCATTTCAGGATATTTCTTTTCATAAAATCATTACTATGGATTATAGTATCAGGTTTTTGACCAGTTAATTCCGTGTCCCATCTTGGAATTGTGGACAGCTAAGGCATTATTCAGATAACCCTTAATTACTGCATTTTTGTGTTGTTGGGTCCTTATGGAAACATTTTTGGAAGTTTGCCCTACATAGAATAAATTACAATCTAAACATGGAATTCGGTAAATTACATTATTATCATTATTTGGGCTATGCTTTATTAGGAGATTTTTTAATGTATGATTGTATTTAAAAGCTACCTTAATATTAAGTTGTTTTAGAATGAGCACTACAGACATAAAATTATCATGATAGGGTAAAAAAAAATTATGTTGTGAATTTATCTGATAAACCAATTCCTACAGATGTAAAGCGTGCCTTAAGATCTTGATTATCGTTTTCAATAAATAAAAATCTCAAAGTGTCGACATTGCCGCTGCTTTTGCTAGATTGTAAAAAAATGTCCACCTTATTATCCGATAGCTCTACATACCTTCCGTAAAGTAAGGATCCATTAGATGACGTAATCAAGTGTTTTAATAAAGACGTGAAAACCACTTTAAAAGAAACATATATCAATTATTCTAGTAGCTCTTCTTTACATTATCTGTATGGCCTAATAAAAACTCATAAACCAGGAAACCCAATAAGACCATCATAAGTGCCACTGGTTCAATCCAATATAAACTTTCAAAATACTTAGTAAATTTACTTTCCCCTATCTTAGGAACTATATCTCCTGTTCAAAAACTGATACTATAATCCATAGTAATGATTTTATGAAGAGAAATATCCTGAATTGATTTTTAATCTCCCACACAAAGGAGAGTAATCTCAACATTAGCGCAGGGCTGTTTTCGCTAGATCTAATTTTATCATTTTTTTCTAAAATCTGACTTATTTGATAGCATTAAAATGTTGACCTAATATGGAAACGTGCTTTGTATGAATACTGGTTGTCTTATTTTTCTTATCATTGAGTTTGAAAATGTCGAATAGACGAAAGTACTAACTCCAATCTGCTTTTTATTTAGTTCCCTTCCGTGGTACATATTCATATTTATAGTTATCACACGCTAACTTTTGTGATATTTCCCATATATATATATATATATATATATATATATATATATATATATATATATATATATATATATATGTATATATAAAAGGGGGAACAAATTACTTACGGTATTTAAATGAATTAAGTGAAGATTAACGAGGTAATCTGGGGATGACCAGAAGATCAAACTCGCCTCGCGATATGGGGGTAGGTTTAATATGGTCACGCATGGCGTTATCGCAGGGGAGGCGAGGACAATAGGCGTCTGAAAATAGACATAGCTGGGACGGTTAATTAAGGGAGTGACGGATTTTTCTTTGACGTTCTAAAATTCTCACGCTGTCTCACTCTGGCTCACCTTGTCTTGAAAGAAAGGAGGGAGATTTCCAAGGGGCTTCCTATCACGGTGGTGCTTCGAGGTCATTCCCTCACAGTAGCCTTGCCTAGGAGTAGGATTAGATTAGCCGAAAATGATAATGATGTTAGAGAAAGGAATGATGATGGTTGTCATCTATTAATGTGCAGCGAGAATTCTTAAATCTATCTTAATTTAGGTAATCTTTAACCCGCTGCATTATCGCCAGACAGAATGCAAAATAAAATAAAAATTCCTGATGAATTTTGGGAATAATTTATAATATTGTAAATTTTATAAATGAAGAATAGAAAAATATTGCATTAAAATTAGTTTAAATTATATTTTAAAAAGAGTGACAATTAAAAGGAGAGTTAAATAAAAAATTATTGGTGACCATAATTTTTTTCTATTTTTGATCATTGTAAATATTTAAAAAATAATGATTTTGTAAAATTAAGTGGTTCTAGATTCCAGTCTTATCAGGGATGTTTATAATATTATCCTCAACCTTTCTTGCTGTGCTCGTTTTATTGATTAAACTTTTAGTTTCACCTATCTCTCTACATATTACAAGTTTTCTTCCTTTTTTAGAATAGAAACATTCCTGTCACAACACCTACTTGTTCTGGCGGTTAGATCACACTTTCCTTTCATTGACTCACGTTTGTTCCTATGGTTGATAATAACACTGAGGTGACAATAACAAATTGAATTTAACGCTACAGAGAAGACCATTATTTTATGAGAATTATTGCAATGGCGCAATTATAATTATTTGCTAAAATGACAATGATGTAGCAAAACAAACTCTTCATCTAGCCTTGTAAGAAATTCTTCTTACAATAATTCTCGACTTATAAGACCGAGCTAAAGTTAATTATGATTTTCCCCTACTCTTTATAGCAGGGATAACATAGCTGATTAATACTAAAATTTTGTTTACGGGAGAAAAGCCAGCCTCTAGGATATCTTCTCTTAAATGTAAGAAGAGCTTTTTCCTAAAGCTTAATGAAGAGCTTACTAAACTACAAAATTGCAATTTTAACCGCATAATTATAATTGCACTATAATAATTTACAACTCAATATTTAAGTTAAATAGCTGATCGCGCGTACATATAACAGTTCAAAGCTAGGAAACAAAACATTTAACACTACGATAGCACAATTTTCTTTTTTTTATAATGTTACAAACTTGAATCTCTTGACTGTAAAGGACAAAGAAAGCACCTGATAAATATGTGGAATAAATAAATATGCATTACTTTAAAAAGTAACTTTTCAAGAATAAGAGTGATTAAAATAATTCTGTGTGCGAATTATCTCCCCGTTTTACTTATCCTTCATCTCTGACTTCCACTCTTTCCTTGAACTAACCTCGAAAGGATCTTGAATCTTTGCTATTTCGGTAAAATTTTAATTTATTCTTTAGGAGACCTCACAATATAACTATAATATAAAGCGCCGGTGGTTTAGGAGGCCGCACACCACGGAGTGATTTTCCTTTTAGGACTGTATGCAGTGACGCTGTTTAGAGGAAGTGTCGAAGATGCCCTTCAGTTATCCCTGACTTGACGATGATGCACACATGAGGGAGGAGGATTGATGTTGCTAAAAATCATATATCCACGAAAAATGGCTCTTATGCTTAATTCAAGTTTACGTTAGAACAGAAATGAGAGAAAAGGATAAAATAAAGAGAAAGAGAACTGGATAGGGAAAGGGAAAGAGAGAAAGAGAAAGGGAAATGGAAAAGAGAGTATGTGAAAGAGTTTTTGTGTTTGTGTCTTGGATTTATCGAACTCCTTCATCTCCAAACCATAAACTTCATGCAGTGCTTCATCTCATATACGTAGACGCTGAAATTGGCAAAATATTTTAAACCCAAACTATAGTATTTTTTGAAAGCATTGCAGTAATATTCTTTCTGCTGACCTTTCGAGAAACAAAAATACGCTAAGTTCATGAAAAAGGACTATTTCTTAAGAAATCCTTGAGCAAAAGTAATGTGATATTGTTCAAATTTTTACTCCACTGCTAGAGAGTTGCCTGAGAGTTATGAACTTGTCAACCCTAAGCCAAAACATAAAGAAACTGAAGGGCATCTTTAGCTTAATGTAGAACTTAACAATGATTAATGATTGAACGTTTTTCTCTATCGTTTCTTCTTTCAAGCAGAAGCGAAATAACCCCAATTACTGATGGAATAATAGCAAATTTAACTTTGCTCATTCTTTGATCTTATGCACTTATGTCTTATGTTCATTATACTATAACGCCTGAACTGCCGTGGCCCAGGAAAGAGAACCAGAGATAAAGTACTGAAATAGTGATAGAAGAGTAGTTATAGTAAGAAGTTAGCTTCAGTTCAATTTACATTGTGCTAACCTGGAGACTGGATAGGAATATCCAGAAAGGATACAAAGACATTCTATCTGCAACCGTTAATTTTGAGGAAAGAGACAGCACTAGTCACTGGTAAGGGAATTTTGGCATCAAGCATACTTATCCTTTAGTACTGACAAGATCTCAAGAGAATCAAAGTCATTGGATTTGATTCAATCCGATTTTTAAACGAATTATAGGCCAGGGAGCGCTTATCCTATTTGCTCTTTGAGACTCGATCTCGGAAGGTATTGCCATGGGAAAAGTGAATGGGAAGTAAGTGGACCCTGCCTGCCAGCCAAAGGGCAAGGAAATTGCGTAAAGAAGTCAAAGAGGGCAGAAGTTAGAATTTGGTGCTCCTCATAAAGGTAAATTAAAAACTGAAGGATGTTGCTCACTTATACTCTTAGTAGAGGATATCATATATCTTACTAACTCCTCTTTCTCTATCTCTCACAATATCAAATCGATGTTGATTGCAATCAAGTTTTAATCATAGTATATGATTGCCATATAAAACCAAATTTTATGTTTATTAATTTCGTTAAATAACTTGAAAATCTTGCAGATAGTTACCTCTATGAGCATGGATTATATTTGCTTTTGAAGCTACTTTTATCATGTAGCTGATTGCAGTCGACCATTGGAATCTTTTTTCATGTCTTTTGTATTTTCTATCTTATTGACTGAAGATATGTTAGCAGTAAGCTCTTTAAACTTCTCTATCTTTGTGTGTGAAGGAGTAATATTTATGTCTATATGATGCAATAGTACCTTCGACACTTAAATGAATTTCAACGTAATGGTGATAAGGTTAACATTGCAATTAAATATAATATCAATGTCTCCACTGGCTTTGCTTCCTTCCATGCTTTAAGTACAAGCAAATTACTATTTCTTTAATAAGAGTTCCTCCTAATCCATTTGTAAGTCTTTATGTAATGGTTTTTTTTTGTGATCATAGAATATATGAAAGAATCTCTTAACTCTTTAAACAATTTTTCTCGTGTTTTATTTCTTTGTTACTTTTCTTTCAACGTTATTTCCTGCCCAATGATTGTGAGATTTTTTCTTCCTTTTTTGTGATATGGTGCTTTTACAGGTTTTTTTTTAAATAATTTATATATATGTTTTAGGATATCCTATAATTTTAGGATATTTTATAAGTGAAGTTCTAAGTGGGAAATAAAACTTATCCTTTTTCTTCTAGTCTATATTTGCATATAATACGTTGGAAACAAAGTTCCTGCAAAACCTTTTTTTAAAGTTTATCATCATCTTAGTTTGGTTATGACTTAAGTTTTTTCAATTTAAGTTATTTCGAATAATTCTTTTATATCAAAAAACAAAATAGTGAAGTTCAGAAATAAATATAGGTATCGAAGTTTTGTGAATTTTTTTAAAACCCAAAGAATTACAAATGGTGAAGTTCAGGAAATTCATAAAAATTCAACCATAGCTGGTTTTTTTTTAGATTTTAAATTTTAATCTTAGTTGCAAAACGCAAACTCCCCCCTCCCCCCCCCGTAGATGGGAGTGAAGAAGACATTGCCTCGTTTATTTATAGATTTCTACAGGGTGTACAACTAGCTAATATGCACTTGATACTCTTTCTTTGGCCTCGCTTGAAAGTGCAGAGTGACCTAAAGCCTAGGTACTACACTAGGCCCTTTACACTTTCAAGCGAGGTCCAGGAAAGCCTAAGCCACTACAGAGTAATTAATCGGACACCCAATATTAGTTTTTAATATTTCAAATATTACCCCTCAATTGACTTTTGCTCGTGAAGAACAACGTATTATTTTACTGTATTATTACGAGTCCGGCCTAAACGCTGCCCAATCATAATGTCGTATCAACCAATCATTTGGAGAAGACATAATAAGCTGTCGCAGAGCCTACAATTAGTTTAAGATGTTTCAGCGTGGCATTTCGATGTCCAAGATCCGCAAAGAATTGATCGAGCCTCAATTATTAACAATGACTGTTTGTGTGCCTGACTCAAATCTCATCCGCATCTGATATCACGCGAGTTGGCTGAAAAGCTTAGCGTCAGTCATACAGCCATTTTCAATCATTTAGAGAAAATGGGCAAAATCAGCAAACTGGTTGTTTGAATTCCACCTAAAGTGACTGCCTTCGAGCGTCACCGCCGTATAGACCCCTGTTTGACACTATTGTCAAAGAAACATCGTTTAGATTGGCTAAACAAAGTGGTTACTGCAGATGAGAAATGGTGTCTACTCTCAAACAAGTAACGCAAAAGAAACTGGAGACAAAGGTGAACTTACACAACTTCAGGCAAAGGCCGACTGACATCAAAAGAAACTTATGGATTGTGTATTCTAGGAGGTGAAAAGAGTGATTCACAGCTAAATGTTGGAACGCAATCAGTGAATCGCCGCTAAAATAAACAGTAAACAACTACAACAGTTGGTAGATAAAATTGCGCAGAAAAGACAAGAATTGACTGATGTCATGTTTCTTCATGATAACCCCGACCATCTGTTCGAAATCATACCCGGAAAGACTCATGGAGCTGGGGTGGAAAGTTCTCCCTCACCTACTGTACTCGCCAGACCTGGCGCCAATAGACTACCATCTATTCCTGGCAGAACAACTTCCTTAATAGCAAAACACTCGCAAATGAGGATGAACTGAAAACTGGAGGTGGATACTTCTTTAATAGCAAATCTGTTGAATTTTACTACAAAGACATCAATGGTCTATCACGCCGTTGGAAACAGGTGTTAAAAAATGATGGTGATTATATATATTTATTTATTTGCCGGCATTGTTTCGTTGTAAATTATTGTCAATAAAATTAGTGCGATAACTTTGTTTACAACCAAATCTATTTGATGGGATTAGGTTAAATAGAAATATAATTTAGTGATTCTGATAAATAGAAATATATTACCCCTTGGGAGCAAGAACTTCCCTAATCAGAGTGCTCTGACAACTATTGATAATTGTGGATCGAATTTCTAGTTCTCACTTCCTGCGTTGCATTTTTCTCGGATTCAGCTTAGGAATTTGTCCAGTTTATGATATTTATTCTATCTTTCCCAACTTTTTGCTGTAATATTTACAAGCACCGATTCGTAAAACATTTCATTATTGGGTTCACTGCTTTCCTTTTCAACCTTTATTTTATTTTTTCCCTTTATTTGTTTGCCTTAAGTAAATTTCTGGAAGATTTTAAGTTGTCATTACTTTATTATGTTAGATTTCATTACCTCCGTGTGGCCATCGTTAGTCAAGGAGTGCATAAAGTGTTGGACTTTCAACACCTCCGTGTGGTCCCTAGTTAGTCGAGTGGATAAAGTGTTGGAATTTCAACGCCTTTGTATGGTCCCTCGTTAGTCGAGTGGATAAAGTGTTGGACTTTCAACACCTCTGTATGGTCCCTCGTTAATCGAGTAGATAAAATGTTGGACTTTCAACACCTTTGTATGGTCCCTCGTTAGTCGAGTTGATAAAGTGTTGCATTTTCAACACCTCCGTGTGGTCCCTCGTTAGTCGAGTGGATAAAGTGTTGAACTATTAACTCCTATGAACTGGCCTTAATCCAAGCAAAAGCGGAAACAAATTTTTCGGTCCATGTCGGGTGGAGGTACTGTGGTTACCAATTGACGGCACACTGACCTTCACTCGTAGCTCAGACATTTCTAGGTCAACCAGCCAATCACAACACCGCTGTCTCTTAATCCCACTCTCTCCACACACACGACATATTACTCTTCCCCCTCTTTCCCTAGAATATGCCTAAGTGGTGTCCATATTCACTCAATCATGATCTGGAAGGGGTAGAAATCCATTGGGCCATGACAGATTTTATGCTCGCTAATAGGTGATAAATACCCCCCCCCCTGCCCCCCCACACACGACGAAAGTCTCCCTTCTTAATCGAGCAAGCTATCGATTGTCATTCTGATCTTTATATGAATTTTATTATCGAGTCTGCGGATCTCGTCTGCAAGATCATGATCGTAATTAATTGATTTAATATTAAGTTTATTGTTTGTTAGAAATGAAATATACCATCAAATTATTTACGTGTTAACTCCGAAACATACTGATTGCAATGATGCGCACTAACCATAGTCTATCGCCCTCCAAATATAATTTCGTTCTTTTTCTCTAAGCTCTTCTGGAACTTAATTTCTCTTCAATAAACGTAATCTTTAAACCTATCAAAAAAGTAGAATGACTTCCTCGGGTTTAAGATTCAATGAATTTGCTCCCTTTTTGTGGTCCCCTTATATTGGGCATCGCTAATAAATATATCTCCTCTTCTCGTTTCTTTTGAACATTGTAAATAAGAAGTCAACTTAATTTGTCATGGATTTAAATTTACATTTGCAATCCAGTCCCCCTCCCCCCGCGCATACACAGCAATAGCTTAGGGACTCTGCGGTCAAGCAATTTATTGTGATCTTTTAGAGTTAGACGTATTTCTTTCTTATTGACCAATTTGGACTCTGTTAAGAACTTTGATCAACCCCAATAATCTCAAGGAACTCGTAGTTTATAAATAAAAATGTCTGAGAAAAACCTAAACAAAAGGTTCTTACATAGGAAATATAAACGATTGAATTGCAAAATAACTTTTCTGATATCGATTTTCAAATTCTAAATTACACCCAAGAATTATTTTTAAATTTTAAAGGAAAGTTTAGGAAGAATTTCAAACATAACATTATAAAAATTTTATTACTAAATTATATTCAAGGAGCATTCCAATATTTTGAAAAATATATATGAAAAAGATAAGCAAATAATTTATCCAAGTGAAATGCTTAGTACATATTGAGGGAGGATAAGAAAATCTCTTGTAATCGACAAATTTGTTCACATTTCGGATAAGATTCTCTTAAATTTAATAGATACGGAAAAAATATTGCCACCTAGTTCTTACTCCTGTAAGATATGTATGAAACTGCTGCGTTTAATTCACTAAAGGCTAAATATGCTTTTTTATTTCAAAACAAGCCTTTAATTTAGGGCTTCTGACCTTAACTAGCATCGTGTCCTCTTTCTTCAATCCAATTGACTAACAATTGGGTTTCAATATTACCCATCAGAGTTAGTTTCTTGCATTTTCGACGAACTCTTTTGTGGAACGCAGCCTCTTTTAAGTCAACCAGTTGACGAGGCAATGTATGACCTTTCGCATTCATCAGAACAACTCGATAATTAAACTCCCAATTATCATCTGTGGGAATTTAACATGAAAACTTCGATTCCATTTGGCTTGGGTGAGGATAACTTTCCGCAAGGGTTCAAAACACGTGACTAATCCCTTCAATCTAGTTTATATTAAGGTCATAAAACGGAATCTGAACCCTTAGTGGTAAATGGCATGCCTTGATCTTGTACAGCATTGAGAAACTGAATCACTGCATGTTTTGATAAATATTATCATATAACACTGGGTTACCAAAAAAATTCATTCCTATAACTTTTTTCAAATGATTTAGAATAATTTTGTACCGATGAATCCGAAAATAACACCTGTTTCCTCCGATCTGGTCAGGATTTTGTGCTAAGTCGATTTTTAAAAAATCCGATCTTATAACTGAGTCGATTACAGTTATATTGCTAACCTGAAGATTTTGAACCTTTTCTCTTTGATTTTCCAAAGATCTGTATTGTTAAAAGCTAAAAAACTTTCACAAAATCTTTTTCTTCATCGTTGGAATAACATTCTTTATATATTTATTCTTACTACGTATCATGCTTCAAATCCTTATAATTTCGCAGAGGAGATTTTCCTCTACCTAACTCCTTTAGGATATATGTAATTCTTCTTTTCTTGGGGAGGTTTGTTTTCCTGGACATTTTATACGAAATAGCTTCTTGCAAAAGATGTATGGACGGCCGTTGTAATCGAACATTAGATAATCCACTATAAAATCATGAGATAAACTATTCTATGAGGATCTACAGAATTGTGTTTATTGCTTTTATAAACTTATATAAAAAAAAGTTTCTTAACCTTTTCAGGAAAATGATTAGTTGCTAATTGGGTATTACATATAATCTCTAAACAAAATTAAGCAAGCAAATTTCAATTTACACAAGAGTTAATTAAATTTCTCTATACAATCGTACAATCGAACAAAAAGAAATGGAAACTATTTAATAAATACGTAAATGGTAAGATAAAAGCTATACTGGGCTTTGGACAAATTAAAAGATGGTAAAGCATTATAATTCTCATTGGAAACGTTTTCCAATTTTTAGCTCTTCTGGAAAGAGATTTTCAAACCCAAATCAGCATGAAAATGAGTTTTTGAGGCCATTTAGAGTAATTGCATTTTGGTCAATTAAACAAGAATTCTAAAAGCGTATTTGAATAGAAGCCCACCACTCGTGTGGCAGAAGCGTCATCAATGGCATAAAGAAAAAAACCTTATAAGGCTAAGATTATTTAAAAAATTATATTTTTTAAAAAGCATGACTCCTTCTCTTTTATCTGAGGTCGCTCACAGTACGGTATTACGTATGCTACGAGGTGTAGAGACGGCGAAATAGACGAAAGGATGCTGAGATAGAACAACTTTTCTAATTTTAATGATAATTAAGATATTAATATTTAACTTTTTAGATTTCGCTTTCAATTTACAAAATGTCTTTTTCACATTAAAATTCAATTTCTGCATAATTATTTTTGAGGAGAAAAGTCGTTTTTTAATTATTGTGTAATGCATTTTATTTTGAAATCTTCAGAGAAATTGAAATTAATAGCTATACATTTATTTTATATAGGCAAGATAAAAGGGGAAGTGGGAGTCGGAATTAGGCCTGAAATGTAAAGGAAAGTACAGAATTTTTAAATTTCTGAATTATGTGATGAAGAATTTGTAAATAAATTCGTTTTTTATGTTTAAATTTAGTTTACTTTGATTGATCAGTATTGGTTTGTAAGTTTCAAGTTTTATTCGTTTTGATATTTATAAATTATTGTAAAAATATTTAGGATATCTTTGTTTGCTATACTTTTAAGATCGAGTGTTATTATTAAAATTCAAAGGTAGCAAGTAAAAGGAGCAAAAATGAGCCACGCGCTTCACCAATTAAAAAGTAATGGAGAAAATTGTACATCTTTTCATGTCGGTTATACCCCGAACACCCTCGAAACATACGCATAACAACATCGCTATAAGCCGAGAAAAATTCAAGACCATCATAAAAGTATTTATAAAACGAAAGTAAAAAAGATATTTAAATCTATTTACACTAATCTACAAATATAAAAAATAAAACTTGAAGCTCACTAAAGAAATTGGGATTAAGCAAAATAACCATATTTGAACATAAACAAAAATTAGGCAGGAATATCAGGTTGAGACGAAAGAAATGCCCGACTTTAGTGTCTATATTAAAAATTGAAAAACTTATGTCTATAAAAAATATTTAATCATAAATATAACCTCTATAGCTTCATATAAATATATATATTGAAAATTTAACAATAACGTTCAGTTTAATGCGATTAGAAGGGCGAAGATCCGCGGGGACATTGGCATTCCCGTTTTAGGTTAAAGTAAACGTTAGCTTATACAAAATGCTTCTGGAAATTTATCTTTTTAGCGAAATGGATGATTGCCCAGTTATATGGATGGCGCTCCTTAAATGAGTTCAGCAACTCCAGGAGACTTTTCTAACAGATTAAGGAATCCTGATTATTACACTTACCTAACCGTATATATATATATATATATATATATATATATATATATATATATATATATATATATATATATATTAGACTGGCCCAAAACAAAAAAAATAAGATATCCTTGGTCTCACCCCTCGATATAGTGAGGCTTGATGAAAAAATGAGCTGTGCAAATTAGCAGCAAAATATAATAATATTTAGTTGTGTCACAACGAATGTTTGTTTCACACATATTGATAATATGTGCAAAATATGAAAAATAGCTAAATATTAGAGAATTTTTAACTTTTTCAGAGTAAGTAGTTCCTAAATATAAATTAATAGTTTTATTATATTGACAGCTATATTTAGTACGTTCTAAGTTTTATTATCATCCTATCATCTGTGGTATTATAGGGTACGCACAATGGACAAATAAGTCTAACGTGTAGTCTTGTAGGCACTCTGGTGTCGCGTTTCATTGTCTCAGAATCACACTCCTTATCAGTTGTCAATTAACAATGTCCTACTCAGTGTTCGGTGAACCAGTGAAGAAAGAATGAGCATTGTTTCAGTGTCTATCTGTGTCTACTTAACAAAGTCTTTCTGGAATATAATTATCATGTCAAGTTCAATTAAAACAAGAAGTAAAATATAAGTATTGTTTATTGGAGAAACAATTAATGTAATTCAAATCACAAAACTTCCATCAAATGGTGATATATTAATACGGCTTTTCTTTTTAACACAATGCAAAAATAATGTAAAAGAAGCCTGTAACATTGTATATTAAGAAATATATGGAATATGGGACCGAGCAAAAATACCAACTAGAGACAAACAGCATGTGGTTGCAAAAGTCCAGAAAATATATGAGCAGTTCATAACCCTCTAAAAACAAATTTAAGTCGAGATCAAACTTAAATATCTAAGTAAACTTCATTCCAATAATCTTTAAACGATTTGTTCTATATAGCGCATGCTAACGCACTAGAAATGATAACCAATGAAGATGATCGTTCATTTCAGCAGGCTCAGAGAGAGAAAGGTTGACGAGGCTAAATAGGTAGTGTTGACAAGAAACCATTGTAAAATGAATAAAAAAAACGCAAAAAGAGTGAGAAAGAATCACAGCAAATTGAACGAGAATTGCGTAGAAAAGTAAATTTGTCAGTTGTTCAGCTAACAAGTAGCTCAAGCAGCAAAGAAAACAGCAGTGATGAAGCTGAGCCCAGTCCATCTAATCCTACAAGGAAAAGAATATTTAAACGCGATAAAATGATTTCACCTGACCTAGTGGCTACATTAGACAGAACAAAGGTGATTGAGTGATCTTCTTGCGATGATAATAATCTCAGCAAGAGTATTAGACCTTAGAAGAGATATTGATGATATAACCATATGTAAGTAGAAAAGAAAAGAACTGTGTAACGAAATAACAGATAGTTGGAAGCAAACATTCACTACATATGCACCTCTTAAACTCCATTTGGATAGAAAATTAATGCCTGATTTAATTGGCAATGAAAATATAGATAGAATGCGTGTGTTAGTGTCTGGTGGTCCAACTCTAAGCTTTTGAGAATACCCAAACTAACGTCAGGTACGTACAGGTACTGAAACAGCAAAAGCAGTTGTGGAATTTCTTCAAGATTGGAATATCAAGAACAGTGTTAAATCCATGTGTTTTAACACCACTTCTAGTAACACTGGTCCTAAAAATGTGCATGTGTGACAATAGAAACAAAACTAAATAGTGGTCTTCTAGTTTTTCCTTGCAGGCATCGTGTTCATGAAATAATTGTACGTGACATTTCAAAAGTGTTTTGTTGATGCACCTGGGCCAGAAATTCAATTATTCAAGCGTTTTTATAATTCCTTGTAGATTATCAATACTTCATTGTATAAAGCGCACAATACATGTCTTTAATGTCTTTCTTGGAAAGAAGATGTGCCTAGTTTTTGTCAAGAACAGTGGATTATCATCAGCCTCGAGCAGATTACAAAGAACCTTTGCAACTATCAGACGCATAAATAGAAAGGCGGGGGGGATGCACAGAAAAATTTTCCTTCAAACAGCCTGGAGCAATGCATCGAGCACGTTGGATGGCAAAGGTTATATATTTAATTAAAATTGTACTCTTCAAGTCACAACACAAAATGACCCAGAAAGAGCAGATATCAGTCGACCGATTTGCACAGTTTGTTGTACAGTACTACGTTCTCAATTGGTTTATATCTTCAACTGCAACCACTGCTTCACGAAAGGACTTTGAGTACTTACAAAGTTTCCAAGTATCTGAAGATAAGTAATTTGTTTTTGTAGCCAGCAAAGCACTTGGTCGTTACTTTCGGTAGCTAAGTGAAGAACTTGTGTACTTTGCCTTCATGATAAAGGTATCACTCTAGATTTAAAGAGAAAGATGAATGCAGCATTGCCGAAGCCTGGCTCACAGCACCAGAGAAAAGATATACACTGGGAGAAAAAGAGAGTAAATCAGACAAAACTCTTGCTGACTTCGTAAGATAATTAGGTCGACTTTTCTTCACAAAATTGTCATTCAATTCCTCTTTTTTAGAGGTACACCCTTCAGAATGGAGTGAAAAAAATGAGTAACAAACAGTAAAACAATATACTCATGCTATGAATGTCAGCGATGGCAATGAAGAGAGAGCTGTAGCCTTGATTGAGAGCTAAAATAATCATCTTCCAAAAATGAAGATCAGCTTCAGTACCTTCTACAGTTGGTCGATTGTCACAGAGAAAAAAATCCCCAAACAATGAAATATGCATTGAGAAAATGCATGAGCAATTAACAAAATAAGCTGAGTTCATTGCAAAACATTGTGAAATAGGCCTCCTGGAGATACCACATTGAAAAAAATGTGCCTATTACTGTTACCTCATGGGTGGTGTGGAAGAACTGTACAACGATAAACTTTGTAAGCTTTGTGGAACTACTGAAACTCGTTGAATTGAGCTAAAACTTGGGTTAAAATTGTTTTATAGGAATCCTCACAATTTGCAGGGAGGGGTGAGGCTAAGAAGTTCTTAAGTATGAAAAATCGCCTCTATAGATCAGGGCCAGTCTAATATATATATATATATATATTTGAATCCAGTAAACTGCCAGACACAGAAAAACAGGATAATTTTTCTACGGAAATGTTATTTCCTAATTCGCAAATTTTCCGTACAGCTGTGGGAGAAAAAATATTATTTTGTTTTTCTGTTTCTTGCCGTTTGCTGGATTCATTTCATTACTCTTTCGCGTTTATGAAAGATCTATACATTGTATATTCACCGCGTGTTTGCTTCAACTCTCCTTTGTCGTTTGAATTCCCTATTAATTTCTTTCTTTCATAGTCCCGATTGACCTTGCGAAGCATATCTTAAAAGCTGGTTTATTTGGAAGATTTTTTTGTCTTCAACGTAGCCGAGTGCTCTAATGGACGGTCTAATTGAGATCGAATTGGTTGCTCACTGCCTCAGTGTGCACGGTAAGAATCCCACCCCTGTACGGAATTTTTGCAAATTAGGAAATAACACTTCCAAAGAAAAAATTATCCTGTTTTTCTCTTTTTTGCTGTTTGCTGGTAAGTATTAGGAATAAAGGAAATTATTGGGAATTATTGGAAGGAAATTATTAAATATTATATTAAGAAATTATTACAAATTATTTCGAGAAAATCATTAATAATTATTTAAATTAAATTATTAGGAATTATTTAAGGTAAATTATTAGAAATATTAAAGAAATTAATTAGGAATTTTTTAGTAGGAATTGTTTGGGTAAATTAGTAGGGAAAATTTATGGCAATTTACTACGAATTACTGAAGAGGAAATAATTATTAATTATTTAAGACAATGTAATATAAATTATTTAGACCGTATTAATAGTAATTAATTGAGACAATATAATTAGAATTATTTAAAGAAAATTATTAGGAATTATTTGGGGGAATTAATAAGAATTATTTAAAGCAAAGTTTTAGGAATTTTTTAAGCAATTTATTAAGAATTATTTATGGGAAATACTTAGGAATTATTTAAGTCAATTATTAAGAATTATTCAAATTTTTTTAGCAATTAGTTAAGGCAATTTATTGAGTAATATATTAAGTAACCTTTTAGGAACTATTTGGAACAAATTTAAAAATTATTTAATTCAATTATTAAAAATTATTGACGAGAAATTATTTGTAATTAAGGTAAAGAAATTATTATGAATAATTACAGATAATTATTAAGAATTTTTGAAGGGAAATTAATAAGATTATTCAAAGTAAATTTAACGGAATAATTTAAAAGAAATTATAAAGAAATATTTAATTCAATTTTTTGGGAATAATTTAGAGCAAATTATTCAGAATATTTTTAGCAACTTTTCAAGAATTATTTAGAGAATTTTTAAAAAGTATTTTCTGGAAATCATTAGGAATTATTTAAGTGAAATTATAACGAATGTAATAAAAGGCGTTATTAAGAATTATTTACGGCAATTGCTTAATAGATATTTAAAGCAATTAGTTATGTGTTATTTAAAGAACGTATTAAGAATTATTTCAAGCAAATTAATAGGTATTTAGAAGATTTTTTAAAAATTATTTAATATAAATTATTATGAAATATGTGAGTAGAATAAGAATTATTTGAAGTAAATTATTAGTTATTATTTAAATAAAAATATTAAGACTTATTAAATAAAATTATTCTGAAGTATTTAAACCAATTATTTAGAATTATTTGATTATATTACTAGCAATTATTTAAGGCAAACTATTGAGAATTAAATAAAATTCTTAGGAATTATTTAAAGCATTTAAAAAAATGTTATTGTGAATTATATAGAAGAAAACATTATTCACGTTGCAATTATTCCCGTTAACTATTAAAAAATAATTAAATAAAATCATTTTGAATTATTTTAGGAAACTTATTCATAGGAAATTATTTGGATTTTTAAGCAAAACTTTTGGAATTATTTTGAACAAATCTCTAAGAGTTATTTAATGTCAATTATTAGCTATTATTTAAGTTAAAATTTTAAGAATAATTTAAACGAAATCATTTTGAAATATTTAAGTCAAATTATTGAAAAAAAGTGAAAGTAAATTATCAATAATTATTTATGGAAAATTGTAAAAATAATTTAAAGCAAATTAATGGAATTTAGAATAAATTATTATGCATTATTTAAAGTATTTTACTATGAATTATTTAATTAATTTCCTTAGGGAGTAATTAGCGAAAATTATTAATAATTATTTAGGGCAAATTTGTTCAATTTAGTCAAGGAAAATGATTAAGAATTGTTTAAGGCAAATTATTTTAAAAATATTTAAAGCAATCTATTATTAATAATTTAGATCAAATTATTAATAATTATTGAGTAAAACTATTAGGAATTATATATGGCAAAATATTAAAAATTTTATAAAGGAAATTATTAAGACTTATTTAGAGCAAATTATTAAGAATTATTTAATGCAAAGTATTAAGAAATATTTACCCAAGTAATTTAGAATTATTCAAAGCATCTTTTTTTTTTATTTGAATGTCATATATGAATCTGTATCCGATGAACTCCTATAAGAAGTGATCGATTTACCTGTCTCGAAACTTTTTATGCTTGTACGAGTTATAATGACAATAGTGTTAGCTGATGTAAGCGTTGTTTCAATGCTTTCTATTTCTGCATGTGAAGCAATAATATATTACTCTTACTTTCTTCTATCACATGTCGTAAGAGGCGATTGAGAAGATACCACATTCATTTTTCCAACTTTTTAATACGTTAGATTATCATATATGAAATTAAAGCTCAGTAAAATCCCTTTTATTCATGCCAAAATCACAATAACCTATGGCGCCGTTTTGGGGATGCAGGGGGTTATTTCAGACCCCCTTCTTGAAACCTGATATCATAAAAATGGCTATAGAATCACTAAGAATTAAGCATTAGAACTAAATTCACAACTTAAAGTTGCACATAGGATTTAGTTATCATTTGAAATCAGTTGTCTTTAGTTCCATTAAAGTTGTATTAATGGTGGACTAAAACATATATTTTTCAGACAAGGTTCACTATAGGTTTTGTTCTCAGTTGGAAAAGTGGGTGTTAGGCGAATAGTAGTGGTGTTCTAAATGCCCTGGATTTTAGATCAATCTATATGCGAATGATGCTAGAAATATAAACCCGTTCATAGGCGCCGTTTTGTTTAGCAAATATCTAAAATCGCATGGTATAGTTTTACGTTTTGTTCACAAATCAACTTTAAAGGTCTACGGAGAATTTTCACAAATGTATAGAATTTTTCATTTTCATAATTTTCACTATGCTTTATTCATGTTGCTAGAACAAAATATGTAATATAAATAGTGTATAAAGTTTGAAATAAAATGATCTAAATTTCAATGATGTAGTTTTCTTTGTCTTTTCACAAATTAACTTTAAATATCTAAGAAAATTTTCCACGAATGTATACAATTTTGCATTATCTTAATTTTCACTATGTTCTAGTCAGGTTGCTAAAAAGATAATTAAACCATAAAAAGTGCATAAAATTTGCAATAAAATGATATACAAAACCAAAAATGCGAATTTTGAACGAAAGAATTTGAAAAGTGACTAATGAAAAAATGTGCCATCCCCTTAAGCCGGATAATGATCTACTCATACAAAACAATTTTCTTTGGAAAAGTACCTGCCATCATTGTGGTACTGGAATATTGTGCTTCCTCCTGGTCTTTAGTTTCCTGGATATTAAAACTTGGCTCTGGAGTCGGGGAACTGTGATACTGCGTTACATAAATAAAGTTTATCTATCACAAAGTAAGTAATTTCTTATGCATACACCCCTCTTTTTCAGAAGCTCAAAATTTTATCGCTACCTGAACCTTTTATATTTTGGACTTGTGGATAATCGTACTAAGTATTTTCCACTTTATCCTACCCCTAATCGCCTAGTATTTTTTATTGAAGTCAAATAAGTGCACTATACTTAGATGTGAGTGTATCTCAATCTAACAGTGAAACTATAGCGTATTTCTAAAAGAATTATATAATTTTGTAATCTAAAAACTTTGGCACCATATGTGAAAACACGTTAATTCTTTGTCTAATTCAAAAAAGGCCTCCCAAAACTCATATAGGAAGTTTGTCTGTGCAGGAAAAAAGGATCTCGACGACCACCAGCATCCAAAGATAGCAAATCTGGAAACCAACATACCTCCAATGAAATTTTGGTGTATCTTGAAGAAAAGCTAGCAAATGAACTTCGAAGGAAATGTGTTCAATGAACATCTTTTTTTATTTTGATGAGGCCACATTCCATACAAATGGCAAAGTCAACAAGCATAATGTTCGCATTTGGGGGGGAAGAAAATATCCATGTCACAGTTGAGCACGAAGAATCGTCTGTATGGCTCCTTTTCTTTGAGGAAATTGTGACTGCGATGTCTATCTACAAATGCTTCAAAAATGGATGATGAATGAGCTCATTGAAAATGAACATGAAGACAAATTTTCAACAGGATGGGAATCTACCTCACTGGAGCTGCACTGTGCAGGCTTATCTCAATGCATCAGACTGGGAGATGAAAACAATATTATATTGAAATGGACTCCAAAATCACGTTACCCGACGATCTTTCCTTTCTTTGATTATGTAAAGGACTGGTGTATGACCCCCTCTTTCTGCAAACTTAGAGGAACATAAGCAAAGAATTAAAACCGCATTGCAGACTGATACTAATGACTTGAGGCAGCGTGTTTGGAAGGAGCAGGACTACCTCACTACACATCAATATGCCTGCCGCTGTCTCATGCACGCATATTGTATATAATACGATCTGAGATAAAAAAAACTGCTCACCTCTACATAATAAATTTATTCTAATTACCTTTCACATAACTTGACCTCTAGCTAACTACACTTCTACACAAACTCAACAAATCTATCTCCCTCGCGTCAAAAACTTTCTGTTAGGAATTTTTTAGATGTGTGTGTGTGCGAGAGGGAAACAAGAGAGACTGAAAATTTTCGATTATAATTTATTTCTTTTAAACTATCGACTTACAAACTCCTCTTCCTTTTCAGGTGACATGGATTCGTAAAAAAGATGTTCACGTACTGACCGTGGGACTCTTCACGTATACCACGGATGACCGATTCACAGCTCTTCATTCGGAAAGCTCAAATAATTGGACACTGCGCATTGCCTCTGCGCAAGTCTCGGATTCCGGAACCTACGAATGTCAAATCTCAACGGAACCAAAGTTGTCCAAATCCTTTACTCTCATCGTCGTCGGTGAGTATCAAAGTCGAATACACACAGCCGAATAAAAGAGACACGAAATACCTTGGTTTAAGGTCTCTGCTCTAAAATATAAACTCAGTAGCATAAAAAAACAAACTCAGCTTCAAAGGTGTCTTCTGCCATTTACTTCAATGATAAACGCGGAAGAACGGTTTTGAAATGGTTATATCACAGAAAACATTGTGTGAGTTAATTTTGGCGTGAAAGGCAATTCTGAATTTGATGTTACTTGTTTTTTGTGTGTATTTTTCGATAAGCAGGGAAGCGTCCTATCATGACTAACCTAAACGAGAATAAGTAGGCAAAATTGATTAAAATAGTAATAGGAATGGTTTTTATTAGAGTAAATAAAATTGTTAGTAAAGAAATCATTAGAGAAGTTAACTTAAAAGGATCACTAAATAAAAGAGTATAAAAGGAATAAATATATATGAAAAAAAGGGATTGATCACGATTTGAAATTGGGCAAAATATTGCATGAGTACGTGAAACAAAAGGTGTTTTACTAGCACTAAGCATCTCCGTTATGATAATCATTCTTTTCTAATGAAGAGAAACTAACCAGAGACGTCAGTGACGTAGGATGCCTTCATTACAAAATCCTCATTGACGGAATGCAAGACTTGAAAGAAACATCTTTCTTATATAGGGTGATCTCAAAGTCTCTTTACAGTAAGAAACATTAAAACATCCTTGTATTAGTTTCAGTAAGAGTTGAAAATATCGTCCTTGTGCTCTAACACGGCGATGGTTCTTTCTTAGTTTATTAGCAAAGACGTTATAACTTTATACTTACTCGTTTTCACTGCAAAAACTTATTTGAAACTTAAACAAGGGATCTTTCTTACTGTGGAATGGCATTTGGATCAGCCTCGATATTGAAGAAAAATGTAGACAAACGACCTTGCTATTTTTTTAAGTAGATGGGTGAGGGGTTAGGGCTGGTTTTTCTGCTTTGTTTGTAAAACCTGGACTGTTAGCCGTCGACCCATTCATTCATTGCGCATCACCTATGTACGAAGGTTGCTTTCATAACTCTACCCACCCTCCATACACACACACCACCCACACCTGTACGAAGGTTGCTTTCATAACTCTACCCACCCTCCATACACACACACCACCCACACCTGTTCAGGATATAAAATATACTGTCCCTTATACGGAATACCCAAAATGGAGGCCATGGATACTATGCAGAAACGTAGAGCATAACAAAAGTTGTAAATACAGGGTGATTTGAAGTCATGTATCCCTACACCTCTTAATTCAACAATCTGATTAATATTAAGTTGCATTTGAACATAGTTAACCTCTTGATACACTATAATATCTGAAAATATTCAAGGTAGATGATCAGTTTGTTTCCTTATTATAATCTACTTTCTAACGTTGTGTTTAATATTGGTTAGTTCCTTCATTATGCCTATTAATCAGATCCGAAACAGTTTTTGCCCTAAAAACCTTTTCAAATGTCCTTTCCTACAAACGTGCCACTTCAAATTAGCTTAATCGTTGTTTGAAAGTAGCCTCTCAGACTCTCAACGATGACTAACCATATAACGATAATTCAAATATGAGAGTTTAACATATTGAACTCTCGCTTATCAACAGAAACGCCGCTTTATCTCCCACACAACTTGTACTGTCTCCACATCAACCAACGCATCAATACCTAGTGGCTATATATGGCATAAAAGGAGAAATCTTATTTTTGTGTTAAATTAATGATAACTAATATTTTTCTACAAACCATCAGACCTCGCAGACGGAAATAACGAAAATTCCTATCTTTCAGACCTTTCCTAAAATCATCAACTTGAGGAAAAACTTCTAAACAAATATCATAGAATTAAAATGGCGAAGGAACTATAATTAAGAACACTTTTAAATTTTTAAAAAATGCATAAAAAGCCATAAGGTAAAAGCAATCCATTCTATTGCAATAAAAGTAGGTTTGGTCAAAGGGTCATATTCACCTGGAGAGTGGATTCACTATTAAATCACTTTAAATCGTTAGAGGCATTGCTGTACCTGGAAAAATTAGAAGGGTGGAAATAGAATTGAAACGTGAGTATGAAAAATGAGTGTAGTAAAAGTGTAAAAAATGGCAAGAACTTGTAGTCTAGAACATTTGCTTAAATCGATAAAGAAAGCTTTCAACTTTCCTCGTGGGAGCAGGAACAAAACATGTGAAGAGCAAGATGAAAAGAACAAAACAAAAATGACCTTGCTACTTGACCTGCTTAAAGTGCACAAACAGCGGTTCATTTTCGACAGTGGAGATAATTACTCCGCGGTGCCATCGGGTCCGAAACAGCGTTATCCTTCATAAACGCGTTGGGAAAATGAAGTGATCGCGACCGAGAAATTTATTCGTTTCTTTTGAATGTTCATTTCTGCTCGAGGCATTTTCATACAAGGTCTTTCTCTCTGGTCTTTGTCCCCTGTCAGGCACATAGACCATACATCATCACTGGGAGTGGAAATATACTCACCCTCACCCTACCCTCTTTCTTTCTTCCTCTCTCTATGTCACATGCACTCTCTCCTTTGACCTTTCTATTGAAGCCAAGAGCCAGTTTTCCCACCACGGTAACCGCCTTTGTTCTTTCATATTTCTATCATGATTATTTTTTAGAAAACTATATTTTAATTTATTTTATCAGTCAAGATTAGAACTGCCCTATGATTACTTCTAATTCTCAACGAGGTTAGATCTTTCAAACACCGATTATAATCGTTCAATTTGTGCCCTTTCTTTTTTATATTATCCCACTTTATAGACAGGCAATTTGTCCCATCATCACTTGACCTATGCTTTGCGTGTGATTTCCATACACACACCAGCGAGTGTGTATTGATATTATTTCTCTTATGGCTTCCCTCAAACCCCTTATTTCCATATTATCATTATTTCTGCTTTTGTTAGTTGGAGAGCTTCTCCTTCTCACGCATTTCACACAATGACAGATTAAAAGGGTATATCAGAGGGGTGAGTTCAATAAAGATGTAAGAAACCCTGTCTAATAAAGTGAAGCAAAGGTGCAGCCCCTAAAATTTCTTCAAACGAATAAATCTACATAAGGATAAAACCATTAATAAAAATCTGCCCTTTAAAAGAATAACCGTGAAATATATTATAATTCTTAAAAATATGAAATTTAATATTTTATCTCCCTTAAAAAATCGGTTGGAAGTGAATATAGTTTGAAATAGGGCGTTAATAAATTGAATTAAATCATAAAGAATTAATTATTTTATATTTTTTCCTTATATTTCTTCATATAGTGTGTCATGAGAAAAGATTAAATGAAAGTTTATTTTTATTTATTCTTTTAATTAAACATTACTCTTGCTCTATAAATAAATAGACAGAAATACGTCGTTATTTATTTATGATTTACTCAAAGCTTTTACTATTTAAGGAAAAAAAATGATTCTTTTTAGAATTTTTAATCCTGATTCGTGATGAAATCAGCTATAAAATATTGTTTTTTTCGGCTCTAGCAACCAACCTAATGAAAAATGATCTATAGCGACAATTTTCCTCCAAATTAAAAGTTATTGCTGTCAAGATATGTAGGCCAGATTGCCTCGCAACTCTCCCTTCTAAAGCCATTCAGCACAGAAAGCTCATCTTCTCGGGGAAGAGTACTGAAAAAGATTTGGAACGAAATAAAATTAAAGAGGAAAATAGAGAATGATCCGTTCTGCTAAACATTTTTATGAACGCGAAAAAATTGTGTTTGCTGGAATAAATGACCACAAAAATAAGACCACTTTCTGACTAATAAATTCTGAAATGCCATTTAACACACAAACGCATCTTGCCCATTTAAATGGGCGCAATATAAGCATTTTTTTTTTGTTTTGTTGTAAATTTTAATGTTTCCCTTTAAATATGTTTTCTATTACTACAGGCTAATAGAAAACGTAAATTATCGAATTAATATGTAAACATACTATTTATCGTCAAGTAAAGTTACCAGTGTTCCTGAACACCTAGAAAATGTCTACCAGAAGGTAAGTTACATGTTATAACTATTACTATGAATAATAATTTACTACTATTTACGGTTAATACTGTATACATTGATTAATTAATGATATAGACATCTAAACACTGCTGTAGTTTTAATAATATAATTTTGTGGCTGAATTAATGTAGCTTCCCATTATGGGCAGCATGGGAGCCTTATTTCAGTTTATACCAGGTAGTCTCATTTTCACAGTACCTTTTGTTCCATTGTATGTGTTACTTAGACCTAATACTCAGAAATATTATGCTAGGGTAAATATATAGTTTTATTTTGTATATAAACTTTCTTTATTGTTAAATTCTCAATACAATACTTTTCGGAAGGCTTATTGTGAAGGAAGAAGATGCTGTTGCCTATCTGCAACTATTTTCTGATGATCATGATGATAAGTTCACAGGCCTTAATGTAGCCTTGGAACCTCCTGATGATGGCATGGACTCCGATGTAAATGACCCAGCCTAAGAACTTGTTGATATTTGGCAAGAAAATCTAAAGCCCTTGGGAGCAAATATTTTGGAAAATCCTCCGCATATTGAATTTAACAATCGAAATACTCGTGGAGAGCCATCTCATAATGGAGGTTTCCAATAATTTTAGTTGAGCGAATTTCAGCCCAGTTAGAAGTTAAAGTTTGTACTGCACTACAACTTTTATTAATGTACAATTGTATTTTGTGGTTAATAGTTGCATGCATAATGATTTGTAGGCCCCTATATACTGTATAATTTGAGAGTAAATACTGATGATTTTATTTTGTTTTTGATTGGGGAAACGTTGGAAGACATGCAAGGTAAAGAAAGCGAAAGAGAGATGCAACCTCCAAACAAAAGTCAATCTGTAGTAAAAACATAGGCCCTGGAACTAGTTCCAAAAGGAAGTCATGGGTACTTAGGTAACCTTTTTACCACCCTGCCTCTGCTTGAATTATTACGGAAAGAAGAAATAAATCTCACATTTAAGTTTCGTAGGTTTTGAATTAGAGGTGTCCCTCTTTCTAATATAAAAAGGCAGAGAGGTGAAGTAGAAGTGGTAATTGATCAAAAGAAAAAGATCGTAGTTTGCAATTGGTAAGGCAATAGTGATGTAAGTGTGGCTACAAATAGAAAGGATGCCATTTCTATTAGTAGGAGTAAATGTGGCGATCGTCCCCAAAATAAAGTGAAGTAGTAGTTCTACGACAACCAATGATAATACAACAGTACAATCAAGTTATGGGAGGAGTAGACCGGTTTGATCAATTTCGAGCAAAGTATAGAGTTACATACCGTAAACGAGGTTGGTACTATGCACTAATTAGATTTGGTCTAAATGCTTCTATTATCAATGGTTGGTTTCTTTATCGAAAGATCCATAATAACATCACTGAACTAGACTTCCTAAGAGAGGTTGTACAGGTTCTTCTAAAACCTGCTCATGTGCCTCGTAAATTTGTGTCACTCAAAACTTCTGATGCAATACAGTACGACAGAATCGATCATAACAGTGTAATGAGTGAAACACAGCGTAGGTGTGGTGTTTGTAAAAAATATGTCAAACCAAAATATACAAAGTGCGATGTGGCATTGCATGTTCAATGCTGTGTCCAATACCATTCTAAGCCAAAATAATAAAATAAGTATGTCAATCTAATAAATGATAATAAAAATCTTTATAATGTTATTTGCATACTTACAACTCAAGATTTAGGAAATGTTCAATGCCTCCCTTCTCTCTCTCTTTTTTTTTTTTCTCTCCCTCTTTCTCTCTCTCTCTCTCTCTCTTTATATATATATATATATATGTATATATATATATATATATATATATATATATATATATATATGTATATATATATATATATATATATATATATATATATATATATATATATATATATATATATATATATATATATATATATATATATATATATATATATATTATGTGAACTATTATGTAAACTGTAGCATCACTAAATTTCGATACATATTATAAGCTGAGTGGTTTCCATTTAAATGGTCGCTTCATATTTAGGTGGCATGGTACCCACTTAAATGGACATACCAAAGATTTAATAAATTTCAACATCAGTCATTATTTTGAGTCATTAGATGTTATATATGTAAAAAATTACTAGTTTGGAAAGGTACAAAGGGTATCATGCTCTCGTGGGTTAACTTAGCTCATTTAATGTTTTTTAATGCTTTTAGACATGGCTATGGGGTGTGTGTACATCGATACGAAATATAAGGGCTTTACGAAGGGCGGTCGATAAGTTTTGCGAATCGATAGGGCAAAACAGAGGAAGGGGTATGGCTGTTTGTGAGAGTGTTAGGACAAGTTATGGCAAGTCAGGACTTGCAGCCGCACGCTCCTGCCTTGTCTATTTAAGAAGCAGTAGCTGATCGCAGATCGTCAGTCACAAATTTTTCAACAATGGAGAAGGTTGAGCACCGCGCAGTGATCAAATTTTTGACCAAGGAAGGCAAGAATGCAAATGAGATCCATGAATGCATGGTTGCAGTGTACACCGACACCGCCCCTTCCTATGCAACTATTCCTCGCTGGAATAGGGAGTTTCACCATGGTCCTGAGTCCTTTGAAGATGACCCCCGTCCAGGACGCCCATCAGACGTGACCAATGAGGACAATGTGGCCCGTGTGAAGAAGATGATCCTCGAAAATCGACGGGTGGAGGTCGAAGAAATCGAGCGACAACTTGGAATATCACATGGAAGTGTTATCAACATCATCAACGACAATTTAGCCATGACCAAGATCTTTGCGCGTTGAGCACTAGAAACCTCACGCCTTCAGGATCGACTTCAACGTCGTCAAAGTCCAGAAGGCCAGAGTTAGACAAGCTGCCCTGCGCGAGTGCAGATTCGAGGAGCTCAACCATCCCCCCTACAGTCCAGATCTGGCCCCTAGCGACTACTTTTTATTCCACCAGCTCAAGGTTGCACTGCGTGAACGCCTGTTTGGGGACGATGAAGATGTCCAGCTCGCCGTCCAGGAGTGGATTGAACAGCAGTCGGGTAATTTCTGGTTGTCGGGAATTCGAAGCCTCAGGGACAAGTGGCGCAAGTGCATTGAAGTCGAGGGTAGTTATATTGAAAAATAATAAAACACTTTTCCTCATATCTCGTTTCCTTATATCCGAATTGCAAAACTTATTGACCGCCACTCGTATGTTATTGCACTGACATCTTTGTGGCTTTTAGGATTCGATATTGTCTTTTAGTGAGCTATAGCTAAATATATGCCTTATGGAACTCGCATTCTGCGCTGAGAGAATATACGGAAAATTTCTTTGTTCTCACTATTTTGTAGTTTCATTATTTTAAATTCTCGTTACAATTAGAACTTTTGATATTAATATTATTTAACATCAATTTAAGATTACTCTGTAATGGTACTTCTATTTTTCGCTTACCATTATACCTGCTTCTCCTGCATGTTCGACATGGTTATACTTAAATTTACTTCGCTTTCTTATAAATCTAGTACTCACTTTCTTTTATTATTTTAATAATAAATTTAAAATCAAATAAATTTATAATCACGTAGCGATATGATTTTGTTAACGTCTTTTGATCAGCAGCATGACACCATTCATAACTGAAATTAGAGAAATGTGCGATAGATTAATCAAAAAGTACTAAAATACCTAGCCTGGTGGCTTGCTGAAAGGTTATCTTACGAAGTCGTCTTCAAAGAGTACTTTTGTTTTGTAGCGAGTGTATAAAAAGCTTGATATATTAAATTTTTAGGCATCCAGAGGACAAATAAGTGTTTTAGGTAAAAAGTTTTACGAAAGAGGGATTGAACGCACGAAAGAGTTAAATGGAAATTGCTTGCGTAATTTTTCATATTTTCCTGTCTTTTATTTTACAGTTTGTAAGTGTGAACTAGAATTTAGTGAACAAATTTATTTCATTTATTTTATAAAAATAAACAGAGTTGTGAGTTTAGTCACAGAATTTTTTTATTTGTATATTGTTTTATTTGTTTAGAAAAAATACCTTATTGAATTGCTATCTTCACTAGCAAAAAATGAATACACCATCTCCAATTTGTATAACCTTCAAACGGGATTGATTGTATATAAAACGATTCTAGTCGTTTTTCAGTGAGATACGATATTCAGTTACTGTTTACAATCATAGCAGTTAATGAAAAAAAAGACCTTTACTTCAGACAGAATTTTTAAGAAATCCACAAATTTCCATAGTTTCAGTAAATTACAATTCAGTTCCTTGTTGAACCAGGTTTTTGCTGGGTTAGTGTTTACATTTGATGGTCAGATTTATCAGATAACCGATGGAGCTGTTATGGAGTTCCCAATCGGCCCTTTGTCAGCGGAAATTTTTTACAACGCATTGGGAGGAGAGAAATTTTTTTTCAGAAGTTCCTGATCCATGTAGACCAACATTTTATTGGCGTTTTGCAGATTATTCCATGGATTTATTTAAACAAAGTGATCAAGCCCTATAATTCCTCAATCTTTTAAACACAATCCACCCTAGTCTTAGATATACAATGGAGACATAAACTGAAACTGATAACGTCCTTCCCTGTTTTGATATTTTAATAAGAAACAATCATAATGATTTAGAAATATTAGCATACAGATAACCCACGAATATGAGATTAGGACTGAACTTTTTAGATGCATTTAAAATACAAAATATAATCAATTAAGAGCCTTTTTCATCACCCATACAATCTTTGTTTATATTACAATCTTACAGACAAAGAATTTCAGTACCTCAAATCCTTTTTTTGCACAATGGTTTCGCATCACTTATTGTAGAAAAGTCAATCCGCAACATTTTTATAAATGTAGTGTGTATCAACCAGGCTACCCTGCGATAAAAGTAGCAAAAGATAGATATTTACAATAATGTCTTTAGCCGAAAATATCATCTATTGTTGAAGAAATTCTTACGTCAAATAAAATTTAAAATTACCTTCGTTAACAAAATAAATATGAAATCTTTCTTTTAAATAAAGGATTCGGTACCAAAAAGTCTTGGGAGTTCTATTGTTTTATTTAAATGTTCATCGCAAATGCATCGAAAGCTCTGGAGAACTTTGAATGCAAGATTCTGTTCCCATAGGGGCATACAGAATAGAACAAGTAACATACTTAGAGCCAAAGAAAATTCATCGATAATAAATAGATCACTTAATAAAATGTAAAAGTGATATTTCAATAGAAGATTTGATAATGGCCCATTATACTCATAACCATAGAAATGCTATACATCAAACAGATTTCCTCAAATTTTATTAGTGAATTGTCCTTGGTTCTCCTTCTACTTACATGAATTCTTTGGATGTAGGTTCAGTTTAATGTTTTGTCCTAAGGATAGCTCAAAAAATATTTGATTTTTGGCAATAACATCATAACTATTAGGCCAATTCTAATGAAATTTAAAACAACTTCTGTTTTGTATATTCTCTTTAAAGTGATATAATTGCCAAAGTCCTCCAAAGGTTAGCCCTGGAAATATTTCGTTTTAGCAAAATCATAACTATTCGGCCCGTTTCAATGAAATTTGATCCCCTTATGTTGGTTTACATTCTCTTTCAAATGATATAATTTACAAGGTCCTCCCAACGTTACCCGGTGAATTATTTATTTTCAGCAATTAAATCATAACAATTCTAACTAAATTTAAAGAACATATGTTGTTTTACATTCTCTTTGAATGTTATAATTGCCAAGGTAATCTCAAGGTTATCCCGGGAATTATTTTGTTTTGAAAATAACATCAAACTATTCGGCCAATTCTAACCAAAGTTGAAACTCTAATGATGTTTTACATTCTCTTTCGAATGATATAATTGGAAAAGTCCTACCAAGGTTAGCCTGGCAATTATTTTGGGGGCGCATTACATCATAACTATTCTGCCGATTCTGACGAAATTTGAAACCTTTAAAATTGTTTTAAATTCTCTTTCGAATAATACAATTTCCCAATGTCCTTACAACTTTAGCAAGGGATTTAGTTTGTTTTGTCAATAAAATCATAATTATTCTGCCGATTCTAAGGATATTTAAAACTCTTATGTTGCTTTACATTCTCTTACGAATGATAGAAATGCCAAGGTCCTCTACGGTCAGTCTAGAAATTATTGAAAGTTTGGAAGGTCGTGAGGTCATCAATCAGAATCAGTGGGATCACGCGACCTTTTAGTCAGCATACCTTGTTTTAGTCGCATGCAAGTCTATTCACGCGCAACTCTACAGTCTACAGTCGGTCGGTGGGTCCACGATTAGCTTGTCCCCTTTTACTTCTTTTATTCTTTGTAATAACATCGTAACTATTGGAATGATTTTAATGAAGTTTGAAACTCCTATGTTGTTTTACATTCCTTTTCGAATGATATAACTTCCATGATCCTCCCCATGTTAGCCCGGAAATTATTTGATTTTTGGCAATAACATCATTTCTATTCGGCCAATTCTGACGAAATTTGAAACAATTATATTGTTTTACATTTCCTTTCGAATAATTGCCAAACTCCTCCCAAGTTTAGCAAGTGATTTAGTTTGTTTTATTGAAAATCATAATTCTTCTGCTGATTCTAACGAATCTTGAAACCCTTTTTGCTTTATATTCTCTTTCGAATGATATAAATGCCAAAGAACTCTAAGGTTAGTCCAAAATCTATTGAAATTTTTGAAGGTGGTAAGGTCATAATTCAGAATAAGGGAGATCACGCGACTCTTTGGTTAACAGACCAAGTTTTAGTTGCATGCGAGTCTAGTCACGGGTGCCTTTACAGTCTATAGTCTAGATCTCACTATGTCTGTCAGTTCGTCCCTGATTAGCTTGTCCCTTTTTACTTTTGTTTTTGCTTTTGTAATAACATTGTAACTATTTTGCCGATTATAATGAAATTTCAAACCCTTATGTTGTTTTACATTCTATTTCGGATGATATATCTTCCTAGGTCCTCGCAAGGATAGCCCGGGAAATATTTGGAGTTGGCAATAACATGATAACTATTCGGCTGATTCTAACCAAATTTGAAACTCTTATGTTATTTTACATTCTCTCTAAAATTAAATAATTACCAAAGTCCTCCCAAGGGTTGTTCGGGAATTATTTCGTTTTGGCAATAACATCATAACTATTCGGCCTATTCTAACGAAATTTTGTCCCCTAATTTGCTTTTACATTCTATTTCAAATGATATAATTGACGAGCTCCTCTCTACGTTAGCCCGGGAATTATTATTTTTTTTGTACTACATTCTCATTTGAATGATATAATTGCCTAAGTCCTCCCAAGTTTAGCATAGGATTTGGGGAGGAGGACGATAACATCTTAACCATTTCGCAGATTTTAAGGAAATTTGAAACCCTTATGCTGTTTGACATTCTTTTTCGGAAGATATAATTCACAAGGTCCTCCCAAGGTTAGCAGGAAATTATTTTGTTTTGGCAATAACATCATAACTTTTCAGGCGATTCTTACGAAATTTTAAACCTTTATATTCTTTTACATTCTCTTTCGAATAAAATAATTACTAAAGTCTTTCCAAGTTTAGCAAGTGATTTAGCTTTTTTTGGCAATAAAATCATAATTTGACTGCCGATTAACTAACGAAATTTGAAACCCTTATTTTGTTTTACATTCTGTTTCGAAGGATATAACTTCCAAGGTCCTCTTAAGGCTACCCCATCAAATATTTGATTTTTTGGCAATAACATCATAACTATTCGGCCAATTATAATGAAATTGGAAACTCTTTTGATTTTAAATTGTCTTTAAAATTATATAATTGCCAAAGTCTTCCCAATTTTTGCCAGGGAAGGATTTCTTTTTGGCATTAACATCATAACTATTCGTCCTATTCTAACAAAAATTAAAACTCCCATGTTGTTTTAGATTCTCTTTCGAATGATATAATTGTCAAAGTCCTACCAATGTTAGGCCCGGGAATTATTTTGTTTTGGCAATAAAACCATAACTATTCTGCCGATTCTAACGAAATATGATCCCCTTATGTTGTTTTACATTCTCCTTCGAGTGATATAAGTGTCAAGGTCCTCCTAAGATTAACCCGGGAATAATTTTTTGAGGGCAATAACATCATGTCTTTTCGGCTGATTCAACGAAATTTGACACTCCATGTTGTTTTAGAGTTCCTCTCAAGGTTTGTCCTAGAATTATTGAAAGTTTTGAAGGGCATAATGTCATAAATCAGAATAAGTGAGAGCTCGCGACTTTTTGGTCCGCACACTTTTTTGACTCTAAGTATCCTATTCAAAGCCACCACTAGCTATGAAAGTTCGAGTGATAATCCTATAATTATGCTCTCTGAACATTGCATACTATTTTGTTCGTTTACTTTGTATTATGCTAGGCCAAGCAAGATGCCCCCTAATGTGGTTTAAATGTTGCCGGTAAATAAAATTGACGCCAGCTATTTTCATCGCTTTGGGCATTTCTGTGAACATTAAATTTTTGCCGTCTAGAAGCAGTCCTTATCGATATTTATATAATATTCGTCATAGGAAGTTTTGTTAGAAACAATGGCTGATTTTCTATCAATAATTTTCTTTTCGATCCTCTCGTTTCGTCGTATATTCGCGTTTTCTTCTGGTAGAATTCCATAAATAAATTTCCCACATCTCATTGGGCACTGATAGTTTTATTGGAATAAAGGAAGCAGAAATTCAGGCGCTTCACACAATATTTTTATTTGATTGACACGTTTCGATCCAACTCTTCTCCTCTTTACAGATATGTCCCAATAAATACGTTTATATATTATAGTAGGTGATTGCGAACTAACTCACAAACAGAAAAGTGGGGGCTGGGTTTAATGAAGGAAGTGAAGACCACTTCTCACAGTGGTTTGCGCCTTAAAAAGAATAAATTAAACACATTTTGTTGGTTAGTTCATTTATTTTGTACTCTATAGATCCTCATAGCACCCCAAATATAGGCAAAAACATTATAAAACCTTTCTACAAACACCCTATGAGAACAGCATACCAAACAGGCGAAACACACACAAGGGGTAGAGCACGTAGTTTGTCTAAACAGAAAAATGATGGAGGAAGACACAAAACTTTATATTCTGTCCCAAATCGCGCCCATGACTCTTTCTAGAGTCTATACATACATATACATAAACGCAACCAAAGTTAACTATCAGTTTAATTCCCATGTAATACTTCCATGTAGAAGAGAACTGAACTGACCAATGAGAGGTATTTAATCTATTTTTCTAAAGGCGAAAATCACTGTGACAATTAAAGCTCACCTCATTCACTAAACGCAGCCCCCACATTTATGTTTGTTAGTAGGTTTAAACCACTTAATATAATACCCAATTCGAAAATGATATTCGTTTCTTCTGATTAAGTCAGGTTTTTATAAAATCCAATCTTATAACTAAATTCATTACATTTTTTCTGAATCTTTTGGGGGGTTTTGGCAATATTTCTTATCCGGAATAGCATTTTAAGATAACAAACACATCATTTTCTAACACAATTTATTAATTACATGATACAACAATTGATTATTGTACATTGAATTGCAGACATTAATAAAGGTAAGTACATTTTTCAGAATTCAGCACATGTACTTCCGTTGCTTCGAATTCCTAGAATGCTCAGCGGTAGGGATGTCTTTCTATAGAGTCCACAAGTAATCAGTCATTATGACTAGACTCTAGCGTCCCTGACACCTGATCTCCTACTCATTAACTTCTGAAGGAATCTTGTCCCCTGTTTGTCGCTCATTGGTCCCAGATTCTCACGAAACTGATTCATATGTAAGAATAAGTACTGCATTTTTATGCTCAATGTTGCACCCATTGTTTCAGCATATTGGTGCCAAATAAGTTCTTCACGATCAGATCACAAACTCTCTCACGCTTCTAGTTCCTATTCCTACATTGAGTTTTCAAACTCTAAATCAGTGATGAGCTGACGGAGTTGAGGGTCATCAGAGATGTCAGCTTTCAACTTATCCATGGCTAATCCTAGAAATGCGTAACATAAGGAGTGGAAGCATCCACCATTCTTGTCCATAGGTTTGGTGAACTATTGGATCAGGTCGAGCTTGATGTGCAGCGGTGGGAAGAATATCTTGTCGTAGTCCAGCAGAGCTTTATTTAAAACGTTCTTTGCTCTGCAAGTCACCAATTCTAACATACAGGCCATTCCTTCTTCTTGTAATGCTGAGCTCGGTCCATACTATTCCACATGCATGCATGAACGCTTCAGCGTGCACAGTGAAACGAAAACTTTCCCACAAAGGTCTCAAGTTAATAAAAGTTACGAAGTAACCTCATCTTACCAAGAAGATAGGCTCCAGTTTTGAAGAAATATAAAGAATGGATTGTCGAAATCTTGGAGAGGGGGATATTCTCTGATAAAGCTCCCTTCCGCTCCTTTAGAGCTTCTGGGTTATCTCTCGTTAGCAGGAGAAAGGGGAAGCGCGTTCAAGAGTCGTGTGCCGTGCTAACAGTGGAGTATCCGGACACTCTTCATGTCTGGGGCTGCTTCTCATTTAAGGGAACTAGAGCACTAATAATTTTGTCCAAGACCACTGCCATGAACTAAAAAATTACCTAAATTAACTTCACTACCAGCTTTTCCCATGAGTCCAAAAAACCAATATTAAATTTGGAAGCGATAATTAAGTCACCCAATTGTAAGGAATTGCAGGTGCTTATTGAACAAAAATAGAGCTATATCAGTGAAGTTTCCTCACAAATTTGCTCTTCAGTATGCCAAAACGAATTGAAGTAGTCCTCAAGAACAAAGGATGCCATAATAAATATTGACTGCGCGCATCATTTGAGTGTATTTTTGATAAAATGGGTTTGGGTTCTAATTTTTTTTATTTCATCTTTAAATAATGATACAAACATACTAAAACAAACTCAAAGTTTGAGTAGTTCTATCAACTTTCTGATATGATCAAATATAATAGCCTCAATATTTTTGGAAATGACTGTAGTGCTAATGAACTATACACCCAATCACTTTCTACATCTTTTAGCTTAAAAACGCCCACCAAGCTAGCTGCCGTTTAAACCTATGGTTGCATGGATCCTGTGATCCTTGGAAAGCATTGTACTGGTAATGACCCAACCCCTTTATTGCCTCCTCCGTAATTTTAACGATATTTCCAAGAGGAATGGTCAAGTATGAAAGTGGCCCGATTAACGTATGCCTCCCCACCAAATGATTAGGGAGCGCTGACATCAAATTAATCCCGTTAATCGAAGGGTTCGAGGCAAGAGAAAAGGAAGACATGGTTTACAAGTTGAAACTTATCTTATAAGACCTCTTAGGGGACCATGCCAATGGCGTGTTCTGCAGCCTACTATAGTCCTGAGACGTCTGTCATTCGAGAATCTTTGAGCTTTTCTAAGAACATCCGTTGAATTCGCACTACCTGGGAGGAGCTGCGGGAGCACGTCGTCTTATGTTGCCATTTAGCTGTTTGTCATTAAGATACCAGGCTGGGTGCGACACACTTACCCATTCTCCACGGATACAAAGTTTGAACGACCCCAGCACGACAACCACGTGAGAGGGATAAGGTTGATGGGCACGGTATTTACGCCCGATGTGATCTTTCCATTCCTGATATTTTTATCAGCACCTGTCTTTAGGTAGTAAGAGTTCAGTTCCACTATATAGGTTTTCTCCTAGGTACCTGGCATTTCCTCTCGGTCAGTTTGTCCATCTGCGAGAATCTAGCGATGATATAAGAATGGTCATGAATTTACTTAAGTACCATGAACATAATTGGATCATATGTGTAGACCTTAAGGTGGTCAACTTTCTCCTTGGCCAGCAGAAGGGATATACAAAGTTTACATGCTATATCTGTATGTGGAGCAGTCGAGCCCGTGACAAACACTGGCCCTAAAACGATTGGCCAGTTCGGGAATCTTTGAAAACAGGAATGCCAAACATTGTTAATAAGCAAATGGTAAGTCGAGAGAAGATCGTTTTCCCTACACTTCATCTCAAACTGGGGTTGAAGAAGCGGTATATCAAGGCATTGAGCACTGACAATGATTGTTTACAGTACATAGTATCGGCATTTCCTTCTTTGTAATACGAAAAAATAAAAGCAGGAGTATTTGATGGTCCCCAAATCCAAAGACTTCTGAGTGATTCGAGATTCATGAACAACATAAATGAAAAAAAGAAAGGCAGCCTAGCTCTCATTTTCTGTCGTTGTTCGTAACCTCTTGCGAAACAAAAAGCGCATAACTACGAGGATCTGGTAACTAATATGTTTTTAGCATATCGTGATCTGGGATGCAACATGAGTGTGAAGCTGCATTTCCTAAATAGTCACCTCGACCAATTCCTAATGAATCTGGGAGCTGTGAGCGACGAACAAGGGAAACGCTTCCCTCAGGATTTGATGACGATGGAAGAGCGCTACCAAGGTCACTGGGATAGACCCATAATGGTGGACTACTGCTGGACGATTAGAAGAGATCAGCCAGAGAAGACTTACAAGAGAAAGAATTACAAACACAAATTATGCCCGATTGAAATCAAGAAGAGGTCCTCCAGCCTGATGTACGGTCATTAATAAATTAGCATCTATTTGATTAGTGTTTGTAATCCTAATGTGTAATTCAAGTTTCTTCTCATAGGCAATAAAATGTTTGTGCAAAAAAACCTGCTTTACTATAAATAACGCAAAAGGATGATTCAAAATTACTTCAGAACATGATGATAGGCGTGATAAAATAAAAATTATTGTATAATATTAGTTATTAATATTACCAAAAATCTATAGCATTTAGAGATAATCTGCTTTCAGATTTGAATTTAGTATGCTCGAATTAGTTAGCTAAATGTACTTTTGTTAATTTAAAAAATACATTGTTCCCCAGTGTTATCTAAACAGAGAAGATTTTGGTAGAAAACGTCTGCGTGGGTGAGCATTTGGCGACGAGTGACCATAATGTAATTAAGTTTGAAATTAATACAAGCGTAGATGTAAAGGGGAGCTCACAACCCATCCCACGATTTGAGAGTTGCAATTTGGAAACCTTCCGTGACCGGATTATAAGAATAAACTGGAAAAGATGTTTGGATAATAGGAAAATACAGGGAATGTACTCGAAAATACAGCAAACTGTGCTCACTGTGGATTCCTAGTTAGTTAAGTATGCACACCGAAAGAATGGAAAGTCAAGAGAGCCCCGTGGTTTAGCCCTTTAATAAGAAACTTAATTCGGTAGCATAATAAAGACTGTCAAAGTTTAATAAAAAATGAAACTATATAAATCGGGAAAAATACGTTGACTCTCGAAGGCTGGTAAAGCGGGCCGTTAGAGCAGCTAAGCTGAAATATGAAAAAGAACTTGCTATAAATTCGAAGCAGGAACCCAAACGGTTTTATAGTTACGTTAACAATAGAAAACTAATAAAAGATCTGATAGGACCGATGAAAGGTAGAGGTGGTGCCATGACGGACGTCCCAGAACAAATTTCTAAAATATTAAATGAGCAACACTAGGCGAGGAAATAAATCTTAAAAGACAAAATATCCTATACAACATAAGTATAAATGAATGGGAGATTCTCTAATATATTAATGAAATGAAAAAATCAAAAGCACCAAACTTAAAGCATTAAAAAATGAGTTAGCAAGACCGCTCTGCACGATTTTCAATCGATCAATAGAGGGAAGCTTAGTTCCAATTGAGTTCAAGCGTGCAAATGTTACGCCGATATTCAAAAAGTGAGATAAATCTGAGCCTAATAATTTCCGTCCCATCCTCTTAACTTCTGCCATTGAAAAGCTTTAGAAATCGTTAATCAGTGATAGGTTTGTAAGCCATCTCGAAGCTAATAATTTAATTGCAGACTCCTAGCATGGGTTCAGACGAGGGCGCTCGTGCCTAACGAAATTTCTCGATTTTTTTTCATAATATGATTTGCATCTATGATGAAAGCGGCAGATATAATTTACCTTGACTTTAAAAAGGCTTTTGATATAGTCCCGCACGAAAGACATTTGATGAAAATTAGAGCAATTGGAGTAAGGGGAAATATACTTAAATGGATTAAAAACTGGCTATCAAATCGTTCACAGCGGGTTGTTGTAAATGGGGCGTGTTCAGAGTGGGCTCCAGTCACCAGCAGAGTACAACAAGGGTCAGTCCTTAGCCCATTATTATTTATTGTTTACGTTAACGACGTGAATAATGGATTGTCTAGTAGGATCTCTAGATTTGCAGATGGCACGAAGCTGGGATGCCGAGCTCTTTGGAGACCCGATGTAGAGGAAATACAAAAGAACAAAATAAAATTGTCGAATGGGCAGATAAATGGCAGATGGGCTTCAACATAGGTAAATGCAAAGTCATGTATTTAGGATGTCATAATCTAAAAGTAGAATACCATATGAAAGGCCAAATACTAGAATCCGTTAACTTAGAACTAGACCTGGGGATTTTAATCTCGGAGGACTTTAAAGTATCGAAACAGTGCGCAGAGGCTTGTAAAAAAGAAAACCGAATGCTAGGATATATCGCTCTGAATTTTACTTTCAAATCGAAAGATATTATCCTGCCACTATGCAAAGCGCTCGTGCGCCCACACCTCAAATATGCGGTTGAATTTTGGGCTCCCCCCTCTAAACAAGGATATAGCACAGTTAGAAAGAGTTCAACGTAGGGCTATTAAACTAGTTCATGGAATCAGAAACAAACTGTTCCAAGATAGACTCCGCTCATTAAACTTACTCTCCCTTGAAAGTAGACGATTATGTGGACAGTTGATCGAGGTATTCAAAATCTTAAAAGGATTTTCTAATGTTGGTTACATACTATGGTTCGAGGTGGACTAAAGGGCCAACACACGCAAAAATAGTTTTAAACTAGTGAACAAGTGCTTTAACTCTACTATAGCTCAAAATTACTTCACGTTTAAGATAACTCAAAAGTGGAATAGCCTGCTCATCCGTGTATTAGAAAGCACGTGAGTTAAAATGTTCAAAAACCGATTTTATGAGTACTTCAATAGTATAAATATTTCGTAGTGGGAGCATAGAAGAACACGCCATATGCAATAAGGAGATGGGAATAAAATAAAATGAAATAAGCAATAAAAAGATGCCAACGACGCCTCCCTGCAAGGAGTGAATATGAATTCCCCTTTTCTTTCTATGTCGTTGTAGCGGGCCGAAAATCTAGAATAACCACAATCGATCCAATCCGCTTCCTACACTAATCCGGACTTGAGAAATCGAAGGAGGATGAAACGGATTATATATACAGTCCCTTTACTTACAAAAAAGAAGTACAATAATAATTGTCGTAGAATGGACTCTCGACGATATACCATATATAACTATTCGTTGAGGGAACTTATTTAATTATCTTATGAGTGCGTGGATGTCTGGGTTGACCGATATTATGTATCTTCGATATGCTTAAGAAGTGAAACTGAGCTCAAAGATAATAATATGGCTATCATTAATAGAATAGAGTTTTATTAATAAAAACTATCAACAATACACAAAACGGAAAATATTGACATAAACAGAGAATTGAAAAGGGTCGATGGTTACTAGCTAATACGAAGATAAAGAGATTTAAAAAGGTAAAACAAATGTAAATTAAAGGGATTAGATGGTTCGCTAAACCATTTAAAGCACAGGATAGAGTTGAAAAAAAGGGTTAAATACTTAAAGGTAACGTTCGGCTTACGTAATTACACTTGTTGTGCAGAGGAAGGCGACGTGAAGGAATTTTCGGTCCGCTGGCGAGTTCCGTGGCGTCTTGGGAATGAGAACCGTTTCTTGACGAACGGGCTTAAAGAACAATGGCTGTTCTACGTTGTTCTCTTCTGAACAACAGGGGGGTGAGAACCGTCTCTTGTCTACGGGCTCGAGAACGATGGCTGTTCTAATATTGTTATCTTCTGAACAACAATGGGAAAATGTGAGAACCGTTTCTTGGCGAACGGGCTGGAAAAACAATGGTTATTCTACGTTGTTCTCTTCTGAACAACAGGATGGGGGGGTGAGAACCGTTTCTTGTCAACGGGCTCAAAAGAACAATGGCTGTTCTAACGTTGTTCTCTTTCTGAACAACAGGGGAATCCTAGTGGACTTGACGTTACGAAGGCTAGAACCTTGGCACTCAAGGGATATTGTCCTTCTTCTGGACAAGTGATGGTGGATCTCGAGGTCGAGGGCCCTTTGGTGCACAAGGTGAGACTGGACCGTAGTGATGTCTCGCGAAGAAAATCTGGAACTCTAATCTGAATCTCAGTGGTTAATTTTCCATATAAATAGTCGGGACATCCCCTTGGCGTAGAGGACAATGGAGTGGGGGCTTCGAGGGAATGCACAGCCAAGCCTGAGAACAATACCTTATCTGCCCATAAGCCTAACTCAATCTGGCAAGGTCAGCGCATGGGGCGAAACAGGGGAAGATAAACCTCCTTGTTTAAACATTGACTCAGGTGGCGGCGATAATGCGCCCGGCTTCAAAGCGAAGATGCACGTGGGTAACATCGTGGTTTTAAATAACATGTGATAGTGGTTAAAATTAAGCGGCCTCAACCCGTTCTATCACAATAATTACAAAAATATGGGGTAAATGTGCACACGAGCCTATTTATGTATATATAAATAAAACAATCCTATCTTGAAATCCTACCAATGGAAAATATATACACAATTACTAAAGAAAAAACACCAAATACAAAAAGATGAGACAAAAAAAGGATGAGTTATCTTACGTGGTACTACGGTTTACGATTTGCCGGGTTCCCCGGGGAAAATCTTGCCGGCAGTCGTTTTATGGGGCCTGGCGCCCCCGAGCTCAATTTTCTTCACGATCCTGGCGTCTTTAGGCCTTTAAAGAATGCTGGTGCCTCTGAGCTTGATACAATGTATATATATATATATATATATATATATATATATATATATATATATATATATACATATAGATCTGTCGTACCTTCGGGGCTACAAACAGCTATTCTGTCCCAACAGGACGCACATCTTCTGGTGTATCTCAAGCCCTACTGTCTCTGCCACTCTGAACAAATTTCGCAAATAATAGTATTTATAATTTCTTTACTTGAGTGCTGTCTCAGAAAAATATTTTACATTTAGTAGCTGAGTAAGAAAAAAACTAATTTTAATGCAAAATGAAATCAAATACATATGTACAAAAGAAAATATAATAAAAAAAACCCATTCTCACTCACACACACATTCTTACAAATGGAGGGAGAAAATATTGGGAAAAGGGGTTGGGATAATGGCCCTTCATACACACGCGCATTCACTCCCCAACATCGTCTCTGATCCGGACACCCCCGTTTTACGCAACGTCATCCGATGAAACACTCAAATAAACTTTCTTTGCGAAGTCTGCTTAGTACCATAAACTGTACGCCACGTATTGGTTGATAAATATGGTCGGCACCACTTTACTGTTTTGCTCTTCCTGGGTCACCTAGGTGTGCCTTTTGTTAATTGTCATTTTTATTGTTGTTGTGTTTGTTTATCTATAATAATTTACTGTTAAATTAGTGTTAATATTTTTTTATTATTGTTTTTTACGTCAGCGTCTACCAGATGAGTTATATAAGAAAGATCTTCATAGGAAAGTAGTTGTTGTCATGTTCTTTTAATGAATGAATATATCTCTATAGGGTTTGAGTCAGTTATGGTATTCTTTTTCTAGTTTTTGCAGGCTGGGTTTAAGTGATTATCAGCTTCCTTACGGAATGAAGGAAAAATATAAATTTATATCTGGATTCTTTAGTCCTGTATATTATAGCCGGAATAAGCTTTTTAAATGGTGAACAAGGAATATAATTTTTCTTATTAAAATAAAAATAAATTTTCAGATTCTGACTGACTCTTAACTATGATTATGATTAAATTGAAGTGGGCGCATGTAAGGGAGGACGGTAGGGTGTGTGGGTAGATAGAAAAAATAGACAAGCGGAGAAAAGAGAAAGAAGTGTGGTAGGGTGCAAAGAAATGCCTAGAGTCTGGTGATAAGACCTATCACTTTTATTATTTTTTTGGTAGCGTGTATTCTTTGTTGTTACTCTAGATTTGTAATAATTATAAATAATTATTTATGGCGTTCAAGCCATTTGTCTTAACAACTTTTAGTTTTATTTTGTGTGTGTTATGCATTGCTTATATGTTTGTGTTTTGTTATTAGAATTTTTGGTGCGTGCTTATTGTTGTTGGTATCATTTGTATTCGTGTGTGTTTTAGTCTTTTTGTTTCTTAATCTTTGGTAGGGTTCTTGTCGTAATCGTTTTTTTTCACAATCTTGGTTTAAAGGTGTCTTCATCGGTCGGTTGTTGTCGTAGTTTTGAGTTTCTTGACATGTTCGGTTTACTTCTTCTTCTTTACAGGTTTCACATCACATTATGTATAGAACGGCACTTCGTCCCCGCCAGCCACTCGCTTGGCGGAGCTGGAAAATATAGCGCGACAGTCAGTTTTTCTGTTCTGGTTAATCATCTGGGTGATTTCTTCAATCAGTTCCCGATTAACCAGATCCCACATTTTCCGGGTCCGTTCTTCTATTACTCTGTTAATGGGAATTATCCCCGCCTCTCTGTGCAGATCTTCTTGCCGTCTTTATTCTTGCTTGCGTGTACCCGTGATTAGGTACATGCATTTATTTTTTAGTACTTGAAGTCGCCTCTTTTGTGTTTTTGAGACACATGATAGGGTGGAGGCGGGGTAAAGCAACGTAGATCTTACAAGGGCATTGTAGATCTTCTTCTTGTTGCTTTCACGTAGATTTAAAAATGTATATAGAGTTCTGACAGCGGCCGAGGCTCGACAAATTCTTTCTTCGACGTGCTTCTTGTACCCAATAGAGGTGATTTTCATACCTAGTACATTGCATTCGTTGGTGTAGGGGCATCGCGTATCCCCCACACGTACGTCTGCCCTTAGGGTGCGTCCAATGGAAACCACCTTGAATTTCTCTTGGTTTGTTCTTATCTTCCACTGAGCCTCGGAGTTGTTCAGGTTTGCGATTTCCATCGCTGTCATGCGAGCTTGCCACAGCGCATTCCTCCATGGAGATACGATTATCTGGCTGAAATCATCGTCGTACTGAATATTAAGGTAAGAGGGGGTACACAGGGGCTGGGACATCCGCGGTGTATATCGAGTAAAGGGTAGGGGACGTACACCCCCCCTGTGAGAGTCCCGCAGTGAGCAAAAACTTTGGTCTGTCCGTGCCCCCTAGACTGACATACGCCGCTCTCTCCATGACATAGTCACAGAGAGTTCTTTTAAAGTTTTCACTTAGACCCAGCCGTAAGATCTTATACTGCATGCCCCGCTGCCACACCTTATCAAACGCCTTTGATACATCCCGACAAACGATATCCACATAACTCCTGTCCCGTTTGGCTTGGGAAAGCTTTTCCGTTATGAAATTGATTGACATTTCCGTACTTCGCTTCTCTCTAAACACGAATTTACATGGGTTGTAGAGGGAGTTTTCTTGCAGGTGAGACACCAGTCTCCCGTTGAGGATCTTCTCAAAGAGCTTCCCGCCAAATTCCGGGAGTGAAATTGAGCGGTAGCTCTCTTTCAACGTTGGGTCCTTTCCGTGCTTGGGCAAGATGATCTTTGCCGTCTTGTAAGCATCTGGAAAGTACCCTGTATTCAGACATGCGTTAAAAATACGTCTCATTCCTTCGATGATGTTGGCTGGTGCCTTTTCGAAGTTTATCTTTGTAAGCCCCGATTGGCCTGGGGATTTTTGTCGGAATGAGCGGAGTGTGCCAAGGGTCTCTTCTTCGGTGATATCGGCGTCTCCGTCACGCAGTCTATCCACCTGGTGATGAGGATGCGTTCGGTGTATTTCCGTAATAAGCTCGTCTACGATGTTGTTTTCGAACTCTATATCAAATTCTTCGTTTTCTTCTTCTGATATGCTGAAGATTTTTTCCCAATAACGCTGGAGTATTACTTCTATGTTTTTCTCTCTGTTTTAATGGATCCATCTTCTTTCTGGATTTCTATTTTCTTCTTTTTTCCAGATGATCGTCTGACACTTTTGACTTTCTTCCAAAAGTCTTTGGAAGATGTATCTTGATCGAGGCTCTCGATCGCATCGTCCCATTGTCTGTGTTGTTGTTCGAGGATCAACTGGTTGAGCTGTTCCTTGATCTCTCTACTTTGTTGTAGCGAGTCAACTGATGCATATCTGATATTTGACTTGTACATGATTCTCAATTCTCTGTAGAGTTCTTTCATGTACCCAGTCCACCTGTATGAGGAGATGGTTTTATACTGGGTTTTGAGGATGCAAGCCCTATCTGCATTTATAAGATGTTCGTTGAGGTCATCGAGTGCCTCGTCTATCTCCTCGAGAATTGGCTCGTCCAAATTTGGTGGGCGATAGGCCTCGAGGAGACCCGCGTACTGTGCCCAGTTTGCTCTCCTGTAGTCTTTTCTGACTGGAGCTGGGACTTGTATAGGGTTCCTGTTGATGGTAAGTAGGATCCCTATATAATCACTAAAGTTGACCTGGACTGGTTCCATGTAGTAATTGAACGGCAGCTGACGATTAGCCAGACAAATGTCTGATTTTGTGGCACTTCTTCCCCGAGTATAGGTTGGGAAATCCGAGCCTATTCTATGGACCATATTTCGGTCCAACATAGTATCCAGGCACCTTCCATTTCCATTGAAGGTCCTGTACCCAGATTCCCGACATCTGGCATTAAGATCCCCCAATAATATGGTGGAGGTCCTTCTGCCAAATAGGCCAGAGAGAGAATGGATTGGAAAATATTCTCGTCTCGGCGGCTGGTACTCGGTGGCGATGACCAGCTTTCCTATATCGAGTTCAACATCTATTGCAAGATAGGATTCTTCCAGGTTTCTTATTGGTTTATACTTGATCCCTCTTTTGATGGCGATGGCGGCACCGTCGTACCGCTCTTAAGAGTAATTCGTGATTAACCCATCGTAGTTCCAGATCTTCATTTTGGAGCTACGAGTGTCAATACCATGTTCAGAAATCAAGATGACATCTGCATCAATCTCCCTGAACAAATTTCCGGAGAGACTTCTCTCCGCTGTTCAGCCGTTGGTATTAATTTCCATGATTCTTAGTGAGTTCCGTTCCATTGTGAGATGTATTTACCTGTGTTTTTTCTTCGTCTTTTTGCTTTTCTTGGCCTGTGGGGTGGGTCTGGAGTGGCCAGGATTTTCTTTCTTCAGGGGAAGACTTGGAGTCTTTGACCGACTCTTCGTCGCTCTTGTGCGAGTGCATGGGCCCTCGTCACTATCCGAAGATGTGAATTCTTGTTCCTCATTGTCATTGTTATCGTCCTCTTCTTCGGATTCCTCCGATGTGGGAGATTCAATGACCTCTTTCAGTCAAGTGGCTTTTTCGTCGTTGTTACTATTTCTAATAACGCTATCCTTGAATGCCCTGGAGCATTCTGGAAAATCAGGCACGATGACGGATGGCAGGTTATTAGCCTGTTTAAAACCCGGTTGTAGCATCTAGGTTTTACCGCATTTGCCACGTTTGCATGTGTTATGCAGATCAATATCTTTGCAATTAGGTCGTTTGTGAAGACCATTGGTGAGGGAGTTGCCATTGCTGAGGCTATCTCTTCACTCCTCTTCACAGTGCTTGCATTGGTATTATTTTTCTTCTTCTTTTCTTCATCTTCCATTTTTTTGAATGATTTCCTTTCTCTTTGGGCAGTTTTAAACTTTTACGTCTTACGTCTTGAAAAAGATAGAAAAAGTTTTAAATTGAATAGTCGTAGTATAGTGGAAAGGAGAGTTAGGATATAGTGGTGAAGAGGAGTGAGTAAGAATTAGAGTTAGTTGCTCGGTGACCAGCCATCTCTTTGATTCTTAATCTTTATTTTTTCCTTTTATTTTTTAGTTCGTTTGGGGGGCTCTCGCGCCTCTGTTGTTCGTCGTTGTTCTTCCTTTTTTGTTTAATTTTTTCATGCGAATTTCCTTTAGTGCTGTTTTTTTCCTTGATTCTGAAATCTTACCTTGCAGTGTACCTTGGAGGCGGTTCCTCCCTCGAGTCGGGTCTACCACTTCTGAAACTGCCTCGGTTGTACTCTATGTGGTTTTGTGGAATTTCTATAAGGCTCTTTTTTCATCGTCGGACATCATGTAATCTAGTTTGTCCCACACCTTCGCTGCTCTTCTGTGTAGGGACACATTTGTACTTGGGAGCTTTATTTCATTGTGAAGATCTCTCATTCTTCTGAGTTCACGCCTTCTCGTATTAGTAATAATATACACCGCTGAGTTTTGTACCTATTGTAACTTGACTTCACTTGATTTTGAGAGGCGGTTCAGTGGTATATCTGGGTAGAGTAGTATCGCTTTGCAGATGGCGTTATATATTTTTTTCAGGTTGTTACTGCTTAGATTCCTCAGTTGAAATAGCTTTGCTACTTGTACCTTAACCTGGTTTATTCTATTCGCAATATTTTTGCAGTAGCCACTCTGGCTGATTTTTAGCCCGAGCACTGTTCCTTCTTTCAGATATTGATATCTTTTCTCTTCAATCTTTACCCACTAGGTCAGGCGTCTCCCTACTGGAATGATAGAGACTTTTCTCGAGTTTGTCCGGATTTTCCATTTGCGCTCGAATTCATTGATGTTGGCAATTTATGCCGCTGTAATTCTGGACATGGTTGGAGGGTGTATGTAAGTGATGCTTGCCACTATTGTGATGTCGTCGGCGAATTGTATATAGGTTGTGGTTTCATGGACTGGTCTTGGCAGATCCATAGTATATACACTATAGAGAGTTGGGCTTATACAGCCCTCTTGGGGGACACCTTGTAGCACTTCAAATTCCAGGCCCTCGTAGCCTGTTACTGAGATGAACGCTGTTCTATCAGTGACGTAATCGCAAAGGCATTTTGTTAGGGCGGAGGGTAGCTCTAGTCCTTTGATCTTGTACTTTATACCAGCTCTCTATACCTTATCAAACGACTTTTGGACGTCTCTAAGTACGATGTCAGTATAGTTTTTCTCGAACTTTGCCTTCGCAAGTTCTTCCACCAGAATGGCTAGGGCAGTCTCGGTGTTCCTATTTTTCCTAAACCCGTGTTGGTGGTTTGGAATCAGCGCCCTCTCTTCCAAGTGTTTGACGAGCCTGTCATTAATCGACCTTTCCATTAGGTTTGCCACTGTTTCGAGGAGCGTTATTGGCCTGAAGTTTCCGGGGTGGTTTGGTGGCTTGCCGGGTTTTGGTAGAAAAATATTTTTCAGTTTTTTAGCGCGTCTGGAAAGTATCCTGCGCTTAGGGAGACGTTAAACACTGCAGCTATCCGCGACAAAAAGTTAACTGGTGCGCGTATCAAATTCTCTTCAGTAATACCTGATGCCCCAGGTGCCTTCTGCTTGGTGTTCATGAGCGTTCTTTCAAATCTCTTGTAGCGTTATTGGCTCTCTTTCTTGCTCTACCAATAGCGTTGGTGAAGCAGCTACGTTGGGTACTATTTCTAGGTGGTTTAACTCCAGTTCTTCTACCACTCTTGTTTCGTGATCGCCATCAAAATCCTCGTTCTCATTGAGGGAGATATCAAATATCCTCTTCCAAGGTTCCCGGAACGCCTCTTCAACTTCCTGGGGTTCCTTCTTCCCTCCATCCTCGTTCTGGAGTTTGATTTTTTGGCCTCTGTTTTCTCTTTCCTCTGGCGATGTTGATTTTTTCTCATATCTTAGTAGGGTTCAAATCCTCGTCCATGGCTCCCACGAAAAGGCCCCATCTTCTGTTCTTTTCTACTTTTATTTCATCTAACAGCTCGTTCTTCACTCATCGCAGCTTTGCACGGTCACCTCTTTGTAGGCCGTTTTGCTCGATTGAGTTCCTCGTGTTTATATACTCATTCTCGAGATTTATTATCTGGGCTGATCTTATTGGATGCGGCAATGTTCTGTATTCTGTTGTAGGAACGTATTTCTTATCAGCCCTGACAAGCGCTTCCATGATGTCGCCGATCTCTTCGTCAATTTCCTCCAGCGTGGCCTCGGTCAGGTCTCTCTGTTTGTAATTAGCGAGCTCTTCTTCGTAGTTGATCCAATCAGCTTTTCTATACGATTTTCTCGGCGGGCACTTGACTTGGATGGGATCCATGGACAAAGTCATGACCACCATCTCGTGGTCTCTAGTTGAAGGAGGACCTCTCTCGATAATATAGTTGAACTGAAGGTTCGGGGTACCCAAAACTATATCCGGTTTTGTAGCGGTGTTCTGGCCCAGAAATGTTGGAAAGTCGGGTCCCAGGCGCTCTGCTATCCCTCTTTCCAGTAGTTGGTCAAGGTTTCTCCCGGCTCTATTGTGGTGACGAGTGTAGCCTGAGGCCCTACTCCTGAAATTTAAAGGCTTGAATGCTACAACTATACTATTACACAAAAAGTCAAAAGAAAGAGAAGAAGAAACAAAATACACTAAGAAGAACATTACAAACACATGAAGATACAAACAGACATTAAAAAACACAAAATAACAAAACAAATAAAGGAAAAATGAAATATAATAAAAAAAAGTGATGCCCTCCCTACTAGGGCAAAATACCCCCCCCCCCTTTAATTTTTTTTCACCCACTATATCTTCCACTATACCATCTCTCTTCAAAAAACTGAGTACATCATCATCATCCGAATTTTTAGACTTGGAAAAAATAAACAAAAATTGAGCTCACAGAGAAGTTCACGGCCGGCAAAGAAGGAAAAGTCGAGGGGAGGACTTTCAAGAACGCCATCGATTTTTACCTTTTCTCCAGGGACTTCATGAACAAGATCTATTTTTGTACGGAGCTACGTATGGCCGACACAAGATATCGTACTGCGTACTGGGGAGTCTAACTTTCTTGTTTACGAAGGAAAAATACTGACAAGGGGGAAGTTTATCTTCCTATTTACAAATAACGTTATTAACAGCGGGAAGTTTATCTTTCTATTTACAAAAGAGGGCTATTAACAGCGGGAAGTTTATATTCTTATTTACAAAAGAGACATATTAACAGCGGGAAATTTATCTTCCTCTTTATAAAGCTCAATGTGTGAACCGTTTAAATTTCAAACAAATGTTTCCTAGGTTCATGTGTGAACCGTTTAAATTTTTCCTACAAATGTTTACTAGGCTCAATCTTCAACCCCCACACTCATTAGGACTAAAGTTAATTTTATTAATAAATAGAAAATACACAAGAGCATGATGGTTTGTATTACTATTTCCTATGGCTAGACATGCATAACATATCAATACAAATTGCGTCTTTTCCAATTTTGCCATTCTCATTTATGAATGTAATTTCTCCCCTATAGGTCATATCAGTTGATAACAAAATTGAAAGTTCATCTCTAGAGCTGATTACCAATGATATAGATAATTTACGATTGTCATTAATTAAAATAACATTTGATTAAATATATGGGCATATATTTATTCAACGTTTGATTAATATGGACCTGAGGGCATTCCAATTCTGAGCTTAATATCTTCCTAACCATTTTGCCAAGAAAAATACTAATAATATTAACAATATACTTCTCTGCTTTCAAAGATCAGGCATATTCTTGTAGAAAAATGTATCTAGATACTAAGCTAGAATAATCTTAATGGATACTTCCATTGCACCATCGAATTAATCAGCTATTGTCTCATATATTTAAGCATAGCTCCCTTAGTAGAGTTTCATTTGCTTCGTAATTTTAATGCCGTCAATTTGTAACATTAGCTTGACTTATCCACTCTCCCAAACTGATTCCTTAAGATTAACATATTAGCAAACTTTATATTTAATAATCTGTGTTAATCCTTATTAGCAATATATTTCCAAGTGTAAAGAGAAACCAGGTGCAGCAGTAAGGAAACGAACAGCTTACATAAAGTTTGAGGTATTTTAATCCCTCCAGCGTCAGCTCGAAGAGATCAAAGGAATTCTAATTTCTCTGAAGGGATTCTTAAGCAAGAAACTAGAAAATATTTAAATTTCCCAATTCACTTACTAAATACTTCAAAAATGTATATATATACGAGGTTCGTAATATTTAGCTAGACCTTAAAAGAGGAAATTATGTTTTCCATGTGGGAAATAAATCATCTGATATTTGTGAAGAAATGTACCATGTACAAAGTGATGTGGAGAAATGACCATCTAACAAAATGACTACTAGGATTACATTGCCTACATGAGAAGACAAGTAAAGCTAAAAGAAACGCAGAATCAGTAGGGGTGATGGTATGTGAAATTGATTGGCTGAGAGCAGGAGAGAGGTAATATGTGCATATAAACATGAGGGTAAAAAAATGTGGAACATAATTCGTAAAGTCATATTGAGTGACACAGCTGTGTGAGTGCAAATCTAAAAATCTAAATACGACGTAGGAGTGTTAAAAAGTGGAAGGAATAAATACAACATGAACATCTTAGCAAGAAATTTATGAAGGTATACAAGAAGGCAAAAAAGTCCAGTGGAATGAGTTGTTATTTATAGTGAAAAAGAACCAAATGAAACACTTGGGTGGACGAAGAAAAAAATGTTTTATGGAAGAAAATGAGAAATGTGATTAAACAAGTGAATAAAATAGGTGTCTGAACTCCAAAGATATTTGTCAAGGAAGAAAAGCTTAAAAGTAGCTAACGAGATTAGCAATATTTTTCCATAGGTAGAATGGTTGTATAAAACGATGTGAAGGTAAATATGAGTGGATCAATCATATATATCGAGTAACTAATAAAAACGCAGGAGGGGGAAAGTGGTATGAGACAGCTAAGAAATATAAATACATGTAAAGGAGATCATATTGGTGCACGGAAAATGCACAAAAATGAGTAAAAAAGATAACAGTGAACGAAGGAACTACAGGTGAGTGATGTTTGTCGGATTATTCTATGGTACATCATGGCGCTATTACTGCTAAAAATTGGCATATATACAACATAGGAAATTCAGTGAGTTGGAAGCAAACTCGTCCGCATATATCGTTCTTTGTAAAGAGCATATGCTCATATGCCTAGCTTAGGCATTTACCTAATTTTTTCTTATTTCCCCTCTGAATTTCTGGCTATAAAAATTGCTTATATCTGTTTTGGGTAGGTATAAAATAGAAATTCATGTCAATTTCCATTTTTGCATGCGATGGAAAAGTCCTGAATTCGTCCGCCGTTCCATATTAATAGAATGTACTTTTCTAAGTTCCCTGAACTTTTCCCCAGAAAGGTGTCCTACTTTCATTCCAGGTTAGCGAGAGTTGCGTAACCTTTATAGTCTTTGCTATTTAGGTTATGTTGTAAGGAATTAAATGAATGTTAATCGCATGTTGCAAGGTACGGTGAATATACAATATACATAATGAGGAAAAACTTCTCAACCTCAAGCAATATTTTTAGCCGCGTGCGACTCTATATCACACTATTTCGGTTGAGCGGTCCTTCGGTTCCCGTTTTGCTGGGGGGGGGGGAATATAACATTAAACTGTTAAATTTGAAACTATTTGGCCGATTTTAACGAAATTTGAAACACTTATGTTGTTTTACATTCATTTTCGAATGATATAATTACTAAGGTCCTTCCAAGTTTAGCCCAGGATTTATTAAAAGTTTTGAAGGTCGTAAGGTCATAAATCAGAATAAGAGAGAGCACACGACTTTGGTTAGCAGACCTTGTTTTTTTTTCTTTAGTCATGCTTGCCATTCTTGGGCCAATATTATTATGAAGGAGAAAGGCACACTTTCAGTGGATGAATGAAAGACATTTTTGTTCCAAAAGTTTCATTTACGTTGAAAACACTGAATATATTAGTGTACATTAACTGTTTACTTTCTGCTATTGCAAAACATGTCTAGGAGTAGGAAGGTTTTTTGGTTTGTTTGAAACCAAATGATTGTTTTTGCACTTTTTATTGCAGTAAAGAAGCTATTTTATATATCCTGTAACAATTCTGTTCAAAGTGGTTCGATGGCATTTTGAGCCAATAGACATGATGCACTATTTACACGTTGTGCACGTTGTCCTTCACACATTTCAATTGGCGCCATAGCTAGCGTAAAAATCGCATAAATATAGCTTATATAAATCCTAGGCATCATCTTAACTTATGAAGAAAATGGAAACTGAATAATGAATAAAGGATGTATAGATAGGGCATAAAGGTTGAAGATAATGAAATACATCGAGTGTTAGTGATGATACAAATGGAAGAGTATTTTAAAAGCGTTGATAGAAATGATTTAGTTGGAAAATCTATTGGAAATTTGAATTTTGTCATTATTCAAGATTATGATGGAATTTGATTCTTGGAAATAGAATATTCACTAAATAGAATATTCAAGGAGTTCCCCATCAACAGAAGGAAACTTTTTGAGCTTTCTCAATGCCTTAAAGACCATTTCATTGGCAAATCTGAGCAGAATTTAGTATTTTCATGACTGCACTTTTCTTCACCATCCGAAACCTCAATGCGAACTTTTGTTATATCACAAAATGCACATCTCTCTTTACAGTGAAAATCGTTTACCCCAATTTTGATCTAAAATCGGAAATCGCAACACCCATATAATCGTAAATAATATGTAATTATAAACAAAGTATCTATTTCTTCCCCCAAATACTTCCACATCTCCTTAAGTCTTCCACACACAATGTATTCCACTATGATTCATTGCATTCAGTAAACTAAACATCTCCCAACACACTGGATATCTTAAACTACACACAGTATCTCCCATATCTCTTCCGGATAACATCGATGGGAGGGGAATTGTGACCCACTGTCGAGGGAGCAATTCTGAGCCTTTATGGGGCGGAAGAAATTAACCCAAATTAAGAACGCTAACCAATTAATTCTTTTACACTTCACTTCCTTATGTGGAGTCAATGGGAGTCTCCCAATACCTCTACTAAACACTAAACTTAAGGTTCATCTACTTCAATCCTTTAATCACCCCATGGTCGGACATGCTGATGAAGATTTGGGAATGTTTCATTTGAAGGTCGAAAATCAAGTGAAAATTAATCTTCGTCTCCATTGCATTTCACATCCATAATTATTCTATTTCTCATACAATTCCTTCAATTTGTTTTTTACCTGATCCATTTTTTTGAGTGACAAATCCTGAATATTGAGTGTCATATATATGTTACTGAGAGTTATTTCAGGGTTAAATAGTGCCACCAACCACCTCTTTAATGAGTGTCACACACAGACTACTGAATACCACATTGGTATTACTAGGTATTACACACAGCCTATGATTAGCAAACCAGGGTCACTTAGTGCAACACACGAGATACTAAGTGCCATAATTAGGTTACTAAGTACCACACCAATTTACTGATTATTAGCTATAATATATTAGTAAATTGCTATTCAAAATTGGTACTGGTCATTTGTATTGTTTCAGATATCAAAATGGGTTTTATTGATCTGGTCTCACAGAAAACTGTCTAAATGTAGCGTTAAAAGTTTCAACTATTTCAACAGAAAGGAGAGATCCTGTGGAAATTTTGAAGAAAACAAGTTCTTAGAAAGTAGAAATACAACTCTATTAGATTGATACCTTTGATTCAGTTTTTTTAAACAACTGCTACAATATCACAATCCTTTTTTTATTCTAAAACAAATTTTTCATTAAATTAGAATGAATCAGAAATCAAATAACCCAAACAATAGAAACTATCATCCATTGTTATAACATTTAATTAACATAGCTAGTTTTTTGTCATTAAAAATGCCTCTCCCAAAATTGAAATGGAAGAAAACTTTGTATTGGGTTGAGGAATAGGTTCTTGCGGTTTTATCAAATTTATTCATTACAATTAACAATTTTAGAAAAACTTCATTTTTAATTGATAACAATATGCAATTTAATCAATAATGTATTCTCCTTTGTTATTTACGACTTCTTCCCAACGTTCAACTAGTTTTTAAATTCCTCTGAAATAAAAATCTCTGGATTTCGACTCGAAGAATTCGTCTAGCCAGGTTCTTAATCTACATCAATATTGAACGAAACGCCACGCAAATTGTTGGAGAGCGATCGGAACAGATGGAAATTCGATGGAGCCAAGTCTGGTAAATATGGAGAATGCGTCAGGATTTTCCAATTAAGCGTTTGGATGGCGTCTTTTGTCATATTGGCAATACGAAAACGAGCATTCTCTTGTTGCAGAAGGACTCCATATCGTCGATAAGGTCGCTTTTCACGAATAGCTTCGGCGAGTCGATATATTTGTTGAACGTAGAGTTCTGCATTGACAATCTCGTTGTTCACAAGGAGCTCATAAAGAATGATGCCTTCACAATCCCACCACAAACACAGCATCATCCTTCGTGGATGAAGTTCTTGCTTTAATCGCGGAAGTGTTTTTTTATTGGGGCTAAGCCATTGTTTCGATGGTTCATGTTGACATAAACACACCACTTTTCGTCGCCAGTGATGATGCAGTGAAGAAATCTGCCCTTATATCCACGATTAGCCTTGTGACGAGCAAGCAAACCTGCGGCAATCGTGGAGCGTTGAAGTTTGTTGCTTTCGCTCAGAGAGTGCGGAACCCAAAAACCGAGTTTTTGAAACTTTACCCATTGAATGAAGGTGATTCACTACATGTGTTCTAATCACACGCTTTGGTTGCGTTTGCAGTGTTCCCGTCTCGCTGAAAATGAATAACAATAAGTGTCGAAAATGCACCTTTCTTTCAACTTAACATTCCATTTTAAGGGTACAGAATAAAAATTAAATTAACACACCTTTTAAATAAACCGCAATGACTTATTACTCAACTTAAAGACGTAGCCTAAGCAAAAGCCTAATAGTCTACGCTGTGAAGAGACGTAGCCTAACCTTTGCAAATCTTGCTCTCATTATTTATTATTGTTTCTTAATATCTGCACAAATCATGTCAACCAAACTTAAATCAACACAACATTAATAAAACGCAATAACTTATTCCTCAACTTAATATAAAGAACTTGTGAAGCCTACAAATGAAAAGACAACCGCGCTATTGGTACCACACTGATGCACTCAGATTGTTGGTCACAAAGGACAGACCTACGGATATCTCGACAAAACAATGTCCACATTACACAATGACTGGGAACCATAATTAGATCAGATTATCAGTCATTATATCACTGACACATTGTAGTTGAAGGTATATATATATATATATTTACCAAACCAAACTAAAAGTCGAGAAAATTTCTCTATCGAAATTACACTTGCAAGACACATCTAGAGGAGAAGCATTAAACTCGCAGAAGCTGTTTGTTAATGTTTTGTTTCATAACTTATCAAGTTTGTAGTCGCGTGCGAGTCTAGCCTCGGGCGACTCTGTATCTCACTATGTTGGTCAGTCGGTCCCCATTTTGCTTTTTTTTGTTTTGGTAATAATATTGTAACCATTTTGGCCAATTCAAACGAAATTTAAAATCGTTATGTTGATTTATATTCTATTTTGAATGATATAATTACCAAGGTCCTCGTAAGGTTGCACTGACATTATTTTGTTTTGGCAATAACATCATAACTATTGGACCGATTCTAACGAAATTTAAAACCCTCATGTTGTTTTACATTCTCTTTCGATTGATATAATTTTCAAAGTTCTCCCAAAGTTAGCTGGGAAAGTATTTGGCAATAGCATCATAACTTTTCGGCCGATTTTAACGAAATTTGAAACTCTTATGTTGTTTTACATTTTCTTTAGAGTGATTTAATTGATAAGATCCTCCCAAGGTTAGTCCGGGCATTATTTTGTTTTGGCACTAACATCATACCTATCCGGTTGATTCTAACGAAATTTGAAATCTTTTTGTTGTTTTACATTTTATTTCGAATGGTATAATTGTCAAGGCCCTCTCAAAGTTATTCCGGGAATTATTGAAAGTTTTGAAGGTCGTAAGGTCAAAAATCAGAATAAGTGAAAGCACACGACTTTTGGTGAGCATAACTTGTTTTTGAACAACATCCACCACTGATTAGCTGAGTTGTGGGAAATGATTCAGGTTCCTGTAACTTGAAAAGAAGCAGCCCTATAACATATTCAGAGAAGTTGAGATCAAGCCGATTTACATGCAGTTTCTTCATCTCCTGAAGATATTGTCTGACGTGAAAATCATAAATTTGCGTTATGACTGTTGACTAATTATCTATAAGTACAGTTACATGATTGAATATTAGGCAAATTGACCAACATTTCTTGAAGAGTCAGTGGCAATATTTGATGAAGACTTATATTTTAACTCTTACATCTTTGTGACACTTAGATCTTACTTCTTAGTTTGCATTTTGAGAGGCTCGGCACAATATTTTGGGCTTTTATTTTTTAGACCCTGCATCTGTTTTACTCAAAAGAACTGGTTATGCCATTATGTGCTCTCTGTGCAATGAGGGGATATTTTTAGTCGCGGGCGACTAGAAATATCTCACTATGTCGGTCAGTTCCCGTTTTGCTCTTTTATTTTTTTGGTAATAACATTGTAACTATTCGGCCGATTCTAGCAAAATTTGAAATCTTTATGTTGTTTTATATTTTCTTTCAAATGATATAATTGCCAAAGTCCTTCCAGGTTAGCCGGGAATTATTTCGCAATAAAATCATAACTATTCGGCCGATTCTAGCGAAATCTGAAACTCTTATGTTGTTTAACAGTCTCTTTTGAATGGTATAATTGCCAAGGTCCTTACAAGATTAGTTCGGGGAATATTAAAAGTATTTGACGGTCGTAAGGCCATCATAAATCAGAATAAGTGAGAGCATGCGACTTTTGCTCAGCAGACCTTGTTTTATATAGTTCCACACATCTGACATCATTGTAGTGGTTACCTTTTCCTTGATCAACTCTGTCATCCTACTGATATCTACATCTTTATAAACTACATCCAGGAGCTCATCGGAGATTTTTTTCCTACTCAGAAACTCATATTCTTTGTTAAATTTAGAACGAGCTTTTTTATTCATCATTTCCAGTGACAAAAAATAGTAGATTGGCAGTAAATATGAATGGTGCCAATTAGATATCCATTTTGTCCTTGTCTTCTTCATTAGATTGAATTTCATAGCTGTTCATTAGTTTCTGCCTTTTTGCCATATTGAAGATGATTGTGCGTTTGTTGACTTTCATAGTGTTGTTCCGCTCACGTGAACTGAACTGATTGGTATGGAAGTGGATTAATTTTCAATGTTGTGTGAACCCGGTAAAATTGAAGCTTGTGATGCCTCACGTGCAACTGATATATCTAGATCAGATGATCTGGTGCTCGTATAAAAATTTTCCACCTCGGAGCACAATTTTTCCAACTCTTGGATTGTCATTTTTATGGGAGCATTTTCTTCAACTTCAACGTTTTTCTCTAAATCTTGAACTTAATAATGTTTGAAATAAACACAAACCACATTTGATGAGTTCCTTTCAACTGCACTCATATGCTGCTACATCTGACCTTTTGATTTTCCAAAGAATATGATACAACAATGTTTGAAATAACTATCCAGCAGTTATTCCAAATGTAATACAAATGTGGTACAACCTAATCTGTTTATTCATTCAATCAATTCACAAATGAAATACATTAGTCATATTTGCAAAAAAACTGACCTGTATGGAAAACGAAGCGAGATAAAATTACTTAAAAGCAACTGTGAAACAATACTCCACCACACCCGCGTTTTTTCAGGAGGAAAATGAGACTGGTAGACGGTAAGAGCCCTAAAACAATAAATGTACCTCAGAACAGCAAAGTGCAGACCTGGACGGTGTTAGTCATGCATATGGTTGACTATTGGCGTACGGTAGTAGTCATGAATGTTACTGAATGTCGAAATATGGGTGGCTGGAGAGTTGTGGACTGATCGTTTTAGGCATAATTGTGGTTAGTCCTCCTTTGCTTTCTCATGGGCCTGGTAAGAACACGCTGAGGCACAGAACGTACCACCTTGGTTCCACCCCCATCCGATGTGCAAGTTGGAAAAACAGGAGCAGGAATAAGCCGAAATCTAAGACTAGGATACCTGTATCTCCGCGGGGGCTCTGGGGAAGGAGGAGTTTGCTACTTTTTTGGCAAGTCACTAAGCTAAAAACGGCACGTACGGCCCCGAGAAGCTTTAGGGTGTGGAAACCCAGACAAGGGCCAAATTTACCAGTGCGGTGAACGGAGCCTCGAAAACGTTAGGGACTCATTCAGGGACTGCCTGGTGATTTTAAACACGATAGCTACAGACGCTTTCTGCCTATTCGCTCCAGATATGATGGTATGTTGGATAAAGGCCACATGTTCTATCAAAGGATAGCATTAGCTAAGTTGACTGGTAGAGAATCAAAGGTTACCCGTTCCTCAGAGAGGAGGCTTCTGGCGAATGAGGCGGGCCCTTCTGAGGCGGCCATTATTAGTGTTGTTTGGACACTCAAAGGCTTGCCTGAGAAAATGACACTGCACTCTTCCAAGAGTTTTCTGAAAGGAGTGGTTTACACGATAGTACTCTTAGACTACTCCATACATAATATCAGCATAGAGCTGATTGACCATGGGACGGTCATTTTAGAACGCGCGATGAGAAAACAGGGAGTTTGTCGAGACTCACTCCTTCACTCTTCTTCACGTTATATCGTAAAATGCTCCTTCAGTCGATGCATGAGTTTAGTATCACTACCATGGGAAGGAATTCGTGCCACTGCATCGGGAGTGCTACTAATACCACCGTTCCCGCAATACAAATCGTTCATGTAGATAACAACCTGGCAGGAAGATCGGAGAGTTTTTCCTCCGGCATGATGTCTCCGTTCTTCTATTTGACTCGTAACCATGGTTACAAGCTTTATTTTCCCCTATTGTAAACTAGTAGTTGCGGGAACTACTTATCGTATAAGATCTCTTACTGCAGTGGTAAATAGTTTGTTTATATCTCTATAGAACAGTTCAAATCTAGACTGCATGATGTTATCCATAAATATGTATAAAAGCGTGTGTAAGAGGTGCTTTTCTAATGCTGCATGTTAGGGCTTTCACAAAATAGTACCTCTTCGATATGGTCAGAGTAGTACCTCCTACTCTTTCTTGTGACTCCTTGTGACTCTCTCTCTTTATTATACACTTTTACCCACTTGAAGACCTTAATCAAGTCCCTCTAAATCTTCTGTTGGTGAAAAAATACTTCCTCACATTCAAAATATACCTCACGCATTTTAATTCTCAAGTGGTGTCCCCATATCCAAATACTACCTTTCAACTTAAGAAACTTGCTAAAATCCAACTCATCCACTCCAGAAGAAATTTTAAAAAGCTTAATCATATCCCCTCTCACACACCTTCTTTCAAATGAGAACATATTTTTGGCCATCAACCTTTCTACCTATTCAAGGTGCTTCAGGGAATGGTATCATCGTTGTTTCCCTCATTTGTACTGACTCGTGCAGGTTAATATCATGTCTAAAGTATGGGAAGCATGTTTGTATACAGTTCTCTAAATTTGGCTTGACATATGTCTTATATAGTTTACTTATAATAAATAACTTTCCTCTTAATGAAGCCCTACACTATATTCTTTTAATTTTTGCCTTAATGGACTATTTATAAAACCTTATTGGCCTAACTACTACTACTCCTAAGTCCTTCTCATCCTCAACTCCATTCATCCAATGCCCATCCATTTCATAGCTTAATTCTCTAGTATCTCTTTCCATTATATTTCTTAAGGTTAAAACTTCTCTCTCACTTTTGTGCCCAACATAATAACTTATTCAATTCATTCTGCACTTTAGAGGTAGCTTAAACTTGATTTACTATAGCTCTCAATTTTGTGTTATCAGCAAAGATTGACACTTTACTATTTACACTGTCCCAATATCATTTATATAAACTAAAAATAAAAATGCCCCTAGAACTGAACCCTGAGGTACGCCATTGATAACATCCCTCCACTGTGACCTCACCCCTTTTTTGGATAGCAATTCATTTATCCAATTCAAAACTACTTTACATGTCCCATTCATTTATAATTTGTGAACTAGTCTCTTATTGTTTAGTTACATAATTAATAAAGTCTAGTAAGTTTGTTAAACATGGTCTATCCCTTCTAAACCCATGTTGGGCATCATTTATTAAACTACCTCTTTATAGAAGCTTCAGCATGTTTCTATGTTTTACATAATCCCCCCTATAGAAATTTGGAGTTTTACTATTGTTTGTTAATGAACTTGCTTCCTTTATTCCCAAGTTAAAACGAGAACTAATGATCACTTTTTCGTAACTCTTCCACGGCAGTCAATTCCTGAACTAAATTATCATCATTGGAAAGTATTAGATCTAATATATTGGAACCTTATTTTGTTATATTAACAAATTGAATAAAACAAAGCCTCAAAACATTCTATAAACTTACAACTTGCTCTATCCATTCCTATCATATCTTTTTCCCTTATCTTTATGATCAGTCTGTTAAGGTGGTCTGTAAATGGCTGCCAAGTGTAGTATCCTATTTAAACTGGGTCTAATATCTATCGACAATGACTCAACTTGTACCTGCTTTATTGAATTCTTTAGATTTGAAGCAATGCTATTTCTAATAAAAATAATTACCCCACAGCCAGTTCTCCCTCTCCTTTGACTAATGTAATATTACAACCCTCTTAATCATTTCATAATGTAATACCTCAGGATTAGTGTTAGACCTTATAATCCCAGTCAAATTTTATACACTTCGGGTTTTCTTAGGTGTGTGAACTATAGATGAATGACAAATGTCGTATACATACAGCAATGATAGACAAAATCACACCCTGGTCACCTAATCTTTGGGTGATACTGAGTTGCAGTATTCATATAAAAAAATATCAGGTAACCAATAAATTTAGTGCTTTTTTTTAATAAAAAAGAAAAGAAACGAAAATTGCTCGAACTTTATTGGTTACCTGATACAAATTAGTTTCTAGCCGTTTCCGAGATATTTTCCCAACAAAATAAGTCTATCTTGAATAAAACCTATTAGGGCATAAATGAAATAAAGATTGTTTCTCTTCACGTACGTCCTTATCAAAAAATCTTTTATTGCGCATATTATTGCCGAAAATTAAAAAGTGAAGTATACGCTGCACAAAAACAAATAGTTTAAGGTGATCTTATCCAAAGGCAACCAGCGGTGGTTAACCACTTAGGATTTGTGTTTCCGCAAGACAATAAACGACTACACATCTCACACGTAGTGCGAGGTACCCTGAATATTCTTGGGTATGAGCTAATATCTCATCATCTATGTCATCTACATTTCTCATCCGGATTACCTACCTTTTTTTGTTTTTGGATAATTAGATTGACAATGAAATATTCTTCTAAACTAAAGAGTTCTATTCAAGATGCATAGAGGGAATTTTATTTTGTATGGAAAAGATCTCTGAAACGCTATAAACTGATCTACATGAGGTAGTGGATTACGTAGTGCACGGTAGTAATTAATCAAAAACAAAAGCTTTGAGAGAGAACGACCTATTTATACACGCTCCATAAATTAGCTCTACAAATACTGAAAAATATTACTCTAACACATCTCTTTTATACAAAGTGAGAGAGGAGAGAAAATAACTTCAAATGTAAGAGAGAGAGAGAGTGACACGCGCAAAAAATCATTAGGAAGGACTGGCTCATCTTAGGGTTCAGGTGATACGTTTTGGGGAGGGGATAAAAGGCATAAGTACGGGATTAAATTTGAAATTCCTTTTCGACAGATAAAAGTTTGGGAAAGAATCGATTAGTGCAGATTCGACTACTTGTCGCTTAAACCAGTCATTTGATATACATACTAATTCCGTTTTCTCCCAATCGAAACGGCCTCTGGTTACAGACATATGTTGATAGATCGCATTGGATATGTTGCCCGTGCGCACAGATTACTTGAGTTCATAAATCCTCTGAGATATGCTACGTTTAGTTTTTTCTATTTACATTTCTTCCCAATTTTACAGGAAAGTTTATATGCTCCTACTTATTAACATAACATAACAACATAATTTCACGGATGACAAAAGGCACAAGGGCCTATGAAAGGTTATCCGTATCTGTCAAAACCCACCCACAAAATGCATCCATAGGCTTGTGTCAGATCATGCATCTACAATATACAATTTAAACAATCCATAGGATTAGAAACATACACAGGAATGTGTCAACAAAAAGCATCATCATCAAGACTCGTCAAAATCCGATTCAATCGTAATATACAATAATAAAAAACTGCATCCACAGGAATGAGTCTAGAATACCCCCTAAAGTTAACCCTCTCTCACCATATAATCATCTAATCTGCGTTTGAATACATTTAAGTTTTGACTGTCTACCGTCTCAGATGGCAAACTATTCCAGTAATATACCACTCTATTAGTGAAAAATATTTTCTAAAATTCAACCTATACCTCTGTTTTTTAATTTTTAAGTGGTAAACCCTAGCCCTATTACTACCTTTCAACTCAAGTAACTTGTTAAAATCCAACTTATCTATCCCAGAAAAGATTCAAAAAGCTCAATCATATCTCCCCTCACCCATCTTCTCTCAAATGAGAACATATTTAGTACCCTCATTCTACCTTCATATTCAAGGTGCTTCAGGGAAGGTATTATGTTTGTTGCCCTCCTTTGTACTGACTCAGGAAGATTGGCGCCATGTCCAAATTTGGTAACCACGCTTGCATAGAGTACTCCAAATGTGGCGCAAAGCACGAGTTGTAGAGTTCAAGGCCAACCTCTCTACTCTTTCAGCTAACACTCCTCTTAATGTATCCCAGCATCCCACTTGCTCCATTTTTTACCACAATACACTGCATTGAAAACTCCAGCAACCCATCCACTACCACCTCCAAGTCCCTCTCATCCTCGACCGAATTCAGCCAATGCCCATCCATTTCACAGCCAAACTCCCCACTATCCCTCCCCATGTCGTGAACCTTGCACTTTTGAAGGCTTAAAGTCACTTGGCACCTCTGAGCCCAAGCTAACAACTTATCTAAGTCAATATGCACTTCAAAGCCACCCTCAACTTCCTTGACTACAGCCGCCAATTCAGTGTCATCAGAAAAAATTGACAATCGGCTACTTACAGCCTCCCCAAGATCATTTATACAAACTATGAATAACAAAGGGCCCAGGTCGGATCCCTGAGGCACGCCACCGACTAATTTTTTAAACAGAAAATTGGAGAGTTATAATTTATTTTAGGGTGGATGGTCACATCGAGAGGAAGAGGAGAGTGAAGTTGTATTTGCATTCAAATATGAAATTAATGGAGGGTTGAAGATGATAAAGACGGTTAAGAAAACAGTTAAAATTTACACTTTCGGACCATAATAAAAATAAGTCGTCTACATAATTCTAAGGATTAATTTGTAAACTGTTTGGCCATAGTTCAGTTTCAAAATATTCCACAAAGAGAGAACAAAGAGCAAGGGAAAAGGGGCTCCCCAAGAATAATCCAACCTTTTGAATATTCTAAGCTCCTTCGTATGAGAAAACATCATTCGAAATGCAAGCGTTAATTAATTAAATGAATACTTCATGAGAGACAGTTAGATTGATATTAAGCAAAGTTCATTTTCGTTTGGAAAAAGAAGTTTGGTCGACAGGGACTCTGGTAAAATGTGAATCCGCATCCAGGGATAAGCGCTTATCAGTATCATCATTCCGTTTTCTTCCATCACTTTATAAAATTTCTATCGATTGTGGTCCAGCACTTGAGTTTGCTGCATGATTTTCGTCAATGAGCAAGTTTCATCCTCCCGTCTTCTGCGAGGCTGTTTTTCTGGTTCTCTTTAGGTATAATGGTGGTCAGTTTGAGATTCCATCTGTTATTGTTTTACTATATCTGTCGCTCGAGTTTGTGTTCTTACCCAAGTATAAAATTTATCCGTATATATATATGTATACATATGCCTTCCTTTTCTTTCATTTCATCCCAAATTAACTTAATTTCAGAGACAAATAATATTAGATTTTATTCACATAGGCAGAAGTATGGATCAACCAGATGAGGGACACTATTATAACCGCTATCGCGAACTCTTTCTATACCAGTCGGTACCACAGCCCCAATTTGGTTTTATACTAGATAAAAGTTAAAATTTTTTTATTATTTCTATTGTGATATTTTCGGATAAACTTAGATGAGCAAAAACATTCCCTGTTACCTATCTCATTGGCATTCGAACCGTGATTTACTACAAATGTGTCACTCAAATTAGCTACTTTAGCATCAGTTGGGTAATTTATCTACAACTTATGGATTCTTCAAAATAAAAAATAGCGCTGCCTCATTGTAGTAATCTAAAATTATACATCAAATATCTTGGGGTGGGCATCACATAAATATCCCACGTTCATGTGATTCCCAAGGATGGGAGCTAGTTACCGATTTTTACCTCTCCCTTAATTTTCCTTCGGATTTAAGATTCTACCAAAGCAAATTTTGATGTTACGCCGGTTATGCTTCATTTTCGGCATCTTTTTCATTTCATTTCATAATTGCCTTTTCTCTTCTTTCAACATAGAGGTTTTTCTCTCATAGGAAAGTACTCTAGGTAATTTGGGAGCTTTTTTCCTGGAAATTACATAGAAAGGGTTGTGTGTTTCCCCAAGAATCGTTTACTGGAAAAATTTGGAAACGTTGGAGCAGATTTAAACCAAATATGCAGAGAATTATTTAAAAAAGCAGCCAGGTTAAAGCGTAGATACACAGGTAAATAGGGTTATTGTATTAATCGAGCAGAAAATGCAATAAATGTTAAGACCCCTTGGTTTTCGTTTAGGGGGCATCTTTGGTTCTCCACTGTACTTCAGCCTATCTGAGCAGAAGGTACTACGCTGTACAGCTATAGTGGTTGGTCTTAAATTAGACCAAAATTAAGGCTCAAATTATGATGATGTAAACCATAACATGGATTAATGTGTTGTGACCATCAGGTTCATTTCCATAGCCGGTCTCTTCCAGCGTGCATAATAATGATAGGATAAAAACATGAAGAACTATGAGAAATGAAGAAGTAAGAATATATGAATAATAAAGGACAGACATGGTCAACCTTCTTAATCCTAAACGTAGGGTCCGGAAAGAGAATTGGAAAACCTCCATGCACAAATTAACAAAGAGGAGGTGTACTAAAATAATGCAAATATAAATTCCATTACTTGAAGACAAATTGTTAGTAAACTGATATGAGCAGATTTAACACAGATACGTGAATTTAAATATTTCCATTTGGAGATTAAAAATATTTGTGCATTTCCATTAATAAATGTGGGATAAAGAAAGAAAGCTCTGTGATGCTTAATGAAATTCAGGGACTATTGATTAATAAAGGAAAGAATTATTTGCTTGCAAAAAAGGTGAGAATAATAGATTTCACCCATGGAAAGCTTCAAAATCTGATCAAAACCAGGAATTTTGATCAAAGTTGGCTGATATTCGTTCTTCTTGCCAAAGGTCCGTTTTTTAGTGAAAGGTTCGAACCTTCAGCATTATGCTATGCTGGTTGAGTGTCCCTCGCATTTTTATTGGACAGCATGATGGAAACTGCACCTTAAGGTAGACTTTGAGGCATTTATTGCTCCTCATAAAGTAGATGTTTGGCCATCCGTCGAGAGGAAGACATTACAGAATGTGTAAAGAAGCTCGCAGGTAAGTAAGAAAAAAATTAAGCAAGTTTATCGAGAAAGCGCAAATGTATTTGAGCAGATTGTGGTGAAATCAAACTAGTGGTAGTGAATGGTCTCTCGTGAAAATAATTGGCTACTTAAAGGCCAAGAAGATGCCTGTATGCAATGAATAATTATCTTGCATATATTTGTTAATGTTTTTAACAATTCAAGCCTTTCATCTTTCTATAAATAAAGAGTAACTTATTGATAAGTAATTTTCAAAGCATCATCAAGGGTGAAAAACATGCACTTAACTAGATAAAACAACATTTTTAACAACTTATTTTCAGCAATTTCTTGAAGTAAACACGATTTAGTTTTGATCACTGATTTAAAAATAAAATATTCAGTCCGTTTTTTTTAATCACTTCTAGTTTAAGGTTTGCATTTAATCATGTGCGTTCTAGCGGGTGCCAAAAAGAGTAAAAACATCCCGAGCTAAATAAGGCAATCTTCGTTAAGTATATCACACACTGATAATCGTGTCTTGCATAATTTACTATATGAATTTATTTTTTATAGGAAAGATAGAGAACACTCGAGGGCGTAACCTCGGCGAAACAAAATCAGAGTTGAAAGCGTAGTTGCAACAAAGGAAATTGATATCACTCGATTAAACAAAATGAATCTAAACTAATAGCATTGATTTTAGCAAAAAATGAAATATTCAATTAATTTATTTATAAACTTTTTAATAAAGATATGATAATAAAAGGTTGAAAGAGTTTTATTTCCTTTGAAAAGATGGTAAAGCTCTAACAAAGGATCTAAAGCTGTTACGATCGCAACTAGTAGAAAATGATGATAATATTCCTTTGCAAACACTTCAAATTTGATCAGACAAACAACAGGTAGCTGTTCAATCTAGAGATGTAATTTAACTGAAATTAAGTTTCTACTGGAAATGGCATAGTAAGGTAAATGGTCTTTCAAAATGCATACCTAATAATAATCTCCAACAAAGACTAGATGAGCTGACACGTGATCACAATATTTTTTATTTAATATTGAAGACCATTTTAAGCTTACTTGAGCATTTACGCGTTACTAAAAAAATAGAAAGCAATAATGATAATATTAATCTTATTAATATATTTATTTCTAAGACTGTACTTGATAGCTGTACATTCATTCTGACTTTAATAGTTGTAACATTAAGCTTTTCCGTGCTCGCTTGAAACAAGTTATTTGTGGTGTCATTTTACACGCCGTTAACTCGTAGGAGGTGTTTTATTTTGCCATTAAATTTAATCAATAACAATGAGCTCATGCCCAGAATCTCTCAATCTTCGCATTCTAGGTATTACTTGGCAAACTGGATATTACCATCCTTACATAAACTTGTATGGTCTTAGGTTAACCTAATATTAGGGACTAAACTTTTGGAGCGATTGACAATATGTGCAATAGTCCCAACTGAATGACCATCTTGTTGGAGAAGCTTAACGATCCGCGTTCCAGATTTCTTAAGCATGTCACCTCGAGAACAGCTGGTATGAGAATGACCTAACGTTGTTATTCAAACAATGTTGGTTCTCTATACAAGAAACATAGCGTTCTGAACATTTTGGAGACTTCATTTTTTTCTAGCAAATTGCCTATCTTCCCATAACTTTAGTTTGATTTATCCAAATTTGCATAACCTTTATCCATTCGTTGTTTATACCTGTAGTTTATCTTATATTAATTCTCGATCCCTTTGCTTTTCCCTGGCAAACGTTATTAAAAATGTAACAAAAATACAGGCTTTCTGATTCCTTAGAAGGGCACTGTCTTAGTGTAAATTAAAAAGATAAGACTCTATAAACAATATGTAAATATCTATAAGGCATCAGCCTGATAAAATATACCCAATTAATCTTAAAGAGATAGAAAACAAATAATGAAAGGACTTTGGACGATTTTTACTCAATCAATTAATGAAGGTTCTGTTTATACTATGCTTAAAGAGACCAATGCGACCCATATTTTCAAAAAAAATTAAAACTAATTACGACAATTATCGGTCGATTTCTCTAACTTCTCTTGTGAGGAAACTACCTTGGGTCTAGTATTGGTGACTAAAGAGGGTGAATATTTGGAATCACTCATTAAATAAATGGTAATACCATAGCTTTAGGTGTCGGCGGCCGTGTATGAGTAATTCAAATGAGTTTTGCGCGAAATAATCCCACCTACCATCAACATATTTAAAGCTGTCAATATAGACTATATATTTTCAAAAAGCGGTGTTTCTGTTTACAATATAAAGCTATTGATAAAGTTAGAGCACATATATGAGAAAAAAATGCACATAAGTGTATTGTAAGCTGGCTAGTCATACCAGAGAGAAAGAGTGGATGATTAATGTGGTTACTGGCGACTAGGTGCACTCATCAGGGATCCGTTTTGTGCCATTCGTTGTTGCATATTATCTATAGTAATTTCCTCGACAATAAAATTTTAGCAAGAATTTTAAAATTTTCGTATCAAAAGATCGATATCACTTCAAAAATTTATTAAGTGATTTTTATAGAGGATTCCACAGCCCTACATTTGAATCCAAATCTAGAAGTTATTTTCAATCAGGGTAAGTTATTTGCAAAGACCATTTTTTAAATATTAATATATCTTATATTTTCAAGAGAATTTTTAAAAGTAATATTTGAATAAACTGTTAAATAGAACACATTTAGTGATAAAATTTCTATAATTCGTGATGATTTAGAATGAAAAGTAAGAAAAATAAAAAACGAATCATTAATTATTTAAATAAAAGATGATTTTAGAGTCTTTCTTTTGTGTTTTTCTACTAGTTAATCCCTTTTCAAAGACAATCAATAGTCTCCTTGGCATATCAATGTTTCATTTTTCCTGGTATCCCATTGATGCCAATAATGGACTGATGGAACTTTTCCTCTTGTTCTTCATTGTAATCTCCACAATTTTCTGTGAAGTAGTCAAGATGCGATCTTAAAAAGTGGAGTTTTACAGACATTCTCACTACTAAGATTTTAAAGTTTTGCATTAAACCTTCTATATTGAATCTAATTACCATTGGTACTGAGTTCAATACTTCTTTGTTTCTCGCAGAGAGAAGCGCTCTTTATATATAAACATATTTGTGACGTCACACTACATCTAGAAAGTTATAGAATTACCAAATATGATGCAATAAGATAATGTAATACATCATGATTGTTGAATGCTATTAAAATAAGATCAAATGATTTGTAATTATATGATCAGTAGCTATGACATTTACCTAATTCTAACAAATATATTTCCGAAAATAGCACAAAAACAAGTAAAAGTTATAGTTTTTAAAAGAAAAAAGGCTATAGCAAAAATATTTGACCTGATTAAAAAAAAAGCAATGCCAGTTTTGAAGTCAGCGCCGCATTGGAATACATAAGAATAATAAGAAAAAAACATTGACAGCATAAATGTCGCAGACCAGTGTAATAGACTAAAAAGTATCGGAAGAAATAAAACCAAGATAAGTGCAAACGAATGCACTGAGGCGCCAAAATTCCCAGCACTTGTACAACATTGGTGACCATAATCTAATTGCGTTTACTATAAAAAAGGATTTGTACGTCGTAATTTCGAGTCACCTTAAAAACTTCTCACTGATATATTTTCGCATCACATAAAGCGGAGATCTGTGGCGCATAGCCTGTGTTTTGCATGTAAATCGAAAGATAGTTTCCTTCCGTTATATTAACCCCTTGTTTGAACTCAATTTGGCCCGCTCATATGTAAAAAGGGATAGCACCCTTAGAGGGGGCTTAGGGAGAATGATCTTAATCTGCTTTTACTGGAAAATCGTAGTTTGGACGGACAATTAATCTTAGTTTTTAAAATACTAAACCATTCTAGTAGTATACAGATTGAAATGAATTTGGAGTCCAATAATCGAGAGATAACTAGGAATAATAGATTCATACGTGTTAGTAAGAGATTTAAAACTTCGATAGCAAAGAATTTTTCTTAAATACGGTTACTCAAATATACAATCAATTGCCGTTGCAAGAAGGTAAAAGCATCACTTCCCTCTCCTGCTTCTTCTTTTGGACTGCTCTCGAGTGTAGTGAACCTCAACGTCTTTGGTGGCCGGAAATACAGTGCCAAATTGTTAGGAAAAGGCATTAATTTTATTGTTTTTTCTAAATTTTACTTAGAAAAAATACCATCAGATTGAATCATTCTTTTATTTATTTGATTTAAACAACATCTTTTTTTGTTAATTGCCACTAAAACTTAGTAGAAAAATCAATACCTGGTAAAAAGTCTTTTGATTTTATCACAGCTTTTAATATGTTTATCATTTAAGAGAGTCGTTTTTAATAAAATAGAAGGTTTTACATCAATAAAGCTATTTCAGGAATCAGAAAATGCTTGCTGATTGCTGTTAGCTGTTATACAGTGACTGTAAAAGATCAAAACTTTAAAGTTTTAAGCTCGTGAAGAGCGCCAATTAGGATGCAACATTTTAACATGTTCTTATAGACAATATTTTCTATATATCTAATCTACATATATAGATATAGCTTCTAATTAGGAATCGCTATTCTCTTAATCCTTGCATTTATTATACCCTAATCAATATAATCATCCATATGAAACCAAAATTTTTTACTTAATAGGAATGGTATTGATTCTTGGAAAAGATGAATTATTTAATAACAAATCTTTAGTAAACAAAATTTTATGCGCACTGGGCGTTCAAAATGTTTGGTCATCAAAGATTTGTGGAAAGATACACAATGAAAATGCTTATAATTGGCACTCATTGACCTTAATCACAACCAATAAACTTTAGTTTTTACACAAACAAGGTCTGCTGCCTAAAAATGTCGCGTATTCTTACTTATTCTGATTTATGACCTTACAACTTTCAAAACTTTCAATAATTCCCGGACTAACTTTGGGAGGACATTGGCGATTTTATCATTCAAAGGAGAATGAAAAACAACATAAGGGTTTCACATTTCGTTAGAATAACTATTAGGCTGATTCTTGCCAAAACAAACTAATTCACGGGCTAACCTTAGGAGGCCTTTGGCAATTATATCATTCGAAATAGAATGTAAAACAACATAAGAGTTTCAAATTTCGTTAAAAGCAGCCGAGTAGTTGTGATGTTGTTGCCAAAACAACATAATTCCCGGCTAACCTTGGGAGTACTTTGGCAATTATATCACTCGAAAGAGAATGTAAAACAAAATAAGAGTTTCAACTTTCGTTAGAATTGGATGAATAGTTATTTTGTTCTTTCCCCCTAAAAATCATCACCAGGCTAACCATAGGAGGACTTTGGCAATTATACCATTTGAAAGAAAATCTAAACCAACATATAGCTTTCAAGTTTTATTAGAGTTGGCCGAATTGTTATGATGTCATTGGCAAATAATTCATAGGTTAACCTTGGAAGGACTTGGCAAATAAATTATTCGAAATAGAATGTAAAACAACATAAGGGTTTCAACCTTCGTTAGAATTGGATGAATAGTTATGATGTTATTTCCAAAGCATAATAATTCCAGGGCTAACGTTAGGACGACTTTGGTAATTATATCATTCGAAAGGAAATGTATTTTACCATAAAGGTTTCAAATTCTTTTAGAATCGGCTGAATAGTTACAATGATATTACAAAAACAAAAAAAGCAAAACGGGAACCGACTGACCGACATAGTGAGATGTAAATTCGCCCACGACTAGACTCGCACGCGACTAAAAAGCGGAAAATTCTTTCTCTTCTCTTACCTGCCAAGTACCCTGTTTATACATAGGGAAGGGGGGGGGGCATCTACTTAGGGACTCATTTGTCTTCAATGACTCCTCAGATCTGATGACTTCCCTGACGTCATTCTTGGGAAAGCACGACGCGCCTTTCATAAGATAAGCAAGAACAGTTTTAAAGAGGCTTCAAATCCCCAACGATTCCATTCGAAGATGGTAGTCATTTATCGCCGGTTAGATAAAATGTAAAATCTCGTTTGCCTAAATGCCGCATAAATGGAGCAAATGTGGGATTTGAAATCGTATCTGTAGAATCAGAAGTTAACGACGCTCCCAACTTCACCGATTTAGGACAGACATAAACCTTCGGTATCTAAATGAGCTGCAGATTGAATTGCTAAAAAATAAATTATCATTTAGCAGCCTGTTCAGTGTCGAATTTATGCAGCATGAAAATATCAGAAAACAGCAGAATAACCGCTACTACTATAAAACCATCCGCCAATGCACTATCATCTCAAATGAGCGAAGGAAAAAGCCTCCATCGGATCAAGGTAGAGAGAAACGATAATTTCTCTCAAAATAATACGAAAATTTTTGAATGTGTGTATCCTACCAGAGTCACTAGGAAAAACCCTTATACCAGTGAGCAGTTGACAAGGAGAACTGATATTATGGCATTGAATACTTATATCCTTGGGCCCCTGTACGCAATTGAGTAATCATAGAAAATTATAATCTACAAGCAAATGTTTAACACATTTAAAGGATCTGTAATTCACTACGAAAAAAATGTCAATCGTGACGGATAAGTCGAAAGATTCGCTAGATGAACTCTTTACAAGTGCTGTGTTTCTGAATCCATTAAGTCTTTTCCATATAGAGAAACTGCCGTAGCAAACAGATTTGGTTATCTCAATAAATCGACGTGAATAGCATTTTCAGAACCTACTCCTAAACCACCGAAGGTCAACAGATGTGTGTATTTAAACCATGGGCTCTCCTATGAGGGGCTTTAAAGAGAAATATTCAAGGATTAACCCTTTATACAGGTCCATTAGTATGTGCGTTTACTTTAGCTCAACATTCTTTATTTAATTACATTATAAATTTTGCTCAAAACTATTTGAATTATATGCAAAATTGATTCTTGTTTATTTGTAAATTGAGAAATATAAGTATAGATCTTCGTCCTTCAAAAATCAAAGATAGTTAAGGATCAGTTGGGATCCGAACCATTGGTGGCTCTATTACATAAAAGGTAGCGAAGTTTTAACCCGAACCAACCTAGAGATGATGTATCCAGTTGGCTAGATTTTAGATACCTAAATATAATTATAACAAAATTACAAAGTATGAATCTATTAGTATATACAGGGTATCCCTAAAATAACCATTTATTTTGATGAAATGATTGTTATAATAGCATAATTGTATTTACATTTCTTTCAATACTTACATATTTATAATTTTCCGATTGTTATCTATACTTTATTGTTATTTTTCAAACCAATATTATAGAAGATAAATGTGTCAGAACAGGTTTATGTCGTTGCATACAGAATAAAAGGGATGAAGTGTAGTGAAATTAGAGAAAAAGTCATAAATTTAAGAGGACTGAATCTTTATATAATGAGAGTAAATCTGGATGGCCCAAAAGATCTGGTGAAAGAATTGAATCAGTTACAAGGATATTTGAGAGGATTGATAACAATGTATTTGGAATGCATCCTGAGATTAAGCATTCCAAACACATAATTGTTTTGAATTACATAAAAGGCTCTCCACGTTCAAGCACTCCAATACTTGCCAAAAAGAGATTTCTCACCCAGTGCAAAAATGTTTGTCTGATACAATTAAATACCCCTCATTTATTACTTTAATGCAGCTTCTCTTATGAATTATTGATTTTTATATATGCAAGTATGAATTAACCCCAAAATAACCCCCGTTAACAAATATAACTGCAAAATATAAAGCAATCGATTACCATTAAAGAATCGGGAATTCAGTGGCCCATATTTACAAATTGCTGAACCCCTCTATGAGCAGATCTGGAAGTTATAAAGCAATCAAACAGCTTAAAGAGATAAGCAGTGTTTTTTCAAGAGTGGGAACCATTCAGCCCTGATCACTGAGAATCAGAACCTTCATCAAGAACAGGATGAACAAGATCGGGTGGAATCCTTGGATGACGGCAAGAAATCTTGCTTTGGATGCCAAAGTGAGTCATATGAACATGAAAACTTTTCTGTAACATAATCTGAACTTGGTCTATTCAAATGAGCAAAGCTTTTCCTCTAAAGGCTCCTTGATGATTCACAGCCTCCAAGTCTGCCGACAGATGAGAAGTTGTTCAGTGCCCAAGCCATCTGCACCAAACAAAATAAAAGTTTGTTCACAAAATAAAAACGTTATTCAGGTTGAACTAGTGGACATTTTTTAGGAGAACCAAGCTTCATTTATGTTGGATGCCACACAGCCAAATAAATTTCTAAGTGGTGCCAGGAAAATTTTAGGGAAATTTCAACTGAAACACTGCGCCCCACTTGCGCTCCAGTCATACCTAGATGGTCATCTTGAATATTAGTTACATCATCTTGTATAATATAATTTTTTCTTTAATTTTAATCTAAGCATTATGTAATATTGCATTTTCTGAAAATACTTAAATAAATATCAGTCTACACTTCGTGTTCCCATCATGTAAAAATAGGGCTATTTTTTTCAGATATTTTTAAATCGTTCAATTTTGTTGAAATATATACGTAATATCATGACCTGAAAGTATTTTTTAAATTATTTCATTTTGTTAAATAAATGGTGATTTTAGAGAAATTTTGTATATTGGTAATGGTTAGATTCATCGTGACCCATGTACGAAAGAGGATTATAGGGACCAAATGTTAACGAGTGTCAGATAAAAGCATATCGAAATTTAAATAATCATAATTTCAAAGGTATTTATGATCATTTCACTCTTATAAACGCAATTTTCTTTACACTAACTTCCTATTTGGATAAAATTTTCAATATATTCACTTTAATAATGGTGAAGATTAAATGATGTTACCAAAAGTAAACAAAATTATGTTTAGGCAGGGCAAGTAAAATAAATAAAAACTTTGTACCTAATACTCGATTAGTTTTCTTTTATTTTTATTATTTCTCTGTGTAACAATAACACAAAGTTTTACTTCATAGAAAATAATGTACTAAATAGTTATATTAAACTTTCAATTGATGAATTATTAGGAAGTTAAATCTTTCCTCTTCCAAGTTCCTATTTACCATGGAATTAGCAAAAGAACAACGAATATTCCTTGTTACAAGCTGAATAAAGACCTAAAGCGTTACAAGATTTGTTTGGGCTAAGTTATCCATAAAAGAGATCTCCAACAAATCCACATTTGAACGAATATTCGAAAGGAAAAATTCAAACTAAGGTAGTTCAGGTCCCCACAAGTCAGTAAAAACCGAGAAAACTATTGCAGATGTTAGAAGAAAAATTCTTTAAAATCCAAATATATCTGACAGAAAGAATGGAAGCTAAATTTCAAAATCATGTTTTAATCTCACTGCTGAGCTTCAATTAAAATAGTGTCATTTTAAGAGTCCACCTTCGCCATTAACTCCTTAAGACCGATTTTATTTGCAGAATGAGATTTATCGAATGACTTCTCTCTCACCCACTTGTTTCGGGAGTTAAATGGAATGAGCATAACGTTTGACAGTATTCATCATTTACCATCCCTCTGAATTGAATATTGACTGTACTATTTGCAAGAAGGTGTTTCTGTTAATCCGCATATATTGGAATGGAAATCTTACTAGTTCGTAGTTATCAAATAATAACATGAATGTAGCTATCGACATTAGTCCAATTAAATAACAAATAATTCCACAACTACACCGAATAGATTCTATCGACTTTGGTGGAGTCAGGATGGTGTTCAAGCACGCAGGTAGATTTCGATGAAAGATTGACAGAATTTTTAACTATCACGTAGTTGTGCTGAATGCCTTAATAAAGTGACTGTCACGATCACCGGATTTAACACTTTACGATTTATTTTTAATGTAATCATATAAAGAATAAAGTAAAAACCAATGGAGAGAAAGAATAACGCATGAAGTTAGCTTTTTTTCCTTTCAAAAGCAGCCCATTTAGCGATTGCCACAAAAGACATAAGTCACCGTAATAATCAATTTAGCTGTTTACTATAATACATTAAAAAATTAATAACGAAACAAAAATACACCCTAAACCAAAAAAGCGAAACGAAACGAAACAAAAGCAGGAATAAGAAGAAGGAATCACTTTCTGACACCGAAGCATGCGTTCACCAAATGAAGCCTGTGCCCAAACACGTACCGAGTACAAGAGACATGCGGTACAGGGAAAGATAGCGTGCGCGAATATGCCCAAGAAAGGGACATTTAACAAGAATGTGCCAAACAGTTTGGGGAACAGAGCAATGGTCGCATTAACATGCGAGTCCATCAAATGGCGTTAGGTTCCGCGAGTGTGCCCAATTCGATGAAGAGAGAAAGCGACCAGAAGTCAATAAGACATTGGTGTTAAGTCAACGGAAACAGTCGCGGCGTGACTGTAATCCTCTCCCATCATTCTTGTCAAACAACATGGAGTGCAGATATCATTCCTGCCATGTAGTCAGTGTGAGGAAAAGCCAAACGCTGGTCTTGTCGCTAGTCCTCGCGGACTCTTTGGTGCTCTCATTAGTGTGCTAATACCCCACAATCTCTAGATGTCCAAGATGCTTAGAGGGAGCAAGATGCAATTCTCCGTATTTCACATAATTCACTGTACACAATGAGGAAGATTTGCGTGCGGTATTTACACAGACTTTAGGTAGAGCCGAATTTGGACCCTTATATATACGATTAGTGTGGCTGAAGTGTTGACACTAGTAGTGCTTTCCTGGCAGTAGCATGAATGCCTTGACGCGGTAGTGATACCATTTATATGCACCAAATAAGGGAACCTGCCAAGATCGAACATGACGAATAGTGTATGGGTGGCTCTCTAGCCTATCCATCTGTTTTCTCATCACACATTCAACCAACCTTAACCGCTCTTTGATCTCCCAGCTGTTTGTTCGTGTCTTTCCAGGATTATAAACTAGTTCCTACGCACAAAACACCTCCTTTAACAAAATTAATAATATAGTACGGTATCACCTCTACCGGCGGCTGATCGTCTGGCCAAAGGCCACTAATAATGTCCGTCTCAAAAGGGTCCATGTATTCACTAAAAGGCCACTATCCAAAAAACGGTTCACATTCTGATCTCTACCAATCAGCCTAGATACTACTATCCTCTGATGGAATATGTGGCATTTTGACAACATAAGGCCATCAGTGAAATGAATAAATAAAATGTGTTTGAATTTAGCAGATTAAAAAACGCCAGTATTATCTCACTGAGGAGCAGCTCATGCGTCATCGAAGCTCAGATTACCATAGTAGCGACTTTGGTTTTGGTCTGTTCAGGGTCTCCTTGCCCGAGAGTGCCCCAGGGCCAGAAATAAAGATCTTCGACTGATTAGTTGAAGTTACTTTACTTAACACATCGCTCCCCGAAGCTCTCACGCAGGGAGAAGAACCTAAAGTCCCTGATGAAAGAGGGCCATGTACAGTGCCGTACCAAGTTTCGTGTTATCTGACACGTAACCTATGTTTTACAGCCACGGAATAGCTTACAATCTAGGGCAGGGTGACCATCTCCACCTCAAGGTGGTCCTCTCAGTAGCCATTTCAACAAGTTATTGTGGATAGCACCTGGGAACTATAGTGCCTATGGCACTTCAGAAAAGTCGCTGGGACCGGCATGCAGTCCTCCAATGTGAAAACAAGGGTAGCGAGCATGTAGGCTCCTTCCACTCTTACGAATCTCAGATCTCCGAGGTGTCTGGTTCAGCTGAAGATGACGTCTCTTACCCGTCTAAAGATTCGAGTTGGTTCACCTGCCCTTATGGTGTGGGCAGTGAACCAAAGCGGCACGTCCTCTGCTTCTCTGTCTTCTTGGCAGGGCCTTCGGAAAGCAAGGGGATGCAGAGAGTCCCTCAGAGTAATCTATACGGTAGTAGATAAGGAAGAAGTCCCGAACCCGTAGGTAATAGACAGCGAGTCACAATCTCTTTACTAGGAAATTCATAGAAGAGCTCCTAAAAAATCACAAGTAAGAGCACCTTCATTACTAAGGTAAAGCTGTTCGAGGGTGGCTCCGAATATCACAGGGGGGAATCCCCTTTTCCGTAAACAAATGGTTGTGAGGTATCGCTTCCACGTCTCATATTGGGCTGTCTCAGTTTAGCTTGTCAGCCACTAACACCAAGTTCGGGAGAAGACTTTGAAAGACAGACTTAGTCCGAAATATTGACAAATGGCGGAGGGAGGGGGCTATATCCCGCGTTCAGTCACTTCCTTCTATCCCATCTAGGGGTTTTGGAGTTTTCAGGTTTAAATCCTTAATGCATTAATGGTGGGTATTCGCACCTGTGAAGTGGCATACTTCTAGCAGAAACTGCTTAGTGGAGCGATGACTCCAATTGCCTTAGCTCCCAACTAAGCAGCCGCAGAGGCAGAGGAACAGGGTGGATTTCCTAGATCCAGGATCTGGATCTGCTTTGGCCTATCCAGAGACAGGACTCAAGACTTTTCTTAGGCCTATCAGCCGACAAGTCATTAAAGCTCGCCCGACATAAGCAGTACAGCATTTGGAGGGCAAAACTACGCTCCCTATTAATCGCAACCTAACGCCTAAAACCCCTCAACTCCTGGTTACTTACGACCTGAAGGCGTTAATGGGCATTGTTTATAGAGGTTCTAAAGTTTCTCTTACAACACGTCATGAGGTATCCGGTAAGGTCCTTATAACTATGCAAAGGGTTCAGTGGATAGTCTTAGAAGAAAAGAGAAAGCTGACAGGGAGCGTTGTGAAAGCGCACCAACAGTTTCCCCGTCCCCTGTCACAAAGATCAAGTCAACCCAGTTACGTGGCTTTCCTAATTTCCACTCGTTCGGTGAGAAAGAAGCTGCTCGAGCTAGAAATTGCAGGTAGACTAAATGTTGAGGGGATAAGAAGAGAAAAGAAAAAGGAGTAATGCTTAGAGAGAGCGAGGAAAAGCGCACTAACAACTTACCTATGTCCCACCAGACAGTTCAAATCAACTCAGTGACTAGGTCCCCTCTTAATTTGCGCTCTCACCCGGAGAAGGTGCAGCTCGTTTAGATACCAAATGTAACAGGCTTAGGGAAAATTCCTAATTTTCCAAAAAGGTTGTACGAGAAGTAAGATCGAAAGTTGAACTGTAATTTGAAAGAAATGGAGAATATGTCAAGGAAGCGGTCCTTAAGATATTTTTTTGTAACGATATGCAATGAAATTTACTTTTTGATTAAAAACTTGGATTAATATACTTGCCTTGTTGAAACGTAATTTTTCTTACATTCACTAACATTATTGTATCTCGACCATTATTAAAGTAAACTTGATTAAAATTTTATCTTTTCTAGAAATTTTTTAACAAGCAAAAAGGCATTTACATAATAGAAAAAGCCAGAGTAACTCTTTTATAAAGTTCGGCTTACTTTTTGTTGGAATTCTGCTTCCAAGTTCTCTAATGTAATCAAAGTGATTTTGAATAAGTAAACTTTATCTTTTATTTAATTTGGAAATCGAGAATAAATGATCCTACCTAAATAATAGTACTTCTCTAATATCTATAAAACTGAGCACAAAATTAGAAACCTTAAAGCATCTAAGTAATATTATTATTTGTTAGCAAGTGACCATTAATTAAATTACAGGGAACACTTAATGCTGATAAATATTTTCCAATTATAGAAAATATGGACTGAAATTAACTTTAAAAACTGGAAGTCTAAAATATTAACCGAAAGAATAAAATTCGTGGTTCTTTTGTGGTCCAAGTTTTGTATATCTACATTGTTAAGTTTGCCTCCATGGCGGACAAAGGTCGAAGAAATCGACATAGTAAAATAAAAATGCGAAACACTTGTTTTAATTTAAGATGAGATAACATGGACTTTCGATAAGAGGTTCACCAAAAGTTTCTTTTTATAGTTATTATTTTTATTTTAAGCGTTTTAAAACATTAAAAATCATTACATACATATATGTAGCTCTTGCAAGGAGAGAGAAATTGCAAGTTAAGCTTTGCTTTCTCCAATTTTCATGGTTCCTTAAAATTCAGGCTAAATTCACTTGCTCTTGACAACCTCGATAAAAAGACACCTTTGTTTCTATTATTTAAAATCGCTGCATATATATATTTTAAGTGAGTTTTAATTAGGTATATTTCATAAACTTTCCTATTCTCGAGAAGAGGATAAACTGTAACCGGCTGAAAGGCGTTAATGCTAAAGGACAGAATGAGTTTACATTGTATTGCAGTTACATCCAGGTCACCATTAGCCAAAGTGTAGCACCTATAAGCCTCCCTAGCTTGGGCACAGCTTCCACTACCTTCGGCAGCTGGGAGGTGGATGCTATTCTTGGGCAGATCAGCACTAAATGGTGCCAATAGTCAAGATGGCGTGTTGGCATGCGGAAGAATTCAAATTATCAGAATCAACGGATGGCAGCGAATAGTCTAGTGAGATAACATTGCAAACATCTTCGTCTTCAGAGTTAAAACAATGAGTTCCCGCGAAATTCTGCCAACGTTTTCGGGTTAAAAAATATAATTTGTCTAAGAAACTATAGTGAACTCAAAACCAGTGCAAATGGCCCTTAGTGCCGTGTAGTCCTTAAATGGACAAAGGGTGCTAAGAATCTCACGGTAAATATAAATAATTTTGCGAATTTTAAAAAGAATTTTAAAATAGGCAATTAGAATGTATGAAGTTTAAATCTTGTGGTGAAAATGGATCAATTATTGGAAGTTTTCGGGGAATACAAGTTAGATATATGTACTTTAACTGAAACAGAATAAACTGGTATTGATAAAATGAGGCTAAGAAATGAATTAATGTTGCTAACATCAGGAAGAGATGATGAATTTTTGCTTTTGTGTTTAGGAGATTTTAATGCGATATTGCAGACGGTTGTAACAAACGATTTAAATAATGTATGGGGAAGGAAGGTTGTAGAATAAGTAATACAAATGGCACCAGGTTTGCTAGTTTTTGTTTAGCAAATCAATTATTTATCGGCAGTACACCTTTTATGCATTAAAACATACACAAGCCTACATGGACGTCACCGTTTGAAAACTATCGAAATCAGATCGATCAGAATTCTGTTTCCAGGAAGCACAGTGCTTCCCTATTGGATGTATGTGTAAAAAGAGGGGCAGATGTTAGCAGTGATCTTTATTTAATTGTATCTCAACTCAGAATTAAATTATAAAAAGAAAGATGATAATAAGGGTGTAAGTAACAAGTTTGATATTGAAAAATTAAGTCCAGATACAAACACAAAAAAGGAGTTTAAAATGGAGTGAAAAATCTGTTTTAGCTCTGCAAATCTTAGATAAAGACGACCAGAGGGGTGTAAATACCAAATGGAAAGAAGTGAGAAGTGCTTTTGTAGAAGCTGCAAAAATACCATCAGTGTCAGATAGAGGACGAGACAGAAGAGGTGGATGATGGGTGAATGTTGGGATATCATAAAAAAGAGAAGAGAAGCGAAATTAAAATGTGCAAGTATGGGTAGCAATTATTCAGATTTGGCATTGGTGAGGGCAGAGTACAGTAGCCTAAATTTAGAAATTGAAAGATTGTCAATACGTGATAAAAGGAAACTTGTTGATGTCTTAGCTCAAACAACTGAGATAAAGATGAATAAGCATGATGCAAAAAGTATAAGACTTGCTTATAGGAATATCAAGGAACTTACTAGAAAGAAGAAAAATAATAAAGAGATAGCGATTAAAAATAGAGAAGGTGAAGTACTTATGAAAGACTCGGATATAAAAGACTAATAGAAAGAGCATTTTAAAGCTGTATTAAATAGACCAATCCCACCTGATGAAGATCAAATCTTACCAGCAGAGTTACATAAATACACAGATCACACGGACCTTACGGCCATGTCTAAGTCAATCTAGCCTTAAGTCTACAGCACATATACAGTAGATAGAATAGTAGAAGCAAAGGATAGAAAAGATGTAGGCTCTCCCCCACCCTCCACTCTCTATGGCAAAAGCCGTACATGAAATAATGTCGGGAAAAGTACCTTACAGGTGTAAGTAGAAAATACCTGAAGGAAATTTGCATAGGATAGTAATTAAATAACATGAATATGGAAACAAACACATAAATACATCTCAAAGAGAGTTATATTTTTTGTAATAATATTTTATTTTATAGTTTTTTTTAATTATTTCTAAATTTTTATTTTTAGAAATCTTATGCTAAACAATTCCAATATTTGCTAAGTGTTTATCTAATCTAATTTTAAATGAATATATTGTTATGCTGTTTACTACATCGTTTGGCAAATTATTCCACTCATTAATAATCGAGTAAGTGAAGAGGTTTTTTATTAAATCCAGAGTAGCTCCTTTACCTTGGAGCTTAAAATCATGTCCACAGGTGGGACATTCCCCTGTTAGTGTGAACAGGTTATTGACATTAACATTGTTAAATCCTTTAAGTATGTTGAAGAACTCAATAAGCTTGCCCCTTAGTCTTTGTTTTCTGATAGAAAGTAGATTGAGATTTTTTTAACCTTTCGTGGTAAGGTTTGTTTCGTAATGGCGGGATCAGTTTTATCTCTCTGTGTTGTACAGCTTCTAATTTATCTATGTCTTTTAATAAGTAAGGGACCCAGGATTTTACAGCGTATTTGAGATATAGCCTAATAATACTTTTATATAGTAGCATAAATACCTCGTCGGATTTATAAGTAAAGTTTCTCTTTATAAATCGTAGTGCTGTGTTAGCTTTCTTTGCAGCAGCTGCGTATTGGTTTGATGTTATTAAGTTTTCTGTAATTATTACACCTAAATCTTTAACTTGCTGGGTTGTGTTTAATAAGTTGCCTTGCATTGTGTAGTTTTAATTTTTGTTTTTTGTATGTCTTTTAATAAGTAAGGGACCCAGGATTTTACAGCGTATTCGAGATATAGCCTAATAATACTTTTATATAGTAGCATAAATACCTCGTCGGATTTATAAGTAAAGTTTCTCTTTATAAATCGTAGTGCTGTGTTAGCTTTCTTTGCAGCAGCTGCGTATTGGTTTGATGTTATTAAGTTTTCTGTAATTATTAAACCTAAATCTTTAACTTGCTGGGTTGTGTTTAATAAGTTGCCTTGCATTGTGTAGTTTTAATTTTTGTTTTTTGTTCTCACTGAAGGATTTGGCATTTGCCATTTTTCTGACCATTCGTTAATTTTATTTATATCAGCTTGTAGGCTAGCCCTGTCCTCTTCGCATAATACTGAGTTACCTATTTTTGTGTCATCTTAGATATGATATATATTATCTATTCCAATGTCTATGTCATTGATGTATATAGTAAATAAAATAGGCCCCAGGACTGATCCCTGAGGAACACTGCTGGTAACAGACACCCAGTCAGATTCCACGCGATTTATCATCACTCTGTTTCCTGTTTTTTAACTAGTTACTAACCCACCCATATATATTACCATTAATTCCTAGCGTACGCACTTTGTTCATGAGTTTCTGGTAGGGAATTTTTTCAATGCTTTTTTGTAGTCTAGGGCTATTCTATCTAATGATTCAGTATTGTTATATAGGTTGGAAAGGTTATGGTAAAAGTCAATTAGGTTTGTTCAGCACGATCTCATAGACCTAAAACCATGCTGGCTATCTCGTATTAGATTATTGTTTTCAAGGAACTCTACTAGTTTGTCTGTAATGATCACTTCGAGCAACTTTCCAACCATTGAGGTTAAGCTTTTGGGTCTGTAATTACCGGCCTGGTTTTTACAGCCCTTCTTAAAAATAGGTGTGATGTTAGCTTTCCTCCAATTATCAGGGACGATCCCATGCCCGAGAGATTTGTTACAAATGAGAGCAAGTGACTCTGCTACCTCATTCTGGACATGTTTTAAGATTTTCTGGAAAAAAATATCATGGCCAGGAGTCTTGTACGAGTTTATTTTCTTTAATTTATCGATTAGTAGTTGTGAATTTACTTCCAAGCTCCTAAGTTATGGGTGTCTGACCTATATACCCTCGTTAGTATCGTTATTAGTATATCCTATGGTTAAAACTGAAATTAAAAACTCGTTTAAGATATTAGAGATACCCATATCATCTGAAATAATTACACCCGCCTGGTTTTTCAAAGATCCAATCCTGCTTCTCTTTTTCCTATTTCTATTGATATAAGTATAGAAATGTTTAGGATTATTGGTGATTTGCTTTCGCTATATTGATTTCGTATTGTCGTTTCATTGATCTTATGAGTGTTTTCACTTTTCTTCTGCTAGTGTTATATCGTTGGTTAATTTTATCGATTCTATTGCGTTTCAATAATGCGAGGAGAAGGTTTCTATCTCTAATTTCTCGTTTCATGTCATTATTAAACCACGGCGGCATAAATTAAATATAGATACTGGAGAAATACGACTACATAAAGTCGAGAAGTCAATAAAAGATTTGAAGAATAACAAAGCTCCTGGAATTGACGAGATACCTCGAAATGTTTTAAATGGGGGATGTTGAGATGCCAAAGTTTTAGTGAAGTTTTTCAATTAATTGTAGAATAGTGGTGAGGTTCCAGAAGAGTGGCAACAAGGGATGATTAAAAAAGTTTCCAAAAAGGGAGATGTGAGTGATTGTGGAAATTGGAGAGATATTACATTGTCGACTATTATTTCCAAAACTTTAGTAAGATTCTTCTGAATATAAATGGAGTCAGAGGTTGATAGGATCTTGAGAGATGAACAGGAAGGATTTAGAAAACATCATGGATGCAATGTCCAAATCTTTATTGTAAGACACCTGATGCAACAAGCTAACGAAAATAAAATGCCACTGTGTCCGTGTTTCGTGGATTTTCAAAAAGCTTTTGTCAGCGTAAAACGTGCCGCTCTATTTATAATAATGAGACTATGGAATCCTTAGACTTTTGTTGACATTGGCAAAACTCTGCATGAAGATACCTTTTGCCAAGTATTGGTAGATGGAAGTTTGAGTGAAAGTTTGAAGTTAAATCGAGAGTAATTCAGGATGGAATTCTTTTTCCATTCCTGTTTATTTATATCATTGACTTTGTAATGAAGAATGTCATAAGAGAAACTACTACTGGAACATTTGAGAAGAGAGGTATGAAGTTGGCTGATTTGGATTATGCAGATGATATTGTTTTAATTGCAGAGAGCTGTGAAGATATGCAAAGAGTAATAGATTGTTTAGATAGAGAAGGAAAATAAATAGGATTAACAATAAATTGTGCGAAAACGGAAATAATAAACATGAATATGGAAAACTTGATAGTGTGCAAGATAAATGATCAGGATGTTAATGAAGTAGAAAAAATTAAGTACTTGGATACGATTGTATCACGGGATGACTCTTTAAAACCTGAGTTTGAGGAAAAAATAAGGAAAGCTAACCAAACAGTGGGCATGTTGAAATCTGTGGATACTAATAATATTTTTTCAATAGACACTAAGATAAAAATTTCTAAAAGTATGGTGATACCAATTCTCACATATGGACATGAATCGTGGTATAGTACGGCAATCATAGTTGCAAAATTTTGGCTTTTGAAAATAAAACGCGGAGAAAAATATTAGGTATACGATGGCAGGATAGAGTGACACATGAGAGAGTTAGAGAAATTACGAAAGTACAACCGGTAGACGAGTATGTGAGATTGTCGCGATTAACTTGGATGGGGCATATTTACAGACGATATACGCAGTATGCACCAAAGTGGGAGGTAGCTGGAAGAAGAAAAGAGGTAGACCGAAGGAAACATGGATAAGGACGATAAAGATAGAGACAGGAGATAGTTGGGATGATAAATTGGAGGCGATGGTTCAGGATAATTACTGGTGCAGAAAGTTTATTACGGCCCTTTACATCTTGTGGGTGCTATAGGATATTGATTGATTTCATAAACATTAATTCAGACATTTTTGACAATATTTTTGTCGCTGATGATTCTGTCTGTTCAAAGAAAGAAGGGCTCGCCCTATAGAATGCTCATATTTTTCAATTGGGTCTTCACCTTCTTGCTTTATATACATATACAGGGTGGAAACACTGACTGAAAATTATTTAATTAAATTCACAACATAATTTATTCCTACATAGTATTCTAAGTAAAACGAAAGAAAAATGTAGATCCTACAAGATTATGTTAATAAAATTCAATTACATCGCTTTCTGCGTTGATGACTATTTGTTACCTGACTGCAAGTAAAACGCCAGGATTTAGTTGATATTTTATCCTTGCATTTATTTTTCCAGTCTGCACTTCCGAACGTGGACACCTTGGAAAGATTTGGTACAAGCCTTCTGCTCAAGCATCGACCACAGTCCAACGTGAATGGAGTTAAATTCTGGCAAACTTGGAGGCCAAAGTTCCATTGACCAAACCCCCATAAAATTCACCTTGCATCAGTCTTGACATCTGTGTTTGTGAGATTGTCCATCTTTTTAAATGGTTACACCAAAATTTCCGATGATGTCATCCATCCATGGAACTATTTTGTCCTTTGACATGTCCAAATAAATGTGTTGCTTGATGATCTTTACCCCTGCCCCATCCTCGTTGATGTTACATCTGCCTACAAGATCACCGAAGATATCCACTGTTCAACCTGAATAACATTGGTTTCCTGCCCAAACACGATCATTATGTGTGTTGTGGGTGACCTAAGCAGCAAGTACCTCATTCTTCCACATAACTGGAGGCTGCGAATCATCAAGGAACCGTTAGACGAGCAAAATTGCTCCTTTGATTCGAGTCTATTTTGTTGGGGTTGGGAAGCAGCTATCTGAAAAGTTACAGATTATCTTTCATAAATTTTGCATGTCAACATGACTTATTTTGGCCTCTAAATCATGTTATCTGGCACTCCTCTTTGGATTTCGTCTGATCTTGTTCATCGTGTTATTGTTCCTCGTCATCCCGCTTCGATACAGGTTCTCGCTTGCTTCCCATTTTACAGTCGTATTTGTAAATAAGTGTTATTTTTTATGAAATTACACTTTGATTCACAAAATTCAGTAAATTCAAAAAGAAACCTGCAAGAAAGTAATCAATCAATGATATGTGAAAATATTTAAAATAATTTGCAAAATGCACTCTACACTTCGTTTTACCACACTGTATAATGAATTAAGAAATATGGCAAAAATATTAGAGTGACGATTGTAAGAACAAACGAGCGCTTGATGGAGCAAGTTTGAATCTGCACCATTTCCTTGAGTGATATATATCTATTTTATATGTATCTTTTTAGGAGTATGTGTAGATTTTAAGGAGAAAATGAGAATTCATAAATAACTATGGGTATGTGTTACGAATCACGGGTGATTTTGGTCTTCTTACGAATATATTCTTACAACACTCACAAAATGTTTCGCCCAAAAACTCTACACTTCAAAATTGCATACGTCCTCGATGGGTATTCTTCTTTTAAATCAGAGCTCTTCTAAAAATTTTAATATCAGATTTCTCTCTTGCCACATTCTTTTTAACCTGAAATTTGGTCATGCCTCAGAGGCCAGATTCACGGTTGTCTGAACTGTGAAATGATAATATCAGGAGGGGCTTCATCATCAGGACTCTTATCTCTCTCAACGCATACTTTGATCATGAAATTTTGCATCTTGTCTAGGGAGATTTTATCCTTATCTCTCTTAAGTCATTTTTTTTCCATTACATGTAAAATTTATCCTCTAACTTTCCACTCAGAGAATAGAATCGGCCTACCTATTACACAGAAGATATTGCAATGACAAATGTGTGGGGTAAGTTTTTAATTGCGAATATCTGTACTTTTTCTGTTATTTTTTATTTAAAGTATATTCTATGCCCACATGTAACAATATATGGCGTTGAGATGTTTTATAATTCTGTCTTTTATATTTTATCCCATTTAACACCTTTTAATTCTTAAAGCGTAATTTTCTATCTACCCTTTAAGGTGTAACGAGATTATATGCACTAGTTCTGTAGCGTTTCATCATTTTCCAAAAAAAGGTGATGAAAATCTTTCTTTCAAATATTCGAATAGGAATTTAAAAAACAAATTTACTAGATATTCAAACCACTTTGAAATTCGATTACAACAACTGTCTAGACATCTATTGTAAGAATAGTTCTAATAAAATTGCAGGAAAAATGCAATTTAACAAGAAGATTTGAAGCGTGATCTTCTCACTGTGAAGAAAGTGTAGAGAATGGAATTCAACCAAAAAATAAAAAGGTCCAATCAGACTTTAGAGATCATACCCCTACAGATCTTTCTCAAATATAGATAAAAGTGTCTAATAACATTGGTCTAGCAGCAAAGCCCTTTTAAAGCTGATAGGTCTCTTTTCTTTCCTAGATAAACACCAGGTGTAAGGGTTCTCAGGAAATTTTCTACCGTTAAGGATAAGATGAATGAGTCGTTTCAGTCCTAAAACTAAGAAAAGACAAATTTTAACAGAGTTGTCATTACAGGAAAATCAAGAGTGCCTCTGAATAGGACGGACCATTTTGGCATAAGGCTGGATTGTCAATGAAAGTCAGGTAAAGAAGTCCCGCAAGTGACACCGAGAAGGAGGATTGATGATTTTAGCTTCAATTGCTAGAGGTAATGTAGTAGTACCTTCAAAAATGAATTATGGCGTCAAAGTGGATTTTAAGGCGGACTGCGAGTACCTTGAGAAAAACCACTTACTTTAGTTTAGTCGAGAGCCAGTGAAGATGGAAGAGTCACTTAAATCCATGCCAGGTAATGCACCTAATCATGCCTTAAAGTTCTCTAAGAATTTGATAGAGTTGAAAGGATTTGTAGGAGACTCAATCATTGATTGTCTTCTCAACAGCTGAAACCTAGATCAACTAAATAAAAAAAACATGTTGAGCATCCTAAAGAGAGTTCTTTATGCAGATAGCCGGCAATTAATAACAAAAATGAAATTTGAGAAAGCACGGTTTTCTGCTGATTGCATCAGAATTATGACTTTATCAATAGAGAACAGACTGTTGAATGTTATTTAGACGAAGGATTGCATAGCTCTTGAACAGCTCTTATTTAAAATTTATTCCTTTTAATTAATAATCTTTAAATGATCTCTGGACAGTAAAATAGTCACAGTAAGTTTTCCATTCACGATTGCCTTAACTGCGCGAAGAAGGTTATAAAAACTTGCAAGTGTTTTAAGAGAGCAAAAATTGTGTAAAATTCCCTTTTCGGTAACAAGATTCACATTTCTTCGTAAATAAAAGTTAAGCAGATCAGTAGCGAAAACATAAAATTCCTTTGTGAGTGAGTGAAAGAAGAGAAGACTAAAGGTGCTGAAAAAAATCCCATGATTATGCTCTAAGGCTAGCCAGAATCATAAGTTACGCCTATTGTCAGACACGCCTGGATGCCATTATAATTATAAGCATTAATTCGTACGAATCGATGGCATTTCGTATTAGATGATGGTAGCGAATGAATATGTAGGTCTTTTTTATGAGATCAACTATATACGATTTTTACTGATAGAATTCCGATTAAAAATCTAATAGAACTTTATTCTTAGGAGTTCAATAGAATTATGAGAATTTGCTGAAGATTGTAAGGAATTAATACAAGATATAAAAAAAACTACCATTCACTCTTTCTTACATATGCCTATATAGATGGGTGTATGAAATAGTGTTAAAGAGAAATTATGACAAACAGGTCACTTAGAGAACCAGTAGAGGATAGGTCGAAGAGTAGGTTACTGAACTCCTCAAGAAATATGGCCGGAGAGGAGATAGAGATAGGAGGGCGGTTAAGGACCACAATAGTCAGAGAGGGCACAGCACGTGAGAGAGCAATGAGAGCCTCAAATGAGACTAGAGGGGAGAGGGGAGAAGATTCAGGGAAAAGGATGAGTTGGAAATCAGTGCAACTCCCCCTCTACGGTAGTTCCGAAGAACATGCGGGAAAGAATGACCCGGAGGGGTTGCAAAGGCAGTGCATGAACCAGAATCAGACTCAAGCCAGGTTTCTGTAAGGCAAAGGAAGGAAACCGCAGTGCGAACACCGAGGTCATGGACATACTCCGACTTATTGGTCAGGCTCCTAATGTTTAGAAGAGACGCCGGCAGCGCCTGCTGATGAGCACAGGTTCGGTGACCATATGATTCCCTATTTGCATCTATCTTTATTTATAAGTCCTATAATAAAGAATTTGATTAAAAATATTGTTTCCTTTCATAGTAACTGATGTTTTCACATATAAAATCATTGAAGCTAGTGATTATGGTTAAGTGGACACGGATCGTATTGCTATTGGTTTTTTGGTCATTAAAACTAAAGTTTTAAAGGTAGCAGAAATCAATAGTGCCGAACAGGTAGCTCTCATACATACCTTTATTTTCCACGCACAGAACTTTGAAATATATTCATCATTCAGATTTATGGTGTCATTTTTGGAAAAAAGTGTTTTTGTAGGGATCGTGACCATGTAGATCACGCTCCGTACGCCCTTGGTATCATTATTTGTAATTGTTTTTTGATATGCCACAACGGAAATTAAAGGATATAATACTACTAAATGATACCCAAATGTTATGAAAAGACATGTAATATAAAAAAATGGTCAGAATTGTTATTTTACAAGATTTTTTACATAGGTATCCAAAATAATATAAAACTAATAAATTTCCTAATTTTATAGAACATTTTTGAGCAAATAATAGAAAGCCCTCATTATTTCTCATTGCATGATTATATTAATAACCTCATTAGGCAATGTAAAATCTCCATCTTACGGCAATAATACAATACTGCTGCAATGCAGTCAGCATGAATTTCAATTTTTCAAAAATATTTAAAAAATATAAAAACTTATTCTATAACTTAATACACTTAGCACAGGGCTGTATATAGTTAAATCTTGCATCTAACCTAAAATAATGTTAGATATTAACATAAATAACATCATTTTATACCGATAAAAATGGTCGAATTTACATTTTGATATATTGTTATTTTATTTATTTCTTGGTTGCCTTTTCACATTTAAAACACAGAACATTGTTACGTCATCAACATATAGTAGTTCCTTTTAAAGACCTTGTGAGAATGGATAATTATATTAGCCAAATCAATAATATTTAGGAAATTAGTATGCAACGTTAATGATTACTCAAAATATTGAACATCAAAATACCCACCGAGAAAGTGAATAAAAATATCAAACAGACAAATTACCTTTCACACATGTTTAACAAATCAAATTTTATATGAGCAAAATACGTGATAGCTAAGCCACGAGATTTTTAGGTGAATATAGAATGGAGTAAAGGGAGAAATGTGAAAAGGTAGGAGCAAATTTACGTATAAATATATAATTATTGACAGAATTCGATCCAACAAGGGAGTCTAGAGCGTAATTCTCGATGAATGAATCTCTAAGTGTCGCATTTGCTAGGTCAATAACAAGTACCAGAGCTAGCGCACTATATTCTTCGTACTGAGAAGTGTATTTTGTCACCCCAAATGGGGTGCCACCACCTTCTGTATTTATGTATAGTCTCCGTATTATTTTCCTCTCTCTCATTTTTTCGATATACAAAATGAAGATAAATCACATAGCCTACTGGACTATTGTCCTAGTTTTAATAAGGTAAAATTACATCTACTATCGTCAGATTCAACGCATGTTGAAGGAAAAGACCACCAGAGTCAGACAACCTGGAATAAAACCCGATGACGCCTTTGCGCTTTAGTTGAAATCTATTTCTCTCGATTAACAACGTTACACGGAAAATTCCTACTCTCCCTTTTTCCATCATCTAGTGTTGTTTTTTCCTCCCTCCTGGTAATTTTACTATTTTTTCATTCTTTCCTTCGCCGTTCACCACCTCTATGACACAATTCAGAAAGATTTCTTTACTCTGTCTCTCTTTTTTCCTGGAAAATCTTTTCGGTATCATAGAGCTGCATTTTCTATCATCTGTCCAATGTCATCATCAATCTCTGATGTGCTGTCCAATACTGCCTTCGTCATATTATGAGAATTTGTGCTCTTCTCTTTTAGTCTCGAACTTGTGGGTTTTTACCTGGGAGTAATAAACGATTTTATCGCTGTTAGTTATAGATTTCAAGGCGATCACTTTCTCAAAGTATTGCGACCTTGTTAAATTTACCATTAATTTACTTTCATATCTTGCAGTTTTGTGGCACAGACTATAAATGTCAAATTGTCATCATTCGTAGACTATATATATATATATATATATATATATATATATATATATATATTTACGAGGGGCGGTTAATAAGTTTTGCGAATTGGTAGGGCAAAACAGAGGAAGGGGATGGATGTTTGTGGGCGTGTTAGGACAAGTTATGACAAGTCAGGACCTGCAGCCGTACGCTTTTGCCTCGTCTATTTAAGAAGCAGTAGCTGATCGTAGATCGTCAGTCACGAGTATTTCCACAATGGAGAAGGTTGAGCACCACGTAGTGATCAAATTTTGACCAAGGAAGGCAAGAATGCAAAAGAGATCCATGAACGCATGGTTGCAGTGTACACCGACACCGCCCCTTCCTATGCAGCCATTGCTCGCTGGAATAGGGAGTTTTGCTATGGTCGTGACTCCCTTGAAGATGGCCCCCGTCCAGGACGCCCGTCAGACGTGACGAACGAGGACAATGTGGCCCGTGTGGAGAGGATGATCCTCGAAAATCGACGGGTGAAGGTCGAAGGAATCGAGCGAGAACTTGGAATATCACATGGAAGTGTTATCAACATCATCCACGACAATTTGGCCATGACCAAGGTTTCTGCTCGTTGGGTCCCTAGAAACCTCACACCCCATGATCGACTTCAACGTCGTCAAAGTCCACAAGGCCAGAGTTGCACAAGCTGCCTTGCGCGAGTGCGGATTCGAGGAGCTCAACAATCCTCTCAACAGTCCAGATCTGGCCCCTAGTGACTACTTTTTATCCCGCCAGCTCAAGGCTGGACGGCGCAGACGCTGGTTTGGGGAGGATGAAGATGTCCAGCTCGCCGTTCAGGAGTGGATTGAACAGCAGTCGGGAGATTTCTGGTTATCTGGAATTCGAAGCCTCAGGGACAAGTAGCACAAGTGCATGAAGTCGAGGGTAGTTATATTGAAAAAAAATAAAACACTTTTCCTCATATCTCGTTTCCTTATATCTAAATTGCAAAACTTATTGACCGCCGCTCGTGTATATATATATATATATATATATATATATATATATATATATATATATATATATATATATATATATATATATATATATATATATATATATATAGAAAGAGAGAGAGAGAGAGAGAGAGAGAGAGAGAGAGAGAGAGAGAGAGAGAGAGAGAAATATATATATTAATTCAATTATTCCCTATATCAAATACACTGTTGAATACGAAATCAATAATGCCCTTTCATTTCTTGATATCCTTATTAATAAACATGAAAATAAACTATTAAGCTATCTACCGTATGCTCACTTTCTCTGGCTAAAGGTTAAAAATTCTTTATTGTCTGTGACAAAATCTTTAAAATAAATTTCATTAAAACTCTTCTACACTGTACATACTAGCACCACTTATCTCCTTCATACGAGGTGCGGTCAATAAGTTTTGCTATTCGCATATAAGGAAACGAGATATGAGGAAAAGTGTTTTATTATTTTTCAATATAACAACCCTCGACTTCAATGCACTTGCGCCACTTGTCCCTGAGGCTTCGAATTCCAGATAACCAGAAATCTTCCGACTGCTGTTCAATCCACTTCTGGACGGCGAGCTTGACATCTTAATCGTCCCCAATCCAGCGTCCACGCCATGCCGCCTTGAGCTAGCGGAATAAAATGTAGTCGCTATGGGCGAGATCTAGACTGTAGGGCGGATGGTTGAGTCCTCGAATCCGCACTCGCGCAGGGTAGCTTATGCAACTCTGGCCTTGTGGACTTTGACGACGTTGAAGTCGATCATGGGGCGTGAAGTTTCTAGGGACCCAACGGGCAGAGACCTTGTTCATGGCCTAATTGTCGTGGATGATGTTGATAACACTTCCATGTGATATTCCAAGTTCTCGCTCGATTTCTTGAACCTTACCCCTTTCGATTTTCGAGGATCATCCTCTCCACACGGGCCGCATTGTTATCGTTTGTCACATCTGATGGGCGTCCTGGACGGGGGTCATCTTTAAGGGACTCACGATCATGGCGGAACTCCCTATTCCAGCGAGCAATGGAGGTATAAGAAGGGGTGGTATCGGTTTACACTGCAACCATGCGTTCATGGATCTCTTTTGCATTCTTGCCTTCCTTGGTCAAAAATTTGATCACTGTGCGGTGCTTAACCTTATCCATTGTTGAAAAATTTGTGACTGAAGATCTACGATCAGCTACTGCTTCTTAAATAGACGAGGCAAAAGCGTACGGCTGCAGGTCCTGACTTGTCATAACTTGTCCTAACACCCCCACAAACAGCCATTCCCATTTCTCTGTTTTGCCCTACCGATTCGCAAAACTTATTGCCTGCCCCTCGTATTTACTCTCGATAAAGAGTTGGACTTTCTTCAGACCTATTTTACGAATAATTTTTATCTTGTATATATTTTTGCGCCCCCCCATCCTTAAAATCTTTCTTGAAAATATTTTCTCTCCACAATTACCTCTATGTAACGACCCCAAGGACAAATTATATTTTTCTCTCTCTGAATTAGGCGCTCTTAATCACAAGTTCTGGAATAAGATACAAATAATCCTCAAAGACAATTTTGCACAGATTAATTTCTAAACATTTTCTAGACCAAATTATCAATAGGTTCCCTATTTAATGTAAACGACTTGCTACAATTTATCTTGCGTAGCGGTGTCATATATTTATTTCAGCAGTACACTCCCCTCGTTGCATGCTCGAGTTTTTTTTATTTCGGTATCAGTGGCCGAACTAATAAACCCCTTAACAGCAAGGAATGTTCTCCCATTCGGGATCCCATTATAGTTTGCAATGATTTCAAAATTATAGATTGTTCATAAAATGAGATAAGCCTTCCACTCATTGAGTCAATTCATATTAAGTCTTTTAGGTGTATCTCCTCTGCATTGCTTTGTGGCATTTCTGCAACTTGTGTGTTCGGGAGGATTTCGATTTGGGTTTAAATTTGTGTGCCCTTAATTACTTATATATTTTGGTCCCCCCTGTTATTCTCACTTTTTTCTTAATTAATATCTAATCTATTAACTATTTTCGATTTAGGGTTATTAAATCATAAAATTCATTGTTTTGGAATGTGATAGAACGGGTTGAGGCCGCGTTAATTTCAACCACTATCTCATGTTATTTAAAACTACGATGCTACCCACGTGCATCTTCGCTTTGAAGCCTGGGGCCTTATCGCAGCCACCTGAGTCAATGTTTAAACAAGGAGGTTTATCTTCCCCCGTTTGCCTCATGCGTCGACCTCGCTAAATTGAGTTAGGCTTATGGGCAGATAAGGCATTGTTCCCAGGCTCGGCTGTGCATTCCCTCGAAGCTCCCACTCTTGTCCCCCACGACAAGGGGATATCCTGACTATTTATTTTTGAAACTTTACCACTAAGATCAGATTGGAGATCAATATTAACGTCACGAAACATCACTACGACCCACTCTCACCTTGTGCGCCAAGGAACCTCGACCTCGAGATTCACCGTCACTTGTCCAGAAGGAGGACAATATCCCAGGAGTGCCAAGGTTTGAGCCTTTCGTGACGCCAAGTCCACAAGGCTTCCCCTGTTGTTCAGAAAGAGAACAACTTTAGAACAGCCATTGTTCTTTTGAGCCCGTTGACAAGAAACGGTTCTCCACCCCTCCCCCCTGTTGTTCAGAAGAGAACAACGTAGAACAGCCATTGTTCGTTTGATCCCGTTCGCCAAGAAACAGTTCTCACCCTTTCTCCTGTTGTTTAGAAAGAGAACAACGTTGGAACAGCCATTGTTCGTTCGAGCCCGTTGACAAGAAACGGTTCTCACCCCCCCCCCCCCTGTTGTTCAGAAGAGAACAACGTAGAACAGCCATTGTTCGTTTGAGTCCGTTCGCCAAATTTACGGTTCTCACCCTTCCCCCTTGTTGTTCAGAAGAGAACAACATTAGAACAGCCATTGTTCTTGAGCCCGTAGACAAGAGACGGTTCTCACCCCCCGCCCTGTTGTTCAGAAGAGAACAACGTATAACAGCCATTGTTCTTCAAGCCGTTCGTCAAGAAACGGTTCTCATTCCCAAGACGCCACGTCAGGATCATTTAATCCTCCTCTTTCGACTTGAACTCGCCAGCGGACCGAAAATTCCTTCACGTTGCCTTTCCCTGCACAACAAGTATAATTTCGTAAGCAGAACGTTACCTTTGAGTATTTAACCCTTTTTGTCAACTCTATCCGGTGCTTTAAATGGTTTATATTTGTTTCACCTTTTTAAATCTATCTTAATCCACGGATTAGCTAGATTCCCCACGACCGTTTCCATTCTCTGTTTATGTCAATATTTTTCGTTTTGTGTGTTGTTGATAGTTATTATTAATAAAACTCGATTTTATTAATGATAGCAATATTACTATCCTTGAGCTCAGTTCCACTTCTTAAGCATATCGAAGATACATAATATCGGCCAGCCTAGACAATCCACGCACTCTAAAGATAATTAAAGAAGTTCCCTCAACGAATAGTTATATATGGTATATCGTCGAGAGTCCGTTCTACGACTTGGAAATTTTAGATCCTTCGTGATTAAGACACCTAAATCATTTTACATGTTAGCTGTATCTAAAATCTGCTCACATATATTGTAATCTCTTCGGAGGCTATCATGTTCTATTCAAAATAACTTACAAATGTCCATTTTTAATTACATCTTGCGGATTTTTTTACCATTTGATTATGTTTTCCAATTTCTTTTGCAAATTTTCATAGTGACTATCAAATTTTACATAATAAATTCCTATTAAAATCATATATATATGTATAGTAAAAAACAAGAGGCTGAAAACGGAGAGACCTGAGGTACGCCGTTTGTGAATGATACACATTCAGAAATATTTATACTGACAAGTTTTTGTATAATTTTTCAACTAGCTTACAATTCATTTTAACACACTGTGCTTTCTTCCGTACGTTTTTAGCTTTATCAACTGTAGCTGAGATAAACTACATCTATTTAGTTTAAAATGATGTATAAAATCTGTAAAATAAGGAATGTAAAACACAAAACATGAGTAAATCTACAAATTGTTTTAGCAAATATTTATAGCTGTCTTAGTATTAAAAATAGAGAACGGAACATTACAAATGAAATGCAGAGTAATTTTATCATACGAGATATAAAATTTTCTTGAGGCTCATTTATTTTACTTATTTGATAATTACTGCAAAATTAGTAGCAAAAAGAACTTTAATCAATCATCTCTACATAGGTATTTTCAAGTTTAATTTTTTCATTAATTTTTAAATGTTTGCTAAATTTATGACATCTTCCTATTTATAATCCTAGAACGAAGTTTAAGAGATCTGTTTCTTCTTGATGTATCTGATTCGATTCAAGTCAAAGAGAGCGAATTCTACCACATTAAATAAGGCTGACAAAGGTTTTCATGAGACATTGTAAGAATACTGTCGTAGAAAACGCTCCCGACTATATACTATATATCTATTATTTGTGGAGATTATTCTATATTAGAGTGCGGGGTAAATCAGATGGCCGAGAATGACTCTACGTTAATAAATAGGCCTGGAGAGGGCTTATTCATCTTTAATTTACTTAAAAAGTGGAACGGAGCCAAGGATAAATAATATTGCAAACGTTATTGGTGAACCAAGCGTTCTATTGTAGAACGTTAAAACGGGTAAATTAAATTATCACTGACGTGATATCAAGGGAGCGAGAATCGTTTCTTGTCGAACGGGCTCGAAGAACAATGACTGTTCTAAAGTTGTTCTCTTCTGAACAATTGAACAACAGGGGAGGGGGGGCCCTGTTGACTTGGAGTCTCGTGGGGCACGAACCTTGGCATTCAAGGATATTGTCGTCTTCTGGACAATAAGGTGGTTCTCGGGGTAGAGTTCCTAGGTACACAAGGGAGACCGGATCAGCGTGATGTCTCGAGAAGATAATCGGGATCTGCTTCAAACGCGAAATTCTATCGCATAAATAGCCAGAGCCAGCCCCTTGGGGTAGGGGAAAATGGGGGACTTCCATGGAATGTCCCGGTAGCGCTTGGAAAAATCTTATCTTCCCATAAGCCTAATTCAATCTGGCCAGATCGACGCCTGGAGGCAAACGGGGGATTGAACCTCCTTGATTAAACTTGAAGCGGGGAAAGATAATACTCGGGAATGGTGGGCGATAAGAACGCCATTTTCTCTCTTCTCGCAGGATACAGGTGGGAAGCATAAGTTTCAATATGTGATAGAAGCAAGGCGCGGCCGCCGTAGGCAATTCTATCACAAACACACCCAAGACTCATTTACCTTATAGAAATTATATTTTTTATATAAGTAAATAATGCACTAACCCTCTTTGTAGAACGATAGTAATGTCAATATTCTTTTTATTATCGCAAGATTTGGAGGTTTAGGAACTTACCCTCTCATAAATATTTTATCTTTATTTAATCTAACGCGGTAGTGGCATCATTTTAGTTTGACAAAAGGGAATGAATCTTACCAATTGCTTTCGAATGGAAAAACGATTGAATCATCTAAATACCTCATTTAATTAGAAAAGCGTTTAAGTATCTTAACGTTAAATGAAAAATCTTCTTGCCTTTTGAATCAACAATAAAACTTTTTGGTCCTTTACATTGATATTTAAGTCTCTAATCGCACATTCATGCACTCTTTCACACCGTACACAACGTGCTAATGGGAATAAATACATATATTTGTGTTGAAAGTTAATCCCAAAACGTGTACACACTACATTTCGCTCTACTATTAAGATAGACATTCTAGAGTGTTTACATTTTAATACCATGAAGCAAATACTATCACTGCAAGAAACTCATAATTACCAACATTGCTCGATAGATTTGTTGGTACCGATTTCGCGTGTGTCCTACCTTTGAATATATCTCTATTAGGGTAAACATGAAAAGTTAGATTAGTCATTTTTGCTAAAAAAACAACCAGTTTGAGACATTTTAGAATCTGATTTAAAAATTAGCTCTTAACGAAAATGGAGCTGCTTCATTGAAATCATAAAATTATAAAATATTAAAATTTTCAATTTAATTAGGCTTAAAGGTTTGCTCATTTTAACCTTGCCTTTTTAAGTGTTTGATCTTACTCTTAATTGTTATATTTTAAAATTCGTTTTGGTTAGATTACGCCATGCTTCATGGGTGAATGCCTAAACCAAAACCCAACCCAACAATAGCCTGGTAAGATACACGTTAAAGAAAATACCTGTCGGTAGGACACATGCTAAAGCGGCACCGATTTTTCTTAATCTACTAAGAACTTATGTGAACAAGCTGGTAAATTAACAAAAAAATGACCTAATAGAAGTCACTCAAGATGTGACAGATAATATTCCTGCTGATTGTATACGAATTTTGACATCATGAGTAGACAACAGAATGTTAAAATTATTCAGAAGGGTTCCATTGTTCAGGAACTCTTGAACAGTTATTTTCTTCAACCTGTGGGTTACCCTTGATTGAGATAGGTCTACGAGAGCACAACCACGAATGAAAAAGCTGCGAGTGGGGTCCCACATTGGGTGGCTTTCCACAAACAGGATGTCCGGCAGACCTCTACAACCTCTCACAGTCAATAGTTGTCTTGATTAACTCTGGCCACCATTAATTCTGTATGAGGCTAAACTGTGGGGATTGGCCCAGCACAAGCACTCTCCACATTTATACATTCACTGCGCTATCACAGCTTCACTCATCTTTCATCCTTCCTTTTTTCTCATCTCTCATCACTCTCTTTCACTTATCTCTCTCACTCTCTCTTTCATTCAATCATCCCCTTCACTCACATAAATTCATTTTCATTTTCATTGAGTGAAGATTGAGTGTATTCAAATTCCAAGAACAGCTATAAACCCCTAAAAATGGTGTAGATGGGATGAAAAGCCATAACTACAACTAAAGTTTGGAGGAGCGGCACGTACACGCGACCCCAATGGGTCATGAAATATGATGCGTTCTCTCGGGTGGTGTTGTGCACTTATTTCATATCTTCTTTTATCTTTTTCACGCCTGTCCATTATAATCAAAAGAATAAAATGTCCAAAAATATCGTCGTCGCCGGCACATACTCGTATCTGAGTATCATTTCTTCAGTCCATTGCATTGGTCGCATTGAATGTGGGTTCTGGCTGTATAATCCAAGAAAAAGGAACCCATATTTCTTATAAATAAAACGCGGCAATGTCTTTGCTACTCCACCCCAATGGGGGAAGCTTGCGCTTCGCTACTAAAATTAAAATTTAAAATCTAAAAAAAAAGCAGCCATGGTTAAATCTTTAGAAATTTTATGAACTTCGCGAATTATAATGATTTTAAAAAGGAACTAAACTAAATTTCCCCCCTTTCAAAATACCACGTTGGTTAAATATAGTTATAGTAAATATATAAAAATAAATCTTCGGAACTTCTTCATTTGTAATTCTATGGGTTTTAAAAATTCACAAAATTTTGATACTTATATTTATTTCTGAACTTCATCATTTTGTTTTTTGATATTATAAAAGAATTATTAGAAATAACTTTGATAAAAAAGACATGTCATAACCAAACTAAGATGAAATTATTATTCAAATACTCAAAAAAATCCCCTTCTTAAATTATAGAATTAGTGAGAACTGATGATGACAAGGCTCCTCCATAGCCCAGAAAGTTATCTTGAAATCGTAGTCAATACATAGATTTCATGAAAGTTAGTGACATTATAGCTATAATGAAACATATAAAAATCTGACTTGGAGAAATTATTGCATGTTATTTAGAATTACTCTATTCCTCTTTTGCTTCCTATTTGGCTTCTTGCATCATACATGATTCTTAGAATCATTCGTAGGCCCGCCACAGTTAATCTACAGCGACTTCCTAACAACTCGCTTGCCTCACCAAACTCAGTATCAGAAACATGGTCGATTGGGCCTCCACGCAACTAAAATGATTTCCTACAATAAGCCAATGCCTAATCAAGCCACAAGACTGATCTACTGAAGAAATTATTTTGATGATGAAATCTTGCAAAAATGAAGTGTTTTTTCTTCAATGTGTCGTGTCGAGAGTCAATGAGTTATAGCTGAGCACTATCGAAAATATCGGACACTCAAAGAGCAGTGATTCTCTTCGGAGTAACTCTATATTAAATGGTAACTCTCCCAGGCAGAATATTTAAGCAGGGTTACAACACTAAGAAATAGTCAGGGAACAAACATATGATCAACTAGGACAGTTAGAAAACAAGGTTCGCCACGTTTCGGCCTTTCTTTGCCTGAGCTGCGGCCTGAATCGCCTATTTCCTGGCTCACACTGTTGTACTTCCTCTCCATTAAGGAAAAGGAGTTAGTTACCAAGGAAACAAAACCCAAGTCGCGTAACATCGCCCTCATTCTTGGTGGATTAATGGATCTCAGCTCTCCAAAGACATCCCACTAATTTAACGATTAGGTGATTTAACAATTAAGTAATAGGCACAGTATTTCAAAAATACCCTAATTGTTACCGTATTAATCTTACCATCTCCCCACAGTAGAAAGGACTTCCATGGGGCTTTATACCAAATCTACGCCATACTTGTAAGTCAAAAGCTCACTATCTATTTCACATAAAACAAGAAGCAACTACTATTTTGCGAGTAGTAAGAAAATACCATGCGGTTTTCACCATATTTAATTTAAATATTTCAAAACTATTTTACTGCCGAATGAAAGATGTTAGAGACCGTGTATTTGCAGATTATACATATTCATATAATCTAAGTGAGAGAGGGAGCAATTGAACGTGACTGCAAACATAAGAATAGAAACCGGTTTTAATGGCAAGAGAAATGGACGTTGGAAGACACAATAATAAACGAGAGTAAATGACAACTAAATTAAGACTATCCATACTGAGAAGACAGAAATAACAGCGCTCTGGGTAAAAAATATATATATTCTGGCGGGAAATCGAACCAGTCTCCCAAATGCCGGTTAGGTTGTCAACCACCAAGCCGACTAGGCCCAACACTTCAAACATGCTCATATAGGGACCTTATCTATTCCATTATCTATCCAGAGTAGAAGGTACTTCCAAAAGTTTGTTTACATCAGATCTCTAACCCACTCACAATTTAAGAGTTTTAAAAGGGAGAAAATAATTATGGCGAAAACCCAGTCGTAGTACTGAATGATTTCAAGGCTGAGAAAACGTCTCTTGGTCAGGAGAAATACTCTTAGTAATTTATCGGTTAATGGAAAATCATATGTATCAATTAATTAAGATCTAAATCTTGATACATGTACAACTGTTCACTCCTTTTAAGTAGAAAGAGAGTGCCTTAACAGCATTAGAGAGTATTGCATGACAGCGTGAAGCTGTTAATGAAAATATCGTACACGGAGGTTCAACGAAAGATTGCTAAGAACCATTTCTATAATGCCAATAGCAAGCTATTGGACTAATTTTCTTTGGTGGATTGGGACAATCCTAAGAAGTTGGACCTCATTCCCATCGTTAGAGTTTGAAAGAGGAAGAACGAGAAATAAAAACCAAGGAGAAAGCGTGGCCGTGAATAAATAGTTTGTGGCTGTGTTTTTCCAATTGGTGCAGGCCGCCTTTATGAGATCAAGGGAAGAATAAATGAAGGGATATACCTTAATATATTAGTAGAAAATTTTCTCCCTTAGTCGGCCAGCGGTAATTTCCTTAAGGAAAACAGGAATATCTCTAATTGTGTTTATTACACGTGTTCTTTTCACTTTCTCGAATAATCTAGAATTTATCTGCATTTCTACTGCAAAACATAAAAATCAGGTTACACTCACACGAACTCTTACTCGCTCGCTCGTCGCGCTTGCACTTACTTTGCAAATATATTGTGCAATTCAAAGTTATCTCAATTGTTATATTTACCTAAAAACAATGAGCAGACAAACGTTTGTTTGTGCATTAAAAACAGGCATGTGTTAATGTTTATCTTCGCAAGTTTTGCTTTCCGTTTTATTTTATCAGAAGTTTGCGGTGTTTTAAATCATGCGGTGGTTTGTTAATGAAATGATGGTGTTAATGTTTAAGTATGATTGCAGTTACTTGTATTGTTTACAAACTTTCAAATCTTGTGTTTGTTATTGAACATGTTTTGATGTTTATGAGCAGGTGGCGATGTTCATCTTACCTTACACGTGCCTCATAGTTTGTTGACAGATTTTTGTTGACCACTGCAGATCAATAAGTAGCAATAAGTGCAAAGAGGCAAAAGTATCTTGCCGAATATATTTGATTTGGATTCATTCCCTCCAAAATTGTGACACAGAGATCTCCCAACCTATGATATGTTACAACACTGAGTAATGATGGAATGCGGCCCTCATGTTTAAAACGTTACTTGAGGTCATAACATCCTGCTCTGGTAGATAAGCCCGAAACATTCTTCGAAACAAACAGACAATGAATCAAGAAATTTGGACGTAATGGGGTAGTTCGGCTACAAACTTTAGAGATTGTTAAGGCTTCCTGTGAGATCGGAATGTTGATTGCAAAAAAAAGAGCCATAACATCGGACTGTCTATCGTAAAACCAATTATACTTTATACAGCAGAACTCGTTTTGGGGAAAGTGCAAATAATCTTTCCCAAATTTTACTGTCAAACAATAGAGTCGAGGGAATGATCGATAAATCGAGTCAAGATATCAAAGATGATAGGTGATACTCCTCTTTTTGCCATCCAGTGCAAAGAAAGGACTGAGATCGATCAATGATCTCAGCTACTGATGTATGTTTCTTTCGTCTTAGGCAAGAGTGTTAAGGAGGAAATGTTGTTATATCACCCCATGGAAAGTTGCATAAGAGCAGAGGCTATTTTTCATAATGTATCAAACTTCAGTCAGGAAAACACAACTTTCGTCGGACTCGCTGATAGGAGCAAGCACTGATGGAGCTCCAGCCCTGCTTGGTCTGCAGTCTAGATTTATAACAAGGGTTAAAGAAAAAAATAATCTGTTGTATATACAGAGTGTATACTTCATCGTAACGCCTTAGTATCAGGAACTTTACCTGTTGAAATGAGGGCTGTCCTGAACGTGGATATCAATGTAGTCTACCTTGTCAAAGCTGGAGCTCTAAACAGTAGTCTCTTCAAACTATTATGTAAGGATATGGGATAGGAACATGAAACTTTGCTTTTTCGCATAATCGTACGACGGCTGTCAAAAAGGAACATGATTGGACTGCTTGATGAACTGCGTGAAGAAGTAGCAATATTTCTACATTCGCAGCAGACGGCAAAACTGAATGACAAGTTCTAATCTAAAAGTTTCCAGATATATCTAGCTGATCTGGTGATCATCTTCAAAGCATTGAATGCTGTAAACCTTTAACTATAAGCCAAAACATCGACACCATCATGCACCACACCCACATTTCAACCTTCATGGCAAACTCGACGCAGGAAAAGTAGAATTAAGAAGAGAATTTCAGCCAGTTTTAGCTATTTGGATTCTGCTCTCATTCAGGGTAGCCTTAATTCTAAGGAAAAGAAACAAATATAACTCATCAAATTAAATTGAAATAGATGAGAAGTATGAAGCCTAAAAGGTCATTTAAAACCTCATTTTAATATGAAGTAGCTGGTGTTTCGGATAAAGTGCAAGAGTAAAATCTAGGGGAGGAGTTTAAGGGGCATTTCTAAGGAATGGAGCTTGAGAGGTTCTGGGTAAGGTACCTTCCTGTTTACCTCTGATCTTGCATCAGGTCTTAAATTTTCCTCTCTCGTTGATGTCGAGACCAAGTACAGAAACAGTCTGGCATTCAATCACGCATTCAAGTTCTAATAGCTAAGAAGCTCTCTCAAGTATCTAACTAATTCCGACTTAATAAAGAAACCGGGCAATGGCAATCTTAGTAGCGAAGCGCAAGCTCCCCCCATCTGGGAAGCTTGCGCTTCGCTACTAAGATTAAAATTTAAAATCTAAAAAAAAGCAACCATGGTTAAATTTTTATAAATTTTCTGAACTTTGCCAATTATAATAATTTTAAAAAGCAACTCTAAACTATTTTCCCCCCTTTCAAAATATCACGTTGCTAAAATAGAGAGTTATAGAATAGAAGATATATAAAATAAATTTTCGGAACATCACCATTTGTAATTCTTTGGGTTTTTAAAAATTCACAAAATTTCGATACTTATATTTATTTCTGAACTTCACCATTTTGTTTTTTGATATTATAAAAGAATTATTAGAAATAAATTCGATAAAAAACATAAGTCATAGCCAAACTAAGATGAAATTATTAATCAAATACTCAAAAAATTTTCCTTTCTTAAAATATAGAGTTAGTGAAGTGATGATGATGATGATGATGATGATGATGATGATGATGATGATGATGATGAAGTGATGATTAAGGACACTTTTTCATCTTTAGTCGCGAGCTACTCGACATCTCACTATGTCAGTAGATGCACGTTTTGCTTATATTTTTTAAAATTTCATTGTAACTACTCCGCCGATTATCTCCGAACCTAACTTTTATTAAATGGTCAAAATAGCTTAGGATTTTCCAATTTTACTCACTACACCGGCATATTTTATAAATAATTATCAACTCTGATTTTTCTAAACTAAAAATGTTGTTATCCTCCAGTACTATTATTTCATAAGAAGAAAGCGGCACATCTGTACCTCAGGAGTTGTGAAAGAGTTAGCAGTATTGTTAGCGCTATGCGCAAAATTTTTTACATACTTTATTTTCCGTGCTTGAATTTAGCCATAATCATGTCGTAAAAGACATTAACACAATTTTAATTTTGGATTTATTATTTCTAATAATTAACTGTTGCCAATGTGGCTTCTTTGCAAGAAAGTATTTTCAGACGAGGCCAAAAACTCAAATATTCATTAAGTGTGTGCAAACGAACTAGTCCCAAGGAAGGGGGACAAGCGGTCGCTACTCTGATCATTTAGGTACCTGGACAGTTAATGTACGCGATCACTCAAACAGGGATATTCAAAAGAATGTGCCGAACAGTCAGGGTGTTAATTCAGTCACTGCATTAAGGTGCAGGTGAGCGCTCCATTTAATGGCAAGGCGTCACGCGAATGCACCCAATTCGAAGACGACCGAAAGCGACCTGAAGCCGTCAAAGGCAATGGCGGATATGTACATGGGAAAAGTCGTGGCATAATCGCATGCAAATCTAGGTTCCCTTTGACCGTCTCCCATCTTATTTTCTCTGATGTTAACACAACAATAAATAAAATAAAATGCCTTATCCTTAATTTAAAATCTTTCGACAGTGGCACCATCAATCATGAAGAATTTCATCATTACCTTTTAGATACTGAAGTGAGATAATTATCCAAAGGAAGCCATTGGAATCGATTTTATTCTCTTTTTAACACTACTTTAATTAATTTTTACAAGAGAATAAAAGTGGTTATAGGTTGAGTCACGAATTCGTAGCTTGCAAATGGAACATTGCTTACTTAACAGATATATTCAATTTATTCAGTAATCTGAATTGGCAAATGCAAGGTTGTGATGTAAATCTTATCAAAGCAATATCTGTTGTTGTTTACACATTCATGGACAAGCTTACACTCATCGGCATAATACATGTCGTGTCTAGCTATCTCAATCTCTAAATCTTGATCAACTAAAATAAAAAAAATAATTATAAGGCTCACACCTCCATAATACATAATGATAAAATTTATTGCGAGCGTTTAAACTCTTTGCATGAGAACATGATCCGTAGATATCAGGATTTCATTAATATTAAAATACTTGACTGCCTGAATAAACCACTTTTGGAGGCTTTTACATATGACACCAACTCTGCAATGCAAGAGAAGTTAATTGCTTTAATAAAAGTGAATTCAAATTACAACCCCTCTTCAAACAATCATGGCAGGAATTTTGGCTACAAAAGGAAATTTCTAAAAGGTCTTTAAAGCTGTTGGAAGCTATCAGACATTTTTCATTGCTTTTTCAAATTCCTATTTGGCTAGATGTAGTTTTAGTGGTTACTCAGCTTCTTACTAAACAAAAAAACCGCCTGCAAATTGCAAAATGAGAAGAGCTGAGATTGATCTGAGATTGCTCTGGCCTTAGCCAGTAAGCACCAAAGTCAACCATCACATTGAAAACAAACTGAGGTATCTACCAAATAAAAGTTTTTTTTAGCATTATCATCATTAGACTTTACAATAGAAATAGAAACTATATTAAAATTATTTTAGCACTAATATTTAAGTGCTAAGTTGTTATGAAAGAAATATTTAGCATAGTATTCTAAATTTAATTTGACAGGTGGGGCGATGAAAAAAAGTTGGGGCCGAAAGAGGGCGCTAGTCAAAAAATGTGGTAAAAACTAGTTTAAACCAACACTAATACAAGGTAAGGAGAGGTGAATGTAATAGTATTTTCTTTGTTAATTCATCAAATAATCATTATCATATCAACTAGAATTCAGAAGGCTACGATCATGACCAAAGTTTTGAGACTATTATATTTTTTCCTAGAAAGAAATCAATATAATTAATCGAACGTTGCATTTTGTTTTAGTATTTTTGTATCATAATTTGAAGGCCAAACCATTTTATTAATAAATACAGTCAATTTATGCGTGCAGTCAATATTTATAATGATGTTCCTTGTTTTTACGACTGCTTCAATTCGTTTTGGCATGCTTGAGAACAAATTTGTAATGAAATCTTGACTGATATTGCTCCATTTTAATTCAGTAAGTTCCCGCAACTATGTGGCCCTAAATTGGCTGTTCCACATCTAATCCTGTCTGGAGTACCGTGAGCAGTGGGATAACCTTTAAGGCGGTCTAAATAATACAAACAAACAGGTAAAGTTTTCAGCTTGGAAGGTGAGAACTTTAATATATTCCAACGTACCCGAAAGATTTCACCGTAGAACTGCACTGATTGCGGCAGAATTACAATGCTAAAAAGTAGATGTTGCTGCTCTCTCGCAAACGAGATTACCTCTTGTGGGTTCCCTAAACGAAGAATGTGCTAGTTATACATTTTTCTGGGAGGTTCTAAAACAAGAAGAACCACGTATATACGAAGTAGGGTTTGCAAACAAGAATAAACTTCTCAAGAGGCTAACCGAAATGCCTGTTGGTCACAATGAAAGGCTAATGACCGTGCGAATTCCTCTAGCTAAAGGTGTCTTTGCAACAGTAATCAGTATTCACGGGCCAACTCTTGATTCAGAGGAAGAGATAAAGAATATGTTTTACGATGACCTTCAAACAATCATTCAGAGATTTCACTTCAATGACAAACTGATTTTACTAGGTGACCTTAATGCTCGAGTTGGAACTGACAAGGACGTCTGGCCTGGAATTTTGGAAAAGCATGACATAGGCAAAATGAACCAAAACGGGCCCTTTCTTCTTTCGTACTGTGCAGAAAACCAAGTAACTGTTACGAACACTAGGTTTCAAATGAAAATCAAATATAAAGGTACGTGGATGCACCCAAAATCTCGGCAATGGCCTCAGATTGAACACATAATAGGAAAAAACAGCCTTTTAAAAAAAGAGCTTTCTTTAAATACTTTGACATAAATTGATCTAATGGAATGTATAGAAATTAAAATCCAACTTTTTTAAATTGAGCAAACTGCTATATCTTTACCGATATAAAAATAATTGTATTTTTTAATTAATCAGAACCATGCTCTTTATACTCCCGGTGCCTCGTTATGGTACTTCTTTTTCTTGTTACTCCTTGAAATATCTCGTTATTTAAAACTATATAATTCTCTTTCGCTCTCCTTTAGAAACATTCGGAATCATAACTCCGTCGACTAATAGCATTCATTCATTCGAATGGGGCAACCACCCATATCAAAAAACAAGTATTTTTCATTAAACCCTCTTTTACCTGTTTTTTTTTGTTCTTTTATATCCCCTTTACTTTCTTTCATAAAGCTGGTTGCAATCATTTCATAAACGCTTTAGTAATGAGTTCATTCCATGTTAAAGGAGCAGGAGGTAAGAATAGTAGATTTATTTTAGCTTAAATGAGCGGATATTTGAAGAGGTACAAAATATATTTTTCTTATTTTTCCTTATTTGAGAAATTATATTAATGTTTATATCATTATTTTTATAATAGGCAACAATCAAGATCAGCATGTTCGGCAAACACTTTTAAAATATGCTAATAAAAATCATTAAACTTACGGTTGTAAAAATGAATGAAAAGTATATAACTTACTTATCAATTTAACAGCAGTAAAGGATAACGGTGAACAGTATATATATATATGAGAATAAAATCACAAAAAAAGCAAAGACCATCGAAAGTGTTAAATAATTCTATCTTTAACTAGATAATATGTACTTTGGCAACCAGACAAACCATAATTCTTTTCAATAAATTGTAGGAAGACCCAGCAATGACAAACACCAAAGTTTTGCACTAAATTACAAATAAGCAGGAATAATGGCAAATCATCTTACGAACATAAAGTAATAATCAAAATTTAAAATCTGGGAACACTGTCTTCCTAAATTACTTCTATTCTTCTTTTTATAATGGCTAAAGGAATAATAGATAAAAATGGTATGATCCAACATTTTATTCGTACATGTGTTTGTTTATAAAATTGCAATGAAATTCGAAAAACAAGAGGCCATTCAATCACTAATGAGCAGCATAGAAATGATTATAAAGGCATAGCAATCAAATAACACAAACTTTGGAAATAAATCAACGACAAGTAATCTAATTTGAGACGATTTTATACTACATGTACTCATGATAATCTGTATTGTTAACGATTATGATAGCAAACTACGAGTAATAAATACAAATGCCATTTGCATAACTTTTGTAAGCCTTTGATAACAGAAACACTCATTCAGACATAAGCAAGAATAAGCATTATTGCCACAATACCATTAAATAAGCACTCTGTCAGTAAAAAAAATAATCAATACAGATATGACAACGAATGAGACATGGATGCCCGAATCTAGGCTGAAATCTACACAGCAGTGATTTAGGGTAGGTTCAGGATTTTTGAGTGGGTAAAAATTCAAATCTGTTTAATGAGAGAGATTCATGTCACCTTCAATTTGATGCCCGCTTCGTAATTTTTTGAAAAGTAAAGAAAAATTTTTTATTAAAGATAACCACATTATCCCAAGCTATTATCACAGAACTTAAACTTCTCAAAGATATAATAAGAATAATGGATCATAATAGAGAATAATTACCATTGTCGATCAAATCTTCACGCAAGTATAAAAAGCAGCGTACTTAAGATATCTTGTGTCTCCTTATGGCAGCGTAAAAGAAGAAATGAAAGGAAGAATAAAAGTGAGCTTATAAGACCCTGGGTATTATCCCCTATCCACGAGAGAGTGAAAGGACACGAACTCTCACCTCTTTAGGAATTCAAAGGATACAGATGTCAAATCAATTTCCAGAGATTTTGCATACAATTTACTGTCAACTCTCGCGTAGTGCGTAAAAGTAGAATTGACAACATCAGCTATAACACTGACGCTCTTGTATGAGTTCAATAAAGGAATTCGTGACTGGAATAAAAATATCATTCACATCTGGAACCGAAGCAGTAACCTCTCGAATGTAAAACAAAGACGTAATGAACCACCCAGATTTGGTGGTTCATATTCAAGTGTGTGTTGGTTTGATTTTTGGGAGAGGCAAGAGTTTTTATCATTTTATATTTTTCTGTTTCCTTTGATAAGAAGGTGAAGGTTTTGCTAGCGCTATTTACATCAACATTGGGTTAAGGTGGTCATAGATATGAATTCTTGTGCTTAGGGTTCTACCCCTTTCTTGGAATTCGTGTTTAACAAATTTACTAAAATTTCATGGATTATGTTACTAAACAATTAGATAAGGGAGAGAATGTTGATGTAATTTACTTAGATTTTAGCAGAGCTTTAGATAAGATTCCACATAGGAGACTAGTTCACAAATTAAAAATACATGGGATATGTGGTAGAGTTTTGAATTGGATAACTGAATGGCTGAAAGACAGGAAACAGAGAGCTGTGCTGAATGAGGTGAGGTCACACTGGAGGGACGTTATCAGTAGCGTACCTCTGGAATCGGTTCTAGGCCCTTTATTATTCATAGTTTATATAAATGATCTTGGAGAGGCTGCAAATAGCAGAGTGTCAAGTTTTGCTGATGATACTAAATTAGCAGCTGTAGTCAAAGAAGTTGAGGGTAGCTTTAAAGTGCAGAGTGACTTAAATAAGTTATTAGTTTGGGCTCAGAAGTGGCAGACGACTTTGAACCTTAAAAAATGCAAAGTTCTTAACATAGGAGGGGATAATAGGGAATTTAGCTATGAAATGGATGGGTATTGGCTGAATTCAATCGAGGATGAGAAGGACTTAGGCGTAGTAGTAGATATGTCACTAAAGTTTTCAAAGCAGTGTATTGAGGGAAAAAATAGAGCAAATAGGGTGCTTGGATACATTAAGAGGAATGTTAGCTACAAGAGTAAAGAGATTATCGTTAAACTCTACAACTCGTATAATAGGCCACATTTAGAGTACTGTATACAAGTTTGGTCACTAACTACATTTTAGACATGACATCAACCTGCTAGAGTGAGTACAAAGGAGAGCAACAAAAGTAATACCTTCTCTAAAGCACCTTGACTGAGGGTAGTAAATATGTTCTCATTTGAGAGAAGATGTGTGAGGGGAGATATGATTGAGCTTTTTAAAATCTGTTCTGGGATACATTAGTTGGATTTTAGCAAGTTATTTGAGTTGGAAGGTAGTAATATGACTAGGGGTCACCACTTAAAAATTAAAAACAGAGGTGCAGGTTGGATTTTAGAAAATATTTTTAACCAATAGAGTGGTAGATTACTGGAATAGTTTGCCATCTGAGACGGTAGACCCTCCAAACTTGAATGTTTTCAAATGCCGATTAGATCATTATATGGGAAGAGAGGGTTAACTTTGGGGGTTTCTGAACTCTTTCCTGTTGATGCAGTTTTTTATTATTGTATATTACAATTGATTTGGATTTTGACGAGTCTTGATAATGATGCCTTTTGTTTTTGACACATTTCTGTGTATGGTTCTAATTGTATATTGTAGATGCATGATTTGACACAATCCTATGGATGCATTTTGTGGGTGGGTTTTAATAGATGCAGATGACCTTTGATAGGCCCTTGTGGCTTTTGTCATCCGTGAAATTATATATATAACTCGAATTCAAAGGTCGCGTAAAAAAAGTTTTTTTACTCTTAATCATCATAACTTTCTTCAATATTCATGTTCTTCACTTTAGAGTTGAAATAGCGTGCATGGGGGGAGGAGGGATGGTGTAACAATGCCAAAGCCACACTTCGACTAAAATCCTGGAGGAATGATACTCCCTCCCGGCATCAGTGTGCAAGGATATATTAAGTATAGCATGAGCCAGGATCCTGCAGCTGACAATTAGTGTTTGGATCAGTAGTATTGCTGGGTGAGGTCCAAAACTCCCACCCCAACTCTAAGCCTTGGTCAGTGAGGTGAGGTCCGAATCTCCTCTCCTCCACTCCCTCCCCTTACCGGGTTGTTGGTGGAATCTGAGTCCCTCACAATCGCAAGCCTTAGTCAGTGACTTTTTCATAGGAATCTCAGTCTGGACACAGACACACAGCACACATGGGAGTAAATCGGTAAGGCACAGGTGGACACAGGTGTTTTCTCTTTTCATTCAATATTTAGTAAATACTTGAAAATAATTAGGATGTTTAATCATGCAAAGGCTAGATATCGGAGTATTAATCAAAATACTACTAATGTCTAAACCGTTTTCATGTATTTTTCCGTCCGGTCCGGAGACATAGATCTTTGACCATTTTTTTAAAGGAATTAGAATCTACACACACACACACACACACACACACACACACACACTTTTTAGATACCGGACTCTTGTTTGTCTGTTTGTCGCCGAGGCCAAAAAAGCTCCAAACCCCGACTCCCTATGGTCTGTGACACATGCGACATTTTTACATATCGAAATATTTAAAAAAAAATAACTAATGTCTAAACCATATTTAACATATCTGGCATCAGGGAATGAAGAGACAAAGATCGCTTGTTTGTTTATCGCTGACACCAAAAAGCTCCAAAATCCCGCCTCCCACACCACCACACCCCCTCAGCTGTTTCTAATGGACCCTTTCCCCTCCAATCTTTATTTGCTTGGCACCAACTGCTCCCCCTCCTGCGCCCTATCTATAGAGATATTAAAAAACAATTCCAAACCTTCTTTATTTATCATTTTAATCAATAGCTTGCTCGAAAAAAATTTATTTCTTTGTTCAGCTGACCAAAAATTAAAGTTTTTAAATAAGTGTAAGAATATGGAGACATTAACAGAAGATGAATGGTTTTCATGTGATGAGATATGTGAGTTTCTTCAAAATTTCACCGTTTGTCAGTTTTCATCTTCGTTACCAGAGTAAGTCATTTTCTTTGTGTAACTTGGTTTAAAAAAGTCAAGGTTGTTATAATGATTTATTTTACATTCAAATTCAAATATGCATATATATTTCTACAGATTAATAAATCGAATTTTTTTTATCATTTATACTACCCAGCTTACATTATGACATATAATATATAAAAATTGTAGATAAGCTACAAAATTACATATTTTCCAACTAACAATTAATATTTATTGAGTGTACAATATCAATTTTATTTACATTCTACTACAAGCACTCCTCACTACGATTTCTTCGTTTCTTTAATCATTATATGAATCAAATTAGTTAATAAAAGCTCGATATAATTCAACGATTGCCATTGGCTGAATGAAATAGACACAAAACAAAGCACATGAGTGTGAAAAGTAACTCTAATCTCTGAATGAATTGACGATAATAATTTTAATAATTTTGATTAAGTTTTTACGAATATACACATCGTTCTGGAACCCCAGAAATAGGCTGTCAAAATAATAAAAAAACATTCATCAAGAAACAAAGCTATCCGATGCAATCCACGTCGATGGCTACTATCAAAAATAATGATATAAGCTGCTGGCAAAAATAACGGTTCACAGAGCAGAGTGTCTGGCACAACAGCCATAAAAACGCGGTTTTAGTTTTATTTCCATACAATAGTTCTTCTATATCTATTGCATTCCTTTTATTAAGAATGAACTTGTAGGATTCTAGACTTATCTATTTGAATAACAAACTGAAACTGCTTATATAACAAGGGAAACTGGGTATATTAATGGAGATGTAAACTGTAACTGTATTATAATGTTCCCTGTTGAGTAGGATTGGGGCATTCTTCAAGAGATGTAGCAGTCTTGTCTTGATTTAGAAATTGTTCATACGTAAGTCAAATACTCTGTCCATCTCCAATACACCCTTTTCCGATATATAATGAGTAAAAGCCCTTGAAGCAACTGAATCTACATCGTCTGAATAGTCTAATTCAAGTGGTATTTCAACTTCATTCCCGTTTATATAGATAGTGATGCAATTTACATTATAAGGTTTAAATTCAAAAAGTGATGCATCAATAGATACCAGAAAATGCCGAATGGTCAATCATACTAATTAATACCATTGTAGGTATTCTCCCCAGGAAGATATTATCCACATTCTTCATTCATATTTCACTCACAATTGTAAAAACTCGCATACGAACTTGTGTTATAGGGTACATAGCGTTTGATATAAGCAACCTATTTTACATCTCCAAATGAGTTGATGCTAAAAGTCGCACTTTTCTTAGGTAAGGAAAACTCTCTAATAATTCCATTTTAGCTTCTAAACCTGTCTGGTTTCTAAGAAGTGTAAATGAATGTGGTGCTCTGGATAACTTTATCGTTAGGGAGACCAGTAATCAACAGCTTATGTAACGAGAAGAAATCGGTGTGTAGTTTTCAATATACGTCAATTATTTTTTCTATACCTTCTTTACTAGAGTAATATCCTGCAGTGGAAAGAATTTTAGATTTTTTCTTCTTTAGTATAGTTAAACAGGGTCTCCAAATATGCACGATAGGGGTAATAATTTCCAATGAAATTTACAAATATTTCATTTAAATAAATATCAACATTGCTGAACAAAGTATGAAGAATATTCTTCACATCTTTAAGTTCACTTCCGTCTGCATTCACAATTCTCGGTTTAATATAAAGATAAACCTCACTCGGGTTTATATAATACTGCCCGCTACCAGATATATAATATTCAACTGGCATAAGATCTCAAGAGATATTGCGAAGTAGAGAGTATGACTGGTAATTGCTCTCAACGATGGAAATTTGGATCGGTGGAACTGAAAACAGATCAAGTTCTGTCTTCGAACAGATATAACTTGTTGGATGAAGAGCATTCATTTGTACACGTATATGGTTTACCGCCGATGGTCACTTTATGAGAACATCTATGAAATGTGTGCTTGTTTATATTATGAGAAAAAAACATCCCCCACCTCTTCATCATCTATATTCAACGTTTTCTCTTCTTCAACTTCTTCATCCATTTTTGCTTATTTATTACACCTATATTTTCTGATCGATTCTCATTATCACTCTTAGACTTTAACTTTCTTATAATATACCGTCTTGTATCTTCAGTAATATTATTTCTCTTCCTTCCCAGCTGATCTTTCAAACCTTGCTTTGCCGTCTGTCCATGCATAATATCACGAACGGTATCGAAACCAGCAGAAATGGCCTTCTTTCCTAGATAGCAAGCACCACTCTTTAGATAGATGGAAGCATTTCGGGAAAGGGAGGAGAATAGGGATCAAAGACCCTGTCCTCTCTGAGCTCTTAACCCTTTAAACATGCGTGGACCCTTCAATATTTTTAATTATTTTTAATGCCATTTTCTAATGTGTAGTTTATAATCAAATTACCAAGAAAGAATGGAAATCTTTCCCCTTGAACCGCTATTATATAGATATAAATTTATCTCTAGTCCCCAAGGCTTAGATTCAGATAGTGTAAATTATCTAAGGTTATTTTAAATGAACCATCATTGAATGGAAGGTGAATAATTCTCAGCAACCTAGACCGAGTCCCACCTACTAACTGATAGTCTACATGGTTAGAGTAAATGTAAAATGATTTCGGATGAGATACAAGAGCAGGAAAATATATATTAAACGCTATACAATTATTTAATTTAGGGATATCATCTTTGATGGATCTTTTCATTATACTGGAAATTTCTTCTGACAGATAAAATAATAGATTTTCTTTCCTTTTCACATTAAGCAATCAACGTGAAGTAAGCATTAACACATAGTAGACATTTTCCGTTGTGTTTTGTCAGATTGAAACAGTAAATCTGGAAATGATAATTTCTGTCTCATTCTCAGATTCATTTTCTCTATGAGTGGGTTTTCATTTTTATAATATCCGGCGTCTATCATATTTTATCATAAACAAAATCAATACCTTTTATTTTTGGTTTCTTTCCTCTTGCCAATATAGTATTCGATGTATAATTATTTACTTCGGTCATTTTCCAAGAGACTCTTAAAGCATGTGTAGGTTCAGTAATATTATAGCGATTCCCTGTAAATTAAAACTCACAAAGTCCTACTTCATACTGACTGTGGTCTGTTATAATGGATTTATGTAATTCAATTCTATAGTCAGACATGCTATTTTGAGAGTGACATCCAGGAAAGATGAGAAGGAAGGGTAACATAAAAACTCTCTGACTTCATCTTCACAACTGATTAAAACCTTTATCATCTCTCAACTTTATTTTACTTCACAAATACATGTGCTCAAATTTGGTAGGTGATATCCCATGCCTTGACAAATGAGCTAAGGAATTTAAGTAACCTCGCTCTTTTACTAAATAATGCCTGTCTTTTCCATGATCTTTCACTACATATTTCTTACGGGTGTCAAAATTTACTTGCTGTAGTTCTTCTTCATAAACCATACCTTCAATATGTTCTTCATTCAAATCTTCAATATAATACAGGTCTAATTGATTCAAAATCCTATATATCTTGTAGATTTCCTCACTCTACCCTGCCTCCTATCCTTTTTTAAAATACTAGAAACGCATGAGATCCAAAAATAATCGCCGATCTTATATATAAACCTCTTTTTTTAACTTCAGCTCTTTGATTCGGTATAGCAACATCATGTATAACTTTAAACGGTGTATTCCCAATCATTATATGTCTAGAATTATTATAATATCATGCAAAATCATCTAACACGTCGATGTACTTCCATTTGTTATTAAAAGTAAAATATCTGAAAAATCTTTCCTTTATTGTTCTTTGTACACGCTCCACGAGGCTAGCTTTGTTTAGTGAGTAAACATGATATACACCGATATTATATTTGCTCAATTACGAACATATATAACCTGGAACCATCTGGTTTCTTTCATGAGATTTCCTATAGGATTTAACACGATCTGATCCCTCTTCTCCTTTAAAGGGAATAGCCAGAGATATCAAGAATATACGTCAATTACAAAGAGTATGAAACGTACAACATTATTAAAACTTTCAAACTTAGACAGCAGAAGGTCTCATTTTGACCTTGTGCTTTTACATATTTTGTCTTGAATCTTTTTCCAGGGGTTTGTGTAGTGTATATCTATCCAAACCTGACAGAAAGCTTTCCACATCAGATCTTTTAACGATCTTTTTTACAGATTGGAATAGCCGATTTACCCAACCAAAAGATGTTGGCAGACTCGTGGATGTATATAGCCGTAACAATCGGCGGTTCATTTTTTACTGAATATTTGGTCAGTTTAACACTATTATATAACTACTCAATAAAAGACAGTTTAACTTAAAAAAAAAACAACTCAATTTTGTTTATATCTAAATTAAAATACATAATTCAATCAGAATTTCATGGATGTCCGCCAACTTAGTACTTTGAACACATTTACTGATTCCTTGAATCAAAAGAGCTGGGTTAATCCGGTCATGAAAACGTTATTCGATATGCAACGGATAAAAATTATATACAAGATAACAAGCATTAGCCGCATTCTGTAAACACTTTATCTGACGAAAACTTTGACGGACTTCGTTAAGTTTAGAAAAGTATTGATTTCATATTCATTGTACAGCGAGTTTTTAAATCATATAGGAATGAACTCTTCATCCCTTTTCCAGTAAATATCGCGATGTATACTGGGAAATAGACTGTTTGTATTTGCCCACACTACACACTTTAGCTATTTTACACCGTAGTTCTTTACCAGTCTATCAACATCAGGGAAATTTTCCTATTTTAACCTGTATATTGCCACGAACACAGGCTAAAAATAATCCTCACTAAGGAATAGTTTATCGTTATATCGAGATCTTCGGCAGGTGTTTTCAAAGATAACTCTAACATAAGCTGATTTTGTTGTAGTAATATCCAAAAGGCTAAATATATTAATTTTATATTCTTGTTGTATAATTTTCTTTACCTAGAATCGAGGCATAGCTTCTTACGTGTGAGCATTCGAGGAGCTCCCGACCGCACTGATACAAACTCCGATTTGATAGTGTTGCTTTGAGACGATTTGAATGTTCATGAATTGCCTTATGTACATTTGCCACTTATCTTTTTACAATTGGTTCGTCTAGTAGCGAGCTTTCAGCGATTGAATTGATTAATAATTCAACCAGTTCCTTAGTTTTTTCTGTTGATGATAAAGAGAAGTACAAAGTGTGTTTGTGCGATCCACTGAGCTTGGTGTAGAGCAAGTTGACGTGTGAGTAATATTTTCTAACTCTTTCCGACGACGCGAGTTTTTTATGTGAGATTTAGGGAAATTAGAAGATAAATTTTAATTTTACTTGCTTCCAATAGCTGGGTGGTGATCTTTTCTACGTTTGGGCTAAAACATTGGTAGGTCGATAATGTTTGATTGTAGAAGTCTTTTACCATCGATGGTAATCACCCCATCATTACTCAAACTGAATTCCTTTTAGTGCCTGAAAAATTAATCTACCTCTTTTAAAAACACTATACTCCAGTGTTTCCAGTAGTTTATATATATATATATATATATATATATATATATATATATATATATATATATATATATATATATATATATATATATACATATATATATATATATATATATATATATATACATATATATATATATATATATATATATATATATATATATATATATATATATATATATATATATATATATATATAAAAGTTTATTTGATCCTTGCTACTCTCATCGACTTTAACGGTAGAGGTGTTCATAACCTTATCATAGAGGTTCAAGAAATGTTCCAGCGTGTTCTGGTAAAGAATACCACGTCTATCTGTGGCATGTGTGAATTCTTTAATATAGTAGTCAACTCGCTCTCTCTCCAAAGATAATAGTCTTTCTTGTGGTGGGATTAAGTCTGAGAGTACCTTAATCTCATTTTTGGGATAAACAATAGTTTTTTCATCTTATAAGGTTGGAGAGGATAGGTGCTATAACAGAGAATAAGATCGGTAGAAACGATCCTCCACGCTGATTTAGTAGAAATTTCTTTAGACGGATATGAGCTGGATTCCGAGCTAACATACTTATCATCCGTTTGAATCATATTTTTTGTTTCTGATGTCATAGGAATATTACCTTTTATTAGAATAAGACACAATTCACATAAACATTTCACAAAATCACTATTCATGCTCTCTATGATTGATTTTTTCATCTTTTTTGAGAGTGTGGGGGAACATATGACTCATTCTAAAAGATATACGCTCTCGATTTCGTTCGTAAATCTTCCTCTCCGTAATGCAAATCGTACAGCGTTTCTCGGACTGAAGTTGAAGAGCAAATAACCATAAGGCTTTGAGACAGCTTGTTTATATATTCTCATGAAGCTCTTCCGTTACCCAGGAATTATTTTTCCAGCGAATATATTTAGCTAGGAGATGTCTCTCCTCTGGCTAAATAAGATTAGCTTGTGGAAATTCAAGGCAATATCGCGCAATCATGGATGAAGTACATGTGGCTATAAATTGAAATACTCATACTTTCCTTTTGTATAATGAATGAACCAACTTTTATCAGATAACCATATACAAATCTTTTCTCTACAAATTAATTTGTTTCTGTATAATGAATGAGCTAACTTTTTTCAGATAACCATTTACAAAATCTTTTCTCTACAAATTTATTTTTTTCATACTTCCTTCACTCATGTTCTCCTTTTTTTTAATGAATGAACCAACTTTTTTCAGATAATTATATACAAAATCTTTTTTTCTCTCTTTGTAGTTCTTTAAAAATGATGTTTATTTGTCCTAAAAAACAAAAGCGGACCTATCGAAGCAAGCCAACCTCTTCCTCTTTACCCAACCCATCATCGAGTGAAGGTGTCAGAGGGGAAATATTACCCATATCCAATTTTGCTCTAACTCGTGTGCCTAATAAAGACGACAACGATGATAATGATGATAATGTTGATTTTGGCGATGATAAAGCTTTTCATTGGTAATTTTTCATACTTCCTTTACTCATGCTTTCCTTTTGTATAAATAATGAATGAGCAAACTTCGTTTCAGATAACTATATACAAAACATCTTTTCTCTCTGTTTTAGTTCATCAAAAATGATGCTTATTCCTCCTGCAAAACGAAAGCGTATCTACCGAAGCAAGCCAACCTCTTCCTCTTTGCCCAACCATTCATCGAGTGAAGGTGTCAGCGGTAAAATTTTACCCATGTCCTCTCCTGCTCTAACTAGTGTGACTAATGAAGAATACGACGACGATGATGATGGGGGTGATAAAACTTTGTATCGGCAAAGAATACCTGAAGTTCCTAACAATACCTACAGTGTCATTACACTGAGCTCCAAAGATGAAGATGTAGTACTTCTACTAGAAGGTGAACGTTCAAATATATACGATAGATCATGTAACAATACCATTCTTTTGTCGGAGGGAGAAGTAAGTGAACTGTGTAACACTTTGTACCCTCATACGCAAGAAAATCCTTTACACAATTACAGTGTAATTGTGGATAAAGTAGAAGAAGCTAGTCTTGGTCGAGTAATGCGTGAGCTATCACGGTATATATTGAATCTGCAATGGCTGCAGGAGGGTGATTCTCGTGTAAATATAAGTTTTGAAATTGCGGATGCAACCGGCAATACGATCTATTTACATATTCCATTCGTTCAACAACGTGAATTGACACTATTCGATTATATCATAGGATGATTCGAGACAGCATTGAGTTTGAAACTTTCAATCTCGTAGTTCGTATCTATAGGATTCCCCTGCATGCCACGCTGTAATTCCATACAATATTCCATTTGATTGACATAACATATATAGTAACCATATAAATTCTGCAGGATGCGCCTTTGTTTTTCCCCAAAACTTCTGACTTCCAACAATAACAAAAGAAACTCAGGATTTGGCAAGAAAATGCAATCTCGCGTACGAAGAGCTTGTTACTGTAGATCAGTTTTCCTTACTAGAATGCGAGCTTAGATGCAGGATCCTCATATTTACGGCTACAGGGAATGAACGCAAATTCAAATTACTTCATCAACCAACATGTCTTGAAAAATCAGCCCCACTCCTGTTGATTGTTCTTGAAGGTGAAACCTATTATCCATTTCTAAACATTAATGGTATATATATTAAAAATAATATACTTACTTTTAATCATTGTATGTGTTTTTCTAGCTACACGTTCCATGACAACGTAACGGCCCATCTAAAAGAGTGCAATCGGAGATTCTATAACTAATCGTATTTTAACACGCATAAGAAGTTACATACTTAGTGGAAAAATTTGGAGTTATCATAGATGTAATCGTATAATCATGCATTATGTAAACTTAACGAGACGACACGAGTGTGGAAAGTTGTTCTGTTCAAAATGTTATACATACTATAAAGCAGATGGAGCAGAGCATAGGTGCTTAATGAAGAGGTCGAAGAAGTCAGTGGTCAAGAAATTGAATGCAGTGTATTATGACATAGAAACCAATAAAAAAGTGGGATTATTCCATACTTTATCCTTATATATTGGTTATGCAGATTATTTTTGAACTCAATTTTGATAATGAGAATGAAACTTATAATAAATGTAATAACTCTGGTCCACGAACAAAGATTTTTGAAAGGGATGACGAAAACTCCCCTTATAAGCCCTTTATAGAAGAGTTAATTTGAATAAGGAGGTCGAAAGAAAATGTGAAAACATATGTGATGGCACATAACAATGCCAAATTTGATGCCCAATTCTTATATGATGAGCTGCTTCAATATTTTAATCCTAATCAGTTTACTTCAAATCCAATGAAGTGGGGACGAAAACTCTTTAAAATACAGCTCGTTCAGGACATAATATTTAAGGATACACTCTTATTCATGCCATCTTCGTTGAAAAAACCGCTAGACCAATGGGAATCCCCGAATTGGAAAAAGGTTATTTTCCTTACGATTTTTTTTAAGAGGAAACGTTGAATTATATTGGTCGGATTCCTGAAAAAAAGGTATTTTAACTATGAGAAAGTGAACAATGAGGAAAAATTATATTTTAGCAGTAATTTTTATCCAAATTTATAGGAGATGGAGAATATAATATTCGTACAGTGTATTAAGTAATGAATTCAAGATGTTTCTATCCTCCTCCTGTATTTTGAGAAGTTTAGGTGTTCCTTCATCAGAAGATTTAACATTGATCCTATACAGTCTTGCATTACAATAGCCTCCTCGTGTTACAAAGGGAATAAACATGTCTTCTTACCAGAAAATTTAATTGCAATTATCGACAGGAAGAAATCAAACACTTTTTCTTATAAGACTCTACGTTGGCTTATATTTGAAGAATATGTTAATGGAATCCAGATTTTGCATGCAAGGAACGGTCGTGAGTGAAGTCTTTCTGTTGGCGAAAGAGTCTTTTTCCCTGACGGGTTTTAATCATCAGGAGGAGGAACCCTGTTTCTCTTTCATATATGTTATTGGTATGGGTGTCAGAAAGAGGACTATAATCTCAAACAAAATGTTTCCATTGGTGTACGTGAGTTGTTAGACCGCTACTACTACACAATAGAGAGTGATCGAATTCTCAGCAGTAAATACAAAGTTATCATTCTCTGGAAGTGTGAATTAGAATGCATGATACAAACTATTCCAGAACGATGTGAAATATTTAATAGAATTTACCGCCGATGTTGTGAATGGTATATTGAATGCGGAGAGTGCACTTTTTGGCGGCAGTTGTAACCAATTTATATTATACTACCCACCAACCGAAGGTGTGAAAAGACATTATGTCGATTTTGCTCTTTATATCCGTACTGCATGAAAAACAATCTATATCCCGTAGGATCACCTCGGCATTGCGTATCTGTGCGAGAAATACCGTTTATTCAAGAATTAACCGATGGTATAAACGAGACATATTTCTGTATCGTGAATGTTGATGTTCTCATTCCTAATGATCTATATATTCCAGTTTTTCCTCAATCCATAGATGGTAAACTTACTTTCACACTATGTACCATATACACTCAGAAAAGATCATGCGAGTGCCATCACTCTGAAAGGCAACGTATGATTTGCAGTGTACATCACCTCGAAACTAAAACGTGCTCTGGAAAAGAAGTATAAGATCAAGAAAATTTACGAGTTTCGGGAGTTGAAAAAAAGGGATGGTTTGTTCGGATATAAAAACATTTCTAGAAGAAAAAATAGAAGCTTCTGGATTCTCGTGAGGAGTGGTTGGAGGGAAGGAGAAAATGGAATGTGTAAAGAGGGTGAATCAAGCTGAGGGAATAAAAATACAAATAGACAACTTTGGAATTAATTTTGGAAAGCGTTTTAGAGCAAAGCTCTGTCTAAACAGGTGAGGATTTCTTCCTTCGATTAGTTTTTCTGCATTAATATATTACATTCAAAATGTAATTTTTATAAATATTATCACATTGTACAACGAGTATAAAGTGAATAATTTCTAAAAATAGAATGCAATAATGATAATAATAATAAATTAAAATCGACAATAATAATAATAGTAATACAAAAACAAACATTTATCCGGATCATATTTTCTTCCCTTTACATTCTATGGGGAAAATTCGCTCAAAGGATTTCTGGTGTGAAAACGATTACCTGTGCTTCGGATCATGATGTAATCAAACTGATCAAAAGGAACGACTTCATTGTGAACTCATTGGATGTAGTTGGCAATGCATACATCGCGAAAGTGAAGAATGCTGAACATGTAGAAGTTGAGTCCCACGTAACAAATCTTCTAATGGCAGCATTCACAGCCGCCTATACTCGAATCAAGCTCTATGGCCTCTTATTTAGTTGGGTGAACGGTTGTTGTACTGTGACACAGACAGTGCCATCTTCATTGCTAGGAATGATGACACACATCCTCAACTTGGAGAATTCCTAGTTGATCTCACCGAAGAGATCAAAGATGTGTACGGTGCCGAGGCGTATGGAGATTTATTTAGCTCAACGGGTCTCAAATCCTATTCGGTACGTATCCAAATGGCGAGTGAGGTGAAGTATATACTTGGTGCTAAAGGAATAATCATTGACACTCAGACGAAGGATATAATAACCTACAATGCTATGAAACGCCTAGTTGAAGCCGATGATGATAGTCACATCCCTGTACCATTTGTTGGTTTCAGAGCCACGGAACACGGTGGAGTGAAAGAGGTGAGAGGGGAAAAGATTTTGAGAAAAACCTTTCGTAAACGCATTGAACTCCCAGGACGTTATCAAACCATACCTTTCGGTTTCAATGGGATCAAACATGGAATTTAAAAAGTCACTATACATTAAATCTCTGCCAGCTATTATTAGCTCTTTATATATATAATTTTTTTAAATCAATAATAATATTCTCTGATTAATATCAATAAAATAAAGATAAAATAATACGTAGTGTTATACTACCAATGTTTTATTTTGTAGAACCATATTCTCTGATGAATATGAATAAAATAAAGATGAAGTAATACATGTTATAGTAACAATGTTATATTTTGTCTACAAAATAATTCATCACATTTATTTGATCTTGGGAGAAGGAGAATTCTTTCATTCTTGCATCTTCAATCTTCGTTTTCATTATATCAGTGAGTTGATCAGAATACCACGAGAGAAAGCGAAATAACATGGTTTTAGTGTCAAATATAGCGATGTTCACTACTTTCTCGCCATCATTCACAAGGTTAGAATGTAATATGCAAAAAAAACCTATCCGCCCATGTATTGTGATGATCGGATAGGCCTCCTACGTAAAAAACTGATCCATAAGCTTGTTTTTTAATTTTTCACCGATGAGTAAATCTTCTAAATCCATAAATGGAGACGTTCAAGTACTTCTTTTCCGTTATTGTAGTTGAAAGGCGGTTGGATTGACCCACTATACAGAAATTCAAACCGATCAATTGGGTTTTCATGAATTAGTCGACGAAGATAATTGAAGAAATCAACTGCAGATGAATATTCTGGGCTAAATTTATAATCTGATCCACACACATCTTTGGTTGCAAAATATTTACTAAGTCTGGGTGTGATACGGTGTGGGTGAAGAATCATCTTAAAACGTATGGCACACAGAAAAGTTTAGCGACAAATAATTTAAAAGATGTCAACTAGACTGATCAATTAAAGTATTGTAAAAGGTTAAGCGGCAACTCCACTCTTATCTGGATACAAGAAAATGCATGACAATGCATGATAATTTAAAAAGGCCCTACCGATTTACTTCCATGTGTAGTGTGTGTGCAGACTGAGATTCCTATGATCAGGTCACTGATTAAGGCTTGGGGTTGGGGGGGGAGTTCAGGTTCCACCAACAACGCGGTAAGGGGTGGGGATGGGGGAGACTCGGACCTCACCCAGCAATACTACTTGGGTATACCTATATATCTGCACAGAGTTTGTTTATCTTTACCACTTTCTTGAAGATTTCTCCTTACCCACTTTCTTTAGAGCTATGTTGGATATGTCCTTGTTAATTTTCGCTTTAAATTTAATTAAAAGGGAATTTTAAATAAAATTTGCTGTATTATCCAATTTAATATTATGTGGTTCTCATCTTAAAATCACTTGCAAAGTATTTTATGCATTATTAGGAAGATAGATGATAGGTAACCCAACCGATCGGTGCTTCTATCAAATTCCCACATTAAATATATATCGAAATTAGGATGATGATACAAACATAGACAGATTGAGATGTACACCGAAATGTGTCAATCTTCCGCAAACGCTCAGTCAAAATTAAACTTGAAATCATTTTATTTTTTTAGCAAACTTTGTGTTTGGGCAGAACTGTCTAGTTTATGCTACCAAAAGCGAATTCTTGTAGAGGTGAGCTAGTGATATGATTGTAAGCTTACATGTTTACGACATCTCAAAATGAGTAAACACAAACAAACTGGAGCTGTATCAAGCCTCAATACTGCAATTCAAGATTTTGGAAATATCCAAGTAAAATCCAGCCCACGAGGGCAATTAAAATGAAATTGTGAATGCGGTTTTACTATCAAGAAGGCAACACTCAAAATGATTTGAAGATTGCAAAATCTACGTTTTAAATGGCCACCACAAAAATAAAAACCTGAAATCAATAGAATAGCTGTAATGTGAATTAAAAATTCGCGTCTACCAAGGAAACAAAGAGTATGCAATATTTCCAGCATATAATCTGACAATTAATAGAAACATGATATAGATTTGATAGCTGTAATTAATTACCTATTAATGTCATGCGATAAAATATAAATTACTCTTTTACATTTTTATGGAAACCTTTGTTTTTAGGTTTCATTTTGTATTGCTGCGGCAAAAAAGTCATTTGGGAACAGAATATATTAGATATGTTGTAATGCCTTTGGAATGGATATGCACCATCTACAATATCTTGAATATATTCCAGTACAATTATTTTTATTAATTCAAATAATTAATTTCTCAATATGTTTCCGTCATCGCATCGTCCTCGACTTCTCTTTGCCCTGAGCAAAGATGCTCTTTTTGTGTTATGAGTTTCAGGTATACATATGTAAATGTTCCTCATTTCGCTTGTGTTGATATAACCTGGCAATTACTCTATCTTCTTTTATATCCATTTATACACTCTATAGGAGAGGAGTGGAACTGAATAAGAGTAGAGAGAGAAGAGGCTTCCCTTAAGGGAGGTCAAGAGCCACTGAAGACCAATATAATCAAAGGTCATCGAATAATTAATGCAATGCCCAAACACAAAGGCGAGTACCTAAACAAGCGTTCAGCCTACCCATAAGTGCGGTCGCCCTTTACGACAGATAATTAACACCATATGATATGTTTTAATGTTATTTATTTAAAACTAAAAAGATCAACGAAACATTATGATAAAACCAGAATTTACATAAAAACCGATTAAAATACAAATTGACTTGTAAACTATCATTAGTTATCTTCAAATAATTATAGGTAGTCAACTAGCGTGCCAACAAGTTCTCCTTGAGAGAAAAGCGAAGCGCAGTCACAAAGTGCCTAATAGGAGAATAACAGAGCCTTGCAGAAATTTGAACTCAGCGTCACTAGAAGGAGGTCCGTCTACGCCGATCCAGGCGTCCCTAGATGGCGGTGAGTGTACGCCGAACCAAGCGTCCCTGGATATCGGTCAGTGTACGCTGACCCAAGCCTCCCTGGAGGGTGGTCAGTGTATGCAAACTCAAGCGCCTCTGGATGGCCTTCAGTGTACGCGTCTTTGGAGGGCGATCAGTGTACGCAAACTCAAGCGTCCCTGGATGGCGTTCAGTGTACGCGAACTCAAGCGTCCCTGGAGGACAGTCAGTGTAAGCAAACTCAAACGTCCGTGGAGGGCGCTTGGTGTACATAGACTCAAGCTTCTTTGGAAGATGATCAAATTACACACACCCTAGAGTCCATGAAGTGCGGCCAGATTAAGCAAAATCAGCATCTCTACAGGACAGTCAGTGTACGCAGATTCAAGCGATGATGGAGGATGGTGAGATTGCGGAGACTCAGAGGTTCCTGAAGGGCGGTCGGTGATTGCAGACTCAAGCGTTTCTGGTGGATGGTCAGTTTATGTAGACAGACTCAAGCTTCACTATGTGACCATTGGCTTGGAATTATAGTTATCAGGTGAATTTGGAACAATTTATCTTCGCATTATCAAAGTAAGAAGATTAGAATTCCCGTTGAAAATTGTAGACTCTATAACAACTTTCTTTGTGGCAGTAATTCAATTTATATTCACTTGTGATTTTCTATTTTTTTCCAAAGTGCTCTAAGATTTTATGCATGTTGGGCTGTTTGTGAATGTTTATTTTGTAAGCGACTTTGCTTGTGGCAAGTCAGTTTTAAGTTAACCTTCTGTGGTAGGGTTCTCACTATACTTAATATATTTATAGCTAAAGGAAATGAACGAAGTATAAAGAAAGTTGAAAAGGCAAATAAAGAAGAAAAAGCTTCATGCTAGAAGAAATACTAAATATATGTACCACTAACACATCTTTCTTTAACCTCAAACCACAACTTTCTTTGCAAACATATAAAAAGACAAGATGTTTATTGAATTTAAAAAAGAATAATCTGAATTTCTGTATTTTTCGGCATGATTTTCTGCGCAAATAAGGAAGCAAATATTCAAGACTGATACTCCAAAATATTTGGAGGCAATTGGGTCGGTGACTACTCTATCTACGACTTCCTTAGTATATTAGCAAATCCATTCTCATATTTTGATTGTTCTGTTTTATTTTTGAAGAATTCAAAATCCTGCAAAATATTTTTTTATTTTCCTGTTATTTTGACTTTAACTTAAAGTTGAGCAAATGAAATGACATCCCCTTATAGAGGACAAGTCACTTTTGTCTGTCTTGCTACATACCAGAAATTGGCCAATATTTGAGTATTCTCCCATGTAATGCATCCTAGTGTCAGAGAATTAAGAAGCTCCCTGGTGCCAAGTACTTGATCTATGTACTTTTTATACATTTTTACGTCTCCTAACTGGACTTTCTATGCAAGACGCTTTCGAAAATTATTTTAATGCAAATACAAATTTAACCAATAGGAAATAGAAAAAAACGACGAATTCCAAGCACTTTTGAGCTGGAATTGAGTTAATTCTCTATGTATATTGCCTGGAAATCCTAGATTTTCTATTTCAAGTGGGTTAAATTTTCATATTTTGCATCCCTCACCGTGAACTTTGTAAGGTTTTCCATTTCCTATGGTAGTTTCCTGTGTTTGGATTATACAGGGCTATGTACAAATAGTCGTTCAGCTAATAAGAGAAATATTAACAGCTGTGTACCTAATTCTGCAGCCTTTTAATTTAACTAAAATAAAAAAATGCTTGAATCTTATTGAATCTAAATATTATTTAAAAAAGTCACAGGAACGCTGATCTAGACTTTCCAAGAAAACATAACACATGTAAAAATTTGAAATTTATTAGATAAGGTCAAGGTTTTCTTAGCTAATTATAATTGTGAGATGATAAATTAAAATAAAAATAAGCTCAGCGTACAAAGAATTAGTCACTTGGGCCAAGAGTACACTTAATAGCGTGTAATAACACCACAAGCGTGGACGATGCATGGACTAGATAAGGTTCTGGATGTAGGGGACATCTCTGTTCAGCCACCCTTGGGTCAAAAAATTTTCCAATCCAACCAGATTTCACGGATGCCGTCCTTGTCGTTTCACACGGCGTTCGAGGTAGTCCCATTTTTTTTCGATGGGGTTCCGATCCGATGATTCATATGTACGGGATGTGTTTTCCTGTAGCTTCTCACCATCTGAGAAAGATCACTATTGACTCTTGAAGCGACGTGTTGGACTGGTGTTTCCTGTTTTTCGTATTTGTAACCGGAATAAAACAAAATAGAATTAACTATATAACAAAAGGCTGCTTACAGCATAAAAGATTAAATGAAACAAACTTTAAAAAAATACCTTTTAGATAAGGCAAGAAGAAGTAACAGTCAGTAATGTAATATTTTCCCTAAACAGTTTTGCTTTTTATTGATCTAACACCGCCAACACTCAACATATGAGTTACAACCTACATGAATGGCAAATTACGTATTGGTCCCCGAGTCTTATATGAAATTGATGACGTTACTTCACACACACGGTTATGTTTGACTGTCACTCTGTCATTGCACCTCCGGTAAACTCTGGTAAGATCCTTCCTGCTCTTTCTGCTCCTCCTCCAATAAATGAAATATAAGTGTGAGATGAATACACGCGAGCCACTTAGAAAATTATGCTCCACATAAACACAAAACATACAATTCATTGGCTGTGTGAGGCAGTTGCTAGCCATTATCGAATCTCTGTCCATTTTCTCTGACGTGGAACAGGTCCCACTGGCCCGGGGGACGAAAGTTCTTACACCGTACGCTGTTTGGTGTCAAAACATAATACTGCATGGCAGCTCTTCCAAAACAAGACCGGCCCCGGGTGCCCTCGGGATAGGCAGCGATTGTCATACTAACTTTTATGTCTATTTCATTATCTGGTCAGCGAGATCCTCCTTTGCCAAGGCAGGATGCTGAACTACTACTACTACCACTTCAGCCAGTGGAATAGGTTGACTTTTATGGGCCTAATACTGTGAGAGACCCAGTAAAGTAAAATGTTGTGTGCGGCGGCCATTCAAAGAAAAGAGACGTCATCACCGATTGAAATAAGAAAGTTAATAAGAGAAAATGTCGTCATAATTTTACTCCACTTTTTTTATTTTACATTTTATATGTTGCCAATGGTCTTCGTATTTGTCAAAATTGTAAATAATTATAAACACACTATTCTTCCTTTTAATTTCAACTGACTCTCCCGAAATACGAACTGAAAAGAATGAGTACTCATAAAGTAATCTAGTCGAACTTAATCTAAACTTAACAAAGTTCATTTCTTAACCTAACCTAAGCTGCTCATCTGCAAATTATGGAAGTCCATAAAAGTAAACTCAAAATGTGACTCCCCCAAAGTAAAGACATGTTCAAAAGCCTTTAAAAGTCAACCGATCTAATTAATGAGATAGGCAATTCTCTTCCTACCCTTCAATGAATAAATAACAACTGCGGCAGAAAGAAATTCAGCGATGAATACGAAATTTAATTACGTACACCCCTTTTCCATTATCTATAAATTGGAATCCTGCAATAAATTTCTCCAGCCACGCAGGATATTTCCGTATTCATTTCAGCACTTATCTCATCCCCTCCAGCTCCCTGCTCATTTACCAAACCTCTCACAGGACAAACGTCAGATAAAGCTATCAATTCCTTACCGAAAAATATCACAAAACTTTGAAACCAAAATCATATTTATTCGCGCTTTATCTTCCATACTCATACTATGCAACTCCACAAGGTACTCTCGCGATATACTTATAACCTCATTACTCACAAGGGCCCTCAATTCCTATTCTTGGCTTTCAAACAACTATCTTTCAGTTTCTCGCATTACTCATTTCGTTCAAAAAGAACTTCACCTTCCTATCTTGATTTTCGCTCTCGTTTTTATTCAACCTCATGTGATTGTTTCTTATCTATCATGTTCGTCTAAACCTAGATCAACTTTTGGCATCCCCCTTTTAAACTCATTTACAACCTTTTTATCTCTACTGTCGTAATACAACCACTCTATACCATACACTACTCCTATATTATGTAAGGGGGGACCTAATCACCTACTGCAACGCGAACCCTTGAAGGACTGTTCACAGGGATTAACGACCGACTAGGAGGTCAAACTTGAGGCATTGGGTTTCAAATCCTTGATAATCAGACAGAGTGCATAAATGGTTAGCGAGATTTACTTGAAAAGGCCAAGAGTATCGTTCAAGGTTAGTTAAAGTTGAAACAACAAAAATATAATTTTATTTACAAAGATCAAAATACGAATAAAAATAGGCAAAAGGAATTATTTAAATTAAAATATTTTGTTGATCATTATTATGATGAGGGATTCTCAAATGGAATTAATTAATTAATGTTACTAGGCTCACATCAAAAGGGGGAACTTGACAATACTAATAATGAGGGGGTTTTAGTCTTACGGGTCGGTGACTTCGAGGAAGGTCCTTCTTGCGATGAGGCGAGTGGTCACGATCCGATGAGGTAACTTGAGTGCGGTCCGAATGAGGCAGGTGGGGCACGATCCGAACCAACCTTCCAAGGAAGCTAGCCAAACTTCAAAGATGACGCTCGACGGAAAATGTGAGATTACTCGTAATTCCACTGAAAGAGGAAACTTCTTTTCCTCAAATGTAATCGATGAAGATTTTTCTTCGGTTCGATTAAATGAAGGGAGACTGTTGCGCAAATTCAAAGGCTTGCCGTTCACAAAAGCTCACAATTGACTGGGGTAGAATCCCGGTGGGGAAAGTTTACTGTCTGCTGAACGTTCACGGGACGAGACGATAATGACGGCCTTGAGGTGCGGGCTGGACCCCTCGAACTGCTCAAACTACAGAACAACCGGAGTATTTGTATGCCCGATTCTGAGGAGGAAGGGGGAGTTTGGAGAAAGGAGCTACAATCTCCAGTCATCTTAATTCCGAGGCGAAGTCGATTCATCATTTAGCAGCGAGGTGCGAGAAACAGCGGCTCTTCCTCGCCTTGTCACCAGGGAAGGAGGCTTGGGAGGAGTTCACAGGATTGGGGAATACGTTACTGTTATTTCGCAATGCGCTATCAGAAGAGGAACTCGACGTGCCTCGGCTTCCGAAGCAAGTTCCTTCTATTCGGCCTTAGTCTATTTTTTTGCTACGCATTCGAATGCGGTATGGATATTATTACAGACTTAAATACTTGTATTAATATTATCAATAACTTAAATATAATTTTTTAAAATTCCAACTCATTTTTCGTCATATTATTAAGGCGCAGAACATGAAATGACGTTTTCCTGTATGTACGCCATAAATGAAGACTAATTATGGCAATTAAAGGGAAATAAATCCCCGAAAGATATAATTCAACCTGCAATATACTTGACTTTAATCTGTTTCTCGCAATATTTGTGGTGATTGAATGGCTAACAAATAGGCAGAAATTTGAGGTACTTCTCCATATAACTCCTCACGCCTCCCCCTTTCTGTGTATGAGAGATTTTGATTAAATAGGCATAAGAACGCCAAGTTCTGGGATAAGCCAAGGTCGAACAGAAGCTGGCTTGAGTTCACCCATGATAGCCCCGGAGCCACAACAAAATTAATTTTAATTAAAACTTTTTAAAACAAAGAAAGTGGCACAATTTGAGCTTCTTTCGTGAATTAAATTCATAATTACTAAAATGCTTCAAATTAATTTAGCGCAATTTTTTTCTTCATCTACTGTAAGGGAAGACTGACGGGCAAAAATCCTAAAATTTCTTTAGGGAAAAGAAGTTATTATGAAAAGCACGAGATTAGGCAAAGTAAAAGTTATTAGAGTGAATAACTGTTGAGCTCTTCCTGGTTGTATGAAATGAAAGCGCACGCAATTCCTGAAAACTGGCTTGAAATTACAACGAAGGCAGGAAAAGAATTTAGCAAGAATGACCTGTAAATAAGGAGCTTTCTTTAATCGGAACTGCTCTTTCCCACCCCGTCTCATACAAAACGCTTTGTCTCTAACACTATATAATTCCATGTTATAGTTATCCAGTCTATATTTCTTCATCCACACGAAGATGTCAGAGAGAGTAACAAATATTTCCTTATTCCTTGTTTCCTTAGGGAAAATGCCTTGGCTAAAATTGCACTCTTTCCGTAGGGAAATAAAATCTCAGAGTTGAAGACGAGTCGGGAATTAAAGAAAAAACCTTTCGAAAAAAATGAATTTAAATAAATATACTTGATTGTTACATTATGAATATAATTTACTAACAACAATTAATCTCAAATAAAATACAAAAGGATATTAGCAAACTTTGCATTCAATCGTGGTTGAATATATTTCCTACATTTTCATTTTATGCAATCTACTTTGGTAATTTATTGCTCACCGCTCGAGAAAAATGAAACTTCATACATTTTTTTAGGAAACAGCCAACCAACCAGGAAAGAAAACGGAACTTCTAATCCACGCCTACTATTTATAACTCATTGTTTAAAGGGAATTTGAGGAATTTACGCGGGTTAAGGGGATAAAATAGATTCAGGTAGAGAAACTACGCAGGATGGACGATTTGTTTTTAATATTTCCAAATTCGTCCATCGTTCCCAGGATTTGGAGTTAATACTTTCTTAAATAACAAGCCATTGTTGGGTTAGTGGTCCGTTTAATGATGAGACCTCTTATACGGTAACCATCCGGCCTTTTTCATACCATGTGACTGACTGACCATTATCTACTTACTCCAGTGGTGCAAGCTGACTCCCTTTTTCCTGTTTTACTTATAGTTCTTTTTTTTCTAGAGCATCGTTGCTCAATTGTATCGGTAACCAACCTCATCCTCTAACCTGACTGCATCTGCTTTGCTTCCAGCTGTGATCTGCCCACAATGCCATAAATTTGTGACGTTACGATCAGAAACCCTTAGCTAGAGTCCCTAGAGAGTTCCGCTGCTCTCTTTCTGGCAACTCCTGCGACGTCGCTTTGCCAAGTTTCATTGTCTCTCACCGACAGCATGGAAAGGGGGAGGGGGAGCTACGTGAGCTATAGCCCCCTTGTCATAGTTTACTGCCCAGACTTGAGTATTAATAGAAGCTGTACTGAATTAGGTGGCTTTGGGAAGGAGGATTCACTGGAAAGCAACCCAGACGACTACACTGGGCAGCACTACTTTCATGTGCAAACTTTGTCAGAAAAACTGTCATTCCCTTGTGAGGCTGTTCAGCCATACCAAGCGCATTTCAATTAATCCTCCATGAACTTCCTCTCAAATGCCCAAGCACCATGGTCTTCCTAGACTGAAGGACGCCATCAGTATTAACAATAAGTTGTGGCCTCCGAGAGAGAGAGAGAGAGAGAGAGAGAGAGAGAGAGAGATGAGAGTTTCTACTTGGCGGCTAAGCATAGCACCAGACAATGGAACCATCGACGATGGAAGAATTGACATAACTTGCTACTATGATTTGCCGTTTCATAATTTAATTCTTGCATTTAATTTGTTATGCAATAATGTAATGCTCCGCTCTCTTAACCTAAATGCATTTTATTTTGCATTATCCAAAGCAACATTGAGTTCCGATAACACTTTTTTATCTTTCCTGAACAAAATTATTTATTTGAGGACCATCCAACATACAATGGAGAGTGAGCGTAAATAAAATTTTATTTTTGTATTTATTCGAAAAATATAGAAAAATAAAATAAGTGCAGTTTCCGCCATAAAGTTTCGATGGAATGAGCGTGAATTGGTAAAGTTACGTTCCGTTGTAAATTAGAGAAACGACTGAGAGCTGACTTGGGGACGTAAGGATTTTTTAAAGAGGAAAATGCCGCCTTTAATCACAAAGTCTTCAACAACTTAATGGTTCTGTTGCTAATTTGAGCCATATGGTCATTGGCTCAATAATAAGATTTTATCCAATTTATTATGACAATTGCCTCTTCCAATCCTGTTTCATTCGTGCTTGAAAGTTAAGGAGAGTTGCATGCCCTCTCAACCATAAGTTTCCGTTGATTTTATTTTCTTAGCATTTAATAATAATAATCTTCTTCTTTCCCAGAATCCCGAGCACACATTGAAGGACCCTCCGAAATCCACATGCGCAGCAACAACAACATTAATCTCACCTGCATTGTCACGGGAAGTCCAGATCCACCCCAGTACATCTACTGGTACCAGGGAAAAACCCTTGTAAACTATAGTAGGAGAGGCGGCATCAGTGTAGTTAATGATAAACATACCAGGACCTCTCGAATGGTCGTCACACGAGCCACACCAGCCGACTCGGGTAATTACACATGTGCACCAGCTAATGCTCAACCCGCATTAGTTAGTGTGTACATCTTGAATGGTAAGTATTAATATTACCCATTCTTAACTTAATTCGGTAATTAACATCAAATGGTAAGTATAAAAATGTAAACTCCCTCGTTGGCCCCAAATTAGGCCTACTTGGCTTGCCAGAAGAGAATGTAACCGCTTTCAAACATAATTTTACGTTTTAAAATAGAGGCTCACTGTTTTGATTTCTAAAAGCAGTACAAGTGTGGTAGAGCCAAAGATTTTATCAGGAAACAAGTACCACAAGGAGTGCGCATATAATGAATGGTAACTTCATAACGCAGTCCAGCAAATATTTTTAAATAACCCCTAAAAGGGGAAAGGTTCTTTGGACAAGTTCAAGGTATTCTTAGCGCAACTTGAAACAAGTGACTTAACAATTATAATCAAATGTTTCTGAACAGCAATAAACATGCACATTACGTTTGCTACTTTGTGGTGAGTAAAGCGTCGGATAGAACTTGTAGAAAATACAATAGGATAACTATTCTGAGTGATAACTAAACAAGGTCTGCTGACCAAAAGTCGTGTGCTCTCACTTATTCCGATTTATAATCTTATGACCTTCATAACTTTGAATAATTCCCGGACTATCCTTGGGAAGACCTTGGAAATTATATCACTCGAAAGAGAATGTAAAACAACATAAGGCTTTCAAATTTCATTAGAATTGACCAAATAGTTATGAAGTTATTGCCAAATAATTCCCTGGCTAACCTTGAGAGGACTTTGACAATTATATAATTCGAAGGATAATGTAAAACAACATGAGGGTTCCAAATTTTGTTAAAATCTGCCAAATAGTTATGATTTTATTGGCAAAAGAATAATTCCTGTGCTATTATTGGAAGGACCTTGGTAATTATATCATTCGAAAGAGAATGTAAAACAACATAAAGGTTTCATATATAGTTCGAATCAGCCGAATAGTTATGATGTTATTAAAAATAAAACCAAAACGGCGACTAACCGAGATAGTGAGATGTAGAGTCACTCGCGACTAGACTCGAATGCGACTAAAAATGGTGTTAAATAAAAATAATCATTGTAGTTTAATAAGAAACACCCACGAACAACCTAGGGAAGCATATATTACTGCTGTAATGGTTTCTGAAATGGGTTAAACGAATTTTAGACCTATAGTGATATTTATCTATCTTTTACATACAACTAAGGAACGAAAATCAAAGAGGGAATCACTGCTTTTATTTATCAAGGTGGTTCATAAATGAAATGGTAAGGTTGGGACAAGTGTGTGGAAGATAAATAAGTTTACGTGAGGGTAGTGCATCAGAGGTATTCTGGAGATAGAGAATGCAACCAATTCTCCGAAATATAGCAACCAGGCCCAACTAAGCCTAGCCGTCAGAAGACAATGAAGCCACGATGGCATGAAGTTCTGCATGTGTAAGCTTCCATCTGTTTGGAACTGCGACCCCTGATACCCACTTTGTCTTCTAAGCCTTCATGGATAATTTTTAGAATTCCGCTTGGATATTAAGTAAAACAAAACTCGCTAGTGATATTCCAATCTATTTCCTGGTCCTCCACAGGATTTAATAATCATAATTAACGTTTTTGAGTGATGAGATTATTTTTGGAAGGCAAAATAAACAAGCAAAATGAGAATCTAGAGCCAATAAATACGGCAAAAGGCAAAAAACAAACAGGAAAATTCAAACTTAGGGGTAAACCTTAACATGCAACCAACGAAATCACAGAGAGTAGTGTACGAATTCGTCGCTGCGTCCCACGACATGCTGTCGAGGCTTTGGGTTAAGAGGTCCAGGAGGAAAAGTCGCTGCGCAATGGTACACAATATTAGTCTCTGATCGGCCGTTTTCTATCATCTTAATCATACTAACCGAAGAGATAACCTTGTTCTTGTCATGTAATCCAAGTGACTTATATGGGAAGGAGCACCATCTTGCTGAAAAATGTACTCACTAACTATATGCAGTTTATAGCAATCAGGAAGTAGTTCGCCCTCTAACGGGTTGTTGTAGGTCTGAAAGTTTGCTTTACATCCATATGTGTCAAAAAAGTGAATTCATGTTATTCCTTTCCAAGATATTCCTGCAGAAGCCAATCATTTCCTGCCGAATCGAGAGGTCTTATGATAAAGCCAAGAAAGTTGAATCGCCCTTTTCTTCAAAAGTCGAAAGAAAAACAAGAATTCATTTTATTGACACAAATTAATCTAAGTAAACTAAACTCTCAGACCTACACCAGGCTGTTAGAGAGCAAACTACTTTCTGATTGCCGTAAACTACAGACAGATAGAGACTACATTTTTCAGTAAGATGGCGTTCCTTTCTATAGAAGCCAAGATGCAACTCAGAAGTATCTAGAACAAGAGTGTCCGTAATTTCATAAGAAAAACAAATGTCTTCCTAAATCGATAGCTGCAATCCAATGAAACTCCATTTCGTTAGTAAACACAATGCTTTACACTTTTACCTGCGTAAAGATAGCAAAGCAATTTGCTTTGAGTCTTTCTACTTTCTCTTACATTCTGATCACACCTAGAAACAAGCATTCATGGGATTTCAATTTCAAACTCTGTAAAATAGCTTGTACAGGGAAGGGGAAATATCTAGGTCGCGCGCAATGTGTCATTGAGATTCATGAGATACTGGTTTATCCTCCTGACTTTTTATTCTCTGTTGTCATACTTTTGGACTACTATTAGTTTGCTTTCTGGCTTTTGAACCAGTAGCTTGCTTCTATATAGAATGATTTTGTCCCTTTGACTCAGCAGACTGACATAGATATTTTAACACAAAATGGAAAAATTGCTTTAGTTACTAGGTCTATGATCTTGTCGTACAAAAGCTATGCTGGTAGCAGGCGCACGAGAGGCAAAGTAATTTTTGAGACATGGTATTAAAACTTTTACTGTTACGAAAGTACAATAGTAAGAGTAATGAAATTTAGTCTTTAAAGAAAATACATGGGGTTAAATATGACTCTTACAAGATCGGAATTGTTTAAATTATTCAACTTCGAATTTAGTAATATTACGAGTATTTAGCTAGCAACCCGATATATAACAATTTGCTCTTTTAAACAGGCACCGCGCGTAATCTCCCGTATTGAGCAATATACTTAAACCAGCTCCGCCGTGGGCAATGAGACAGCGGCACGAAGAGTAGTGCTAGTTTGAAACAAGAAGGAGCATTCATGGAAGACGACCCTCTCTTTGAATTGAGCCATCTATGTGGACTGGTAAGGCTGCAAAGTGGCACGGCATGTGCCTAGAAGAAATATGAACGCAATATTCGCGGTGCCTTAAAGGATTTGGGAGCAGAGGCGCCGAAATCTTCTCCAGTGATAGTGAAATTTGTCCACATTTATGGCACCGATCTCAAATTCTTGAATCAAGTCCCACACAATCTGTCCGCTGGGATTAATAGTGCTATCCTGCTAAATGAGAGAGGAGAGGTCTATCATTTGAATCTCTGAGGAGTAGAAAGAGACTCAAAAACCGTGTAACGACTCAGCGTAATCCTGCCACTTCGCTGTGTCATATAAACCGAAACAACAGAGTAACTCATAAGTGTAGCTTCAAATTTACTCCCTAATTTAAAGAACAAGAGAGGACGGAGATACTATGGTTCTTATTAAGTGCCCATCCATCTTTCCAGCCCCCTCTATTGGGCAGATAGTCTGAAAAACTCTTATACCCCGTAAGGTGGGGAGGAGACACGTACTCATCCTGCCCTCATAATGACATACAACTAAAGGGTAATGGGAGGAGACAAACCTTATCAGCTTATCGCAATTAGACTGGAGTGCAGGGCATTTCCCTTTAATTAAATAGATCTGGATTTATATTAACAGAGTTGTCAGGGTCTTCGAAGAATTTAAGAACCTTAGGCAAAGGCAGTAGCCTTCCTTGAGACAGGAATCTGAGGGCTGCCGAACGTAGTAAGGGCTGGAGGCGCTGCATTTTTTCCATGTCGTACTGGATGAGATTTGCTTCAACGCACGAGCCTTTACCTCCTTTTGCCTTTAAACCTTTGGGTGGAGGGCCGGGTTTGAGGGGCGGGGAAACCCTCGTCCGTTGAACTAAATTTCTTTTGTTTGTACGCCTACCCCCCTTTCTGGAAAGAATAAAAAAAGCATCGGTGTTATCTCAAATACCAAGTTGCGGGTTTCCCCATACTCTGAAGCTAAAGACTCGTTGAATGCGCGTGGCGGCTTCGATTTTTGTCGAAAGTTTTAGATCAGCCGTGGCTCTAGCTTATAAAGCCATCAGCTCTATTAGAGTGGTTTCCTGGAGATAGAATACGAGGAAGGGTTCCTAGTAGGTAGAGCGACTAGGAAATATGAAGACAAGGGACAGTTCTTCCTATTGTAACTTGAGAGGTTACGAACTAATAGCTCACGCACACCGGGGCATGACTAATTCCTTGGCTTTTCTGGAAAATATTTGGTCCTCAATCTGGATTACAAACACTTCCTACTGAAACAAATGGTAGTCAGAATGCTTCGAGAAAGCAGGGTACAACTTGTAGGGGTCGAACCTAGGAAACCTCTGTTTGAAAATTTAAACGGTTCACACATTGAACCTTATAAATAGGAAGGTAAAATTCCCGCTTTTAATAGCTCTCTTTGGTGAATAGGAAGATAAACTTTCCGCTTTAGTATCTCTCTTTTGTAAATAGGAAGTTAAACTTCCCGCTTGGTAGTATTTCTGCTTCGTAAACAAGAAGCTAAACTCCCCAGTATGCAGTACGATATCATGGGTCGGCCATACGTGGCTCCGTACAAAATAAATCTTGTTCTTGAAGTCCCCGTGGAGAAAAGGTAAAAATCGATGGCGTCTTCTTGAGGTGACTTGTCCTCGATTTTTTCATCCTTTGCCGGCTGTGAACTTTTTGGTGAGCTCAATTTTCTTGTAGATTTCTTCCAAGTCTAAAAATTCGGAAAATTGATTTCGGCCCTGTTTATGTGTAAACGGTTAGAACGTTAGTAACATTTTAAATCTATCATGGCGCCTGGTTGCTTCCGGCCGATATCTCTCTTAGAATTTGCTGGCAAAGTTTTCGAAAATATATTGGCAAATAGGGTCAACTCTTTTCTCGACGAAGCCAACTTGCATAACGAGCAGCAACACGGCTTTAGAAAGAAAAGAGGGACTGACACGGCACTAGCCGTTATTACGGAAAAACTTGCAAACATCAAGGCAAGCAAAAGGCATGCTGACCTGGTGCTCCGCGATGTTAAAAAAGCTTTTGATAAGGTTTGGAAGAGAGTCCTGCAATTTAAAATCCTGCAAGTAGGCATCGACCCCATTCTTGAGAGGATTCTATGCGATTATATAATGGAGAGGAGAGCATATATACAAATCAGAGAACACAAAGGCTCCGAATTCGAGCTCGAATCAGGGCTGTCTCAGTCCCCTTTTATACAACATTTATACACGTGGCTTACCACAACCTCTTTCCGAAGGTACGATATACGTCCAGTTTGCTGAGGATATATCGCAAATTTGTTTCGCCTCTTACGTTCACAGGGAATTTATGGCGAGAAACACGGAAGGTATCAACCAATGTCAAAAATTCAAAATAATTCCTATGTTTCGCAAGACCTTCAACGATATACGGCTAGAAGGGAAAAGAATCACCTACTGCTCGGAAGGGACGGTTCTGGGGCTCAAAATCACCACACGGGGATACAAGAGTCATATCGGGCGGACAGTCGCGAATAGTAAAAGAGATTTGAGGGAGTTTTATAGGTTCATTGACCTAACTCGCTCAAATAAACTCAAGATATTCAATGCGTGCATTTGCCCGAGACTCTTATACCCCCCGGTGCCGTTGAACGCGAGCGCCAAGACCCATATTGCGAAACTTCAAGTCATCCAGAACAAAAACGGTTTTACTTATTACAAACACCCAAAGAAGAGAACGTGAACGACAGAGGGAGCTCCACAACTCGGTCTGATTATCTCCGATCAACATGGCGCTCCACAACTCGGTTGGATTATCTCCGATCAACATGGTGCTCCACGAGAGAGCACGGTTTTGACGCAAACTCCAACCCCATCAAGATCTATAACTACGATACCATCACAACTAGTCACACCAACGAGAGATACAATGGTGTCGTATTCGCCGTGCGCAAGGGCATTAAGTATAAAGAAGTCCCCAACCTGGAAGATTCATACCTTGCGATAAAGATTAGCACGACAATTGATGACCTCATTGTAGCAGTGGGGTACCAACTCCCAAGACGCTCGTACCTCCCTATCCCCAACTTCCTGCGATTATTTAGGAGAAATCACTCTGCCATTCTGATTGGAGACCTCAATGCCCGATGTAGAGAAGCTAGCTATACATCGTCATTCAATTTATCAGGAGCCTCCCTGAGCCTTCTTATGGAACGGGACGTAGTGCAAAGAGTCGGTCCAGAGTTCCCTACATACCTGACTAGGAGGTCCTCTACACTTGACATCGTCCTTACTAATGCCAACTTCATCCTAAATCATATGACGGTCCCAGGCCCTTATACTCCCTCAGACCACATTAATATGGTCACCACGATCTCGACGTCCCCCATACAGATCAGAGTCCCAACTCACAGGTGTTTATCCAAGGCGAACTAGGAAGAATACTTGGGGATTCTATGTGAACACCAGGAGGAGCGATTGGACGAGCCTACGCTCAAAGATCTCGATAGGCGTCTAAAAATAATCATGAATAAAATAACAGAGGCGGACAGAGCGGCTGTCCCAAGGGTGAAATTCAAAACCCTCCCAGCGCCACGATGGGACGCGACCATTATCTGGCGAAAGGATAGATTAAAAGAACTAGTCGAGGAAATTCGTGATTTCGGCAACTCAGCCAAACGTCATATGGAGTTCCGGAATCTTCGCTTGGAAATTAAACACCTGATCAGCGAGAAATGCAGGGTTCTCTGGGACGACATTATCGCAGGAATGGACACCGAAAGTGATCCCAAGAAATTTTAGGCCCAGCTCAAGAGGCTAAGCAGCACTCTGCCCACCAAATCTAAAATTGGCATCAAAGTTGACGGAGTACGGGTCACCAATGATCAGACCATCAAGCATCATTTTAGGGAGCATTGGAAAAGGGAGTTTTGCATCAGGGAAGAAGAGAAAAAGGACTTCAACATGGAATATGAGGAGGAAGTTATGGCATATATAGAGGTACGTGGACCGGCCCTAACACCCGTCCATTATGTGAACCTCACTCGGCCGGTGACGGAAGAAGGCTGTCCCTTAACCCCAGAGGAGTATGAGACGGCAATCAAAAGTTTTAAACAAAAGGCTAAGGCGATTTCTGGCATTACCAAAACCCACCTGATGAATGCCCCAGCAGACTTCAACCTTTCGATACTCAACCTCTTCAATGCGTGCTTGAACGTTGGGTACTTCTCTGACTCGCTCAAGAGAGCCAGGAGGATTTTCCTCCCAAAACAAGGTAAACCCAAAGGGGAAATCAAGAGTTATAGGCCAATATCCCTGCTTGAATTCATAGGGAAACTATTCGAAAAATTAATCAACGACAGGATGATGGATTACTTGAATGCTAATGTGCTCTATAATACACAACAACACGGCTTCCGCAAAAGAACTCGGGACGGAGACAGCACTTGCCCTGAAAACAGAGTACATCGCTATGGCGAAAGCCGAAAAGAAAAATGTCGATGTCTTGCTGAGAGACGCCTCATCAGCTTTTAACAAAGTGTGGGTGCCTAGCCTCAAGAAGAAAATAAGTGATTTAGGCATGGAGACGACCATAACAAAGCTCCTGTGCGACTACCTTGAGGATAGGGAGGCTGTCATTAAAATAAATGATTACGAAGGGCAGCCCTTTACCATGTACACCGGGGTACCTCAAGGAGGATGCCTAAGTCCGACGCTGACCTTCCCACGTCCACCCAGGACTAAGCCCTATATGTTCAGCTGGCAGACGATATATCGCAGGTAATAACCAGCGATTATCGAAACCCAGCCGACATAGCGAACAGAACGGCGGGCGAGATCCAAAACCTTAACGCCTACGAGAACCGAGTCAAAATACGCACCAATATTGAAAATTTTAAGGTTCCCCCCATTGGGCGTAGAAATACAGCAAACATATTGGTCAGAGACGAAAAATACCCATACACACGCGAAGCTTGGGTCATTGGACTCGAGATTACATCGAGAGAATACGGTTAACACCTGGAAACAAAGGTCGAACAGGCCAAGAGAGGTTTGTAATGCCTCTAACGATTCCGAAGACTCTCCACCAAGAACAAGAGAAAACTCTTTATGAGCCTAGTGAGGCCAATTCTATTATATCCCGTCAGTCCTCTGCATCTAGCCAGTAAAGCCCAACTCAAAAAGGCACAAACAGTGCAGAACAAGGCACTAAGGTATATTCTAGATGTCAGCCTGTTGGACTTCATCCCCTCAAGTGCTCTACACGACCTTGCCGGGATCGAACCCCTTAACGTGACATTACACATTGGGAGCAAAGGATGTATGGTCCAAGATCAATGCCTACATGCCTGAAGAAGTTATTCGAAAAATTAGACTTCCGGATCTCGAAAACCAAAATGGACACTACCGACGCGATTTCGGCATCAGCCATCTACGTACGCAGGAGGACGCTGTCCCACTATATAGATGAAATATTTACCTCCGGAAAATAATCGTATGTCCTAATAGGACAGCCGATCATGAACTTAATACATGTGATCATGTATGCTGAAAAAAAAGAAAAGATCCGAAGTGGACAAACTAATTACTGAAGTAAAGAGCAAAAATATTATTCAAAAGTAAATGATCCAAAAAGGACACCGTACATACGCAACGCACATGTAAGACAATAAAAATGAGCAATCTCTGCTGCCACAATTGAAATATTCAAGAATACAAAGGCTTGAATGCTTCATTGACATGTAATTGAAACATGGATAAAACCTAAGAAGCAAAAATGAAGATATTGCCAGACGTACTGGCACACTACTTCTTCTACTAAAATCCTACTTTTACTAACTTTACTCTCTTGCTATCCCACACCTATTTTCCATTTTTTATTGAAACTGAAACTGAAACTGTGTAAAAGTTAGTCAGAAGAGTCAGAAAATTATTATTGTTTAAGAAGAAAAAGTTATATTCCCTGTTCACCATATTCGAAGCTTATTCCAGCCATATACCCAGGAATAAGGAATCCATATATAACTATATATGTATATTTTTCCTTCATCCCATAACAAAGTGGTTGATCACTTAACCCACCCTGAAAAACTACAAGAGAGATAATACCATACCTTAAACAAGACCCTATAAGATCACCACACTTCACTACTTTGGCCTTACAAGTAGATGTGTTCGTGAAGTACCTTTGAAAAATTGATAGTGATATCAGGTTAGCCTTTCTTTGAACGCCGCCAGCTTCTATCAATGTAGCTGAAGCTGCGGCAGTGCTAACATTTTCCTGTCACTGGAACGAAAGTCTCAAAACGGTAACGATGACAGCCAGCTCGCACCGACTCGGAAACCTATTGAGGTTGAACAAAACGGAGATTGTATACTTTGATATCGAGGTTCCTTTGTATTTTAAAATCACACGCTAATCTTTCCCTACCTCAAGGTCAGCCAGCTCTTCCGCGATGTCTACTACCGATTAGTCGATGAGTTCCCAAGCATATACTGCTCCTTTCATGTTAGAATGCGGTACAGGTGAGCCATTGTGCGTCCCAAAAGAGCTTACAATGGACGTCTGGGCATGGTTAGTTACATAAACCAGAATGTTGCGGTCCAAGTACATGGTAACCTTAAGTTCACTCCCTAAATAATATCAGACCCTGACGGGACATATGTCATCTGGACAACAAGTTCTTATCAGTAGAGCAATTCCTTAGAAATCTCTTAAAGCTGCCAGGCTAGAAGACCTTAGATAGCCTCTCGATGAGGTGTCACGACCTCAACGATGATCCATACAACTCACTATTATTTTGCTTAGTAGTTCGAGTTTGAAAACCTTCGGTGGAGTGCACCTTCTGTCGAACATGCAATCCTTGGCCTGGGCATTTACGAATCGGATTGGAAACTGTTCTTCTCCCCCGAAACCACCGAAGGAGAGGATACCTTCATGTTTTTGTATTTTTTCTTTGGATGGGAAGGCTGCACCAAGGCCAAACAGGCCAGCCTTGGCCGGGTTCTCCTCCGAAATTAAAAAGAAATTGGCTTTTTTTTGCCTGTATTGGACGGAAAATGTGTCATCTCTAAGTTTAATTCTACGTGGATCTATTCCAGTAGGATCTTACTTAAGAGCTAGCGGTGTCTCCTGCCTAGTACGTGCCTTAGCTCACGAAGGGAGAAGCATCCACCTGTCCATACCAAAATTGTGACGGGGATCCCGATTTGGTAATCCCTGGGACTATTTCCCGCTCACATTGTGACGTCAGGGGTCCAGTGGGCTGAGCTGCATCGAAAAAATTAGAAAACACGGGTACACCAACCTCGTAAAAGCTTACTCACTATACCTGCATCATGAAGGGAGCGTGGTGGGGTGCAATAGAACCTCTCCTCCATTGTCATATAGAGACTTATCATATATGAGTGCTCCCATCTAGAGCGAGTGACCCTGCGAAGGTGGTTCCGTGTGCGCCTTTTCGTACTACAGAGCTCCTATGAAAGAGGAGAGGCGCCGTTTGTTCAAGTATAGAGTTATCCTGGGGTTATTCTGAGGAAGTTGGTAAAGGGCAGCTCTGTTACGCAGAGGAATAGTAAGAAGGAGAAGAGCCTTCTCTGTTGGAAATAGGTTGAAAACATTTTTTAAGTGCTCTCTTAACAATATCTTTATTTCTGCCAAATCTTCTTAAATGTTACTCCCTGCCTCCTTAACCTTTATTCTCTCACTTACTGCTCGTGTTTTTAATCTGTTAATGTTTCCATAATTCATTTGGGGTTGCTTCTACATTTATTTTTTCGATGTGTTGATCTCATTTCTTTTCCTGTATCTCATAAATTAGTGGTATTCATTCTCTTTACTGTCTCATGAATACGTTATATGACTCCCTTGATGGATCGAATATTCTTATATTTTCTGCCGTTCAGTTAACTTCCTGGCACAATGCGACTACTTCTGGTGTCCGTCAGAACTGCTGGATGGTTTGGAATGAGTTACTGGTGATGGCCACTTTCTCTGCCTTTTTAATTTATTCTCTGATCCTAAGCAACTCCTCGTCGATTACTTCCAGAGTCAAGTTAGCCTGTAGGGTACCTGGTTTGGTATCAAATTCTGATCGTAGCTATATTTACGTCTGTTAATGAGTGTATTAAGTTGTTTTTCGACACTGTTGGAAAATCTATATCCAGATGCCACGCAGTGCAAGTTTGAATCGCCCATCAAAATGAACGGCGTTTCATTTTAAATAGGTTAGTAAAGTTTTGCAACGATAATTTGTGGGCGCCGGTATAGCTGCATCGTGTTGCGAAAATGACGATGCTAAATTCCATTTGAAGTTCTATAGTTAAATAGGCATCTTTCCTTCTTTGTACGGTTTTGAAACTGCAATCTTTGTTTTATAGCTATTGCAGCTGGGTCTAATGCCTCTCCTAGGAATTTGTGGCTATAACATTGTAGTTCTATATCTTTATTTTCGCGTTTGCTTCCATGTTCTAAGATTTCTACAATATCCTGGTCAATCTTTCTGAATAAGTTTCCGTCCATAATTTCCTTGTCTTTCAACCCACATGTGTTAATTTGCATTATTTTTAATTTCTTATTTCTCATATACAATTTCTGTTCGTTAATAGGTTTAAGGTGAGGTGTCTTATCTGCTGAGATCATTTATCCGTATTTCTTCTTGTTGTTCTTTTTTCGTTTCGCCTGGTTTCTCCCTCTGCTTGTTGCGTTCAGGGGTACTTCCGGTGATTCTTCTCTGAGAGATGGACTCCTTTTGCTGAAGGATATAGATTTCCAATTTCTTTGGGTTTTCATAAGAGTAACCCTTCTGTATTCTTGTTCAGTTTCGTCGTAGGTATTTTCTGTATATGTGTCCTCGTTGTTTGCGTCCTCTTTTTCTATTGTTTGTTCATTTCTTGTCCACCCTTTGATTAACTATTGGTTTATCTTTTACGTAATATATATTTTAAATATGGCCATGTCTTGACTTCCTTAGGAAAGTTCATTGGTCCGAGAGCGTTTCCTTGTAGCATGCTGTTTACTTTAATTGTGTAAGTACCCAGATTTGCAATGTTCATCACATGGGCATATAGTATATACGTAACTATTTTTACATTGAATGTTTCATCAAAAGTAATCTTCTTTGTCGGTCTTTACCAATGATCCATAATAGTTTCTGTTCGCGTTACCGTTATTCCTGTTTTTCTTCGTTTCTTTGCTCTTGATAATCTCTCTTATTTTGCTAGAGATCTTAGCGATAGTTCTGTGTTTCCCTTAGAAATTAATATATCATTTCACTGAGTTGTTGCAGTTGCGCCAGGAATGGCCTTTTATTCCGCATTCGGAACAGATGATCAGATTCTTTTAGGGCAATTCTGTGTTGTGTGATCCTCTATGGCATAACATCTGAAGCATATATGTATGTTTGTGAAGGCATCTCTTTATATATGGACGGATGGGGTTCTCATTTTGAATGCAAAATTCACTTCTCAACTAACTTGAAGCCTTTTAGGTAGTTTTGCAAATTACTTTGAAAGTTGGCTACCTCAGATATGTTGAGCCATTCCTGCAGTTGCTTCAGTTCTTCTTTTAGTTCTTAGTATCTTTTAGCAGATGAATCTCTTCTTAGTCATGATTTTTTTAGGGTATTCTGGCTTTAAAGTACAATATTTTAAGTGTGATACTTCTAGCAGATGAAAGCAACTGCTCTACGTCCATATTTTCCAAAGAAAATAACTGTGAAACATAATGTAGTCTCTATACATTTGAGGAGTGGAATTTCTAGGTCCGTAAAGATAACTTTCACTAATTCCTGCAGAAATCTTCTCCTTCCATTTGATGTGAGTTTAAGGGGAAGAATTTGATAGTCTAGAGGGTCCATGTTTCTTTGGAGGCGTTATCCCTTTCTGGAGAGATGGGTTATTATGAAGATTTTCAAGTGTAGAGAAATTTCGCAGTCCTCACTAGTGGGAGGAGTCTCTGTATCCGTTTTAATTCTGTCTCGCCTACCTTCGGAATTGGACCCACTCTTTAGTCCCCCTACTTTCGGAATTGCGTCCTCTCCTTAGTCAACCTACCTATCTCAACCTATCCGTCAAAGCTGTCCATAGTTGGGTTCTCTCTCGTGAACGAGAATCCTTCCCCCTTTTCTGGCCCCCTAATGGTGTCTCCTGCAGGCGCTCTCTATATCTTACTACCAACTGCAACTTAGTCCTTGCCGGTGATCATGTATGTAGTAATAATGATAAATATGTTAAAAGTATAAGGTTGGGAAAAAAAGAACCAAAAATTAGAATATTAAGAGCAGTATCTTTGGGATGTTGGTGACCTTGCTCAAGAGGCACAGAAAAAATCTCCAATCAGCTCTAGGAATACAAATATATTTTCTAGAAAGTTTTCTTCAGAAGATGTTTTCTCTTTCCTCCTCTTTCCAAACTTCTTTCCACCTTTACCAGTTAACAGTGAACGATCAAACATTCAGATCAAGCAGGCAGTTTCTCCATAATTTTTTATTAATCCTTACCCCCTTTCTACCTTCCATTATTCGAGAGTCATCTTCAATGCCTCTTCTGATGAAATTTCCTTCTTATGTGGCATGGATAATTTATCAGCTGCTTACATAATACTTCTCTCACAATACGAAAAATTCCTTGAACTAGTTACTGCATTAAATTCTTCTCGAGTGTCCGGTCAAGCAGCTAAATATACAAACAAGCATTCCATTTCAACACCTACTTCAACCATAAAAATCTTGAGGTGAATTATGCCTCCTACAGAATTCATGTCATGACGGCTCAACAGGAATTTATTAAGATGCACTAAGAACGCATCATCGGCCAGTCTCGAGCACTATAATCCACTCCTCTGCATCCTTTTTCAATAAAAAATAACCTTATAGGCCAATTTTTAACTTCCGTGCATTAATTAGGGACACTAAACGGGACAAATATATTTTCTTCATGAACAACAAAACTAACTGATTGTTGGACCTTAAGTATATTGTAAACTTGATGTTTAACGGGCATTACATGGAGGGCGGTAGAAAAATTAATCATACACACAAAAAAGCTCTGGTTGCCCCTTTTGGTCTCTCTGAATACTTCTTTGGTTCATCTGGTCGAAGATCATCATCATAACCCTTCGTAATCATTAAAAATGAAGTATTTATTCTCTTTTTTCCACAATACATCGTAATATATGATTCTTCTGATTCTTCTCATGTACATAATATGTCCTTCCAGAGATAAGTATTAGAATATTGAGTTAATTAAGATTACATATTAGAGGGTAAAAAGGCTAGTTTGACCTAGAAAAGATGGAAATTCTCAGACATATTATATACCTAGAGGAGTCTTCCCTTTGTAATCTTCTGACGGCCATCAAAACTTTTCCTGCTTGGTCAACCATTAAATCCACTAAAGAAATTTTGCTTCCGTTTAACTTTTTCAGAAAATACATTAAGAATGCTGCTCTAATACTTATTCCCTCTTGAAAACTTTTTCGAATGCGCCAACAATGCACCAAATCCCTTTTATAAAAGCTCCCTAGTGCAAACCTACCAAAGAAAACGGTACTGCATTTTAATGACATTCATTCTTGAAGAGCTCGTTGTTAGATGGTTCCTTATCGAAACCATAGATTTCCCAAATATCTTAGATAATTCTTACCTACCGTACACAAAAATTGATGATAATTTTATCCACACTGTCCAACTAGCTCATGACACCTCTTCTATGCACCTTTTGCAACACTTATTTGCACCTCTTCACCTTTCAGCATTCATTGATGCTCGTAGATAAACATAGTGTGCATATTCCAAAGAATTTCCGACAGACAGATATTGTTTTGTGAGAAATTAATGCGCTCGCAAAGATTAGCAGACAATTTGATAGTCTATTTCATGTTAAAATGAAAAAAAACTTTTTAAAAAATCTCTCCAGAATCGCTTTTGCGTATTTGTATTCAACACTCTGAGCCTACATCACTACTTACTCAAAACTTTTAGCGTGCTCACAATACTGCTGTGTTTAGAATCTCATTTATCAGCACTTTATATATATAGGGCGTTATGTGCCTTACCATATGGGTTAGCCATAGTTTTTCTCCAGACGCAAGGTCTTGCCCCTAGATAAACACCTTCGATTTACAGCTAATGACCTGTCCTTCTGTGAGTCCTCTTCCTTTTAAACAAGTGCATAATCATTCAATTTATTCCGCAGTGTACCGCCTTTTCTCCAACCGGAACACACACTTTCATATATTCTTTCAAAAAGTTAATGTAATCCATGCTTCTTACATCGTTGTACTTACCAAAAAACAGTACAGCATTGCATCTATTGTACTCTTATTTCTTGGAGCATACAACTTTCCTAACAGAGCCTCGTTACTGTTCTAGATGGCTCCAAGTGCGAAGGAGGGAATTGGCTTGCGTGCTACTTTCCCTTTGTTTGCAGCAGACAGGCGCTTAACAGGGCGGGCGTTGGCTCTGTGTTCAATGCTGAGCTGGTTAAATATAACCTTCCTTACAGGAGATGACTCGCCTTGCCCGATTTTAAGATTTTCTAGACCATAGTGACTAACAAAGTACTATAAGGGCCATTGAAGCATTGGGGTCCCTTTTTTGCAGTATACGCGACGCCATGGTTACTGGGTTAGGGAGGGTTGTTTTAATTATCTTCTACTGGAAACAAGCGTAGTGATGATTTGCAAAGGTTGTCTACACAGACTAAATATATAACACACTATTATAATGCTAATATATTAATGCAATTTGACCTATTTAATATCGCATTTTCAAATATGTTACATGGAAGTTATTGTTTAAGCTATGTGAAAAGTAAAAGATAGTGTAATCAGCATGTGAATAGACAGTATGATTGACTTTGTGTATAATTTTAATTTTATTACAAGCGCGCGAAAGCTAGTAGTGCTTTTAGTTATGTCATTGGATACTAACTGGTTATAAATTCCTAGTAACACTGTATTACATATATATTAGGGCTCAACGTTCTCTCAGGTAATGTTTTAATAATGTTTGTGAGAAGATAAGGCAAGAAAGTTGACGATATCTTCCTCGTCCTGGAATTTTTCTCGTTAATCTCTTCATACTCTCTCTTTAGCACATTTTTTTAGCCTAGGTGCATTTAGTTCCTAAATTTCTATTTAGTTCATCTTAACGTTCTCGGCAACGTTGTTCCTTTCTTCGCCTTTCCAACTTTTTACTAACACAATTGAGTGATCAGTTTCACACTCAGCTATAGCTTAGGCTATAATTTGAATGATATAGCTTCAGATTAACTCTATTTGCGTGAAAATCATATTGTTGTTATCATTGTTATTAATTGTACCGCCCTTCCCGTCTCTTTGGCTGTGGTCGCGCGATCGGTTAGGATATTTACATAAAGATCTGTACATCAATCATTGGTAAGTCAGAGGGTACCAAAACTCTGTTCCTGTTGGATAGAAGGGTCAACTGGCTAACCAAGGGCGAACCACCCTTTCCATCCCAGAGGGGTTGATTAGAAGACCTTTCGTCAGGAGAGTGATGTGTTGTTTGTGCGAAGGAGGAAAGGGAAGGCGAAAGTGGTGTATAACACTATTTCATCCCATTCTGTGGGGCAAAGGCAAACACAATGCCATTGTTATCCTTTAATTTCGAACTTTAAAAAGCACAAACTTCTTGGTACCGATTTCTAGAAAAAGTTGGATTAAAAAACTTATTTTATTCTCATCGACGAAAAATATGCAGTGCGTTATTCTATCTCTTTTCCTGAGAAGAGTTTCCGAAACATGGAGTTTTCAGATGTATTAACTGGTTTCTGGTGTCTGTTATTAATCTTTTTGTGTCAAAGTTTATCCTTGGTATTATATTAAGTTTCCTCCTATCATATATACAATTTTCCTCAAGTTTTTATATTCCGCTGTTTTAGTGATTCTCTTTTAATACAACAATCGACAATGTTTGGTCCAACTATGCATCTTATTATGAACAAACCGTTTTTGCTTACCCCATTAGAGCCCCAAATTAATAACATTCAAATATTTCAACTGAAATTTCATACAGTGCGCTGTAGTAGCATTTTGATACTTTGATGAGAGGAAAAAATTTAACAAAGCTTAATAATTTTCCATTCATTTCGATAAAATTGGAATTACCTTTAAACTTATAATTTATTATTATTTAAAGGAGCATATTATTTCTGCTGGTACATTTTAAAACATGCTGTCCAACATTGCATTTTATGCATATGAATGTTGTACATTTTTTGGCTGACACCATATCTCCTTTGGGTTAAATTTGAATTCATTAGATAATCCTTACTGTCAAAACGCACTTCATCTAAAATGCTTCCTTTAATTTTTGGACATAGTCCAACTATTCTGCGAGTGAACTCCAAAAGTGAAATATTTTTAGATGATCGATAGTGAAGCCACAGATTGACGATACTTCCGTTCCAACAGAAGCGAAATATTGGAAAATAACAGTTCCTGTACCTTATTCTACCCCTACCATTCCCTTATAATATAGCTCGATCAAGTTGGGATGTGTAACGTTAATAAAATTTTCTTCCAAATTTTGCAATGACCTACTTCAAAATGTTCTTCACTTTTAAAATTTTTGATGAGTGTTGTTCCAGCATTCTTATCTATAATTCCATGGGATGCACCTCTGTCCTCTTTCTTCAAATCTTTCAAAGGGGCCTTCTCTATTTATCGCTTCTAATGGTGGCAATGCCAAATATATTATGCTACGACAATGTTTCCATCAGCGAGAGAGATGTGAAATAGTTATTTAATTATATAAAATATCTAATGGGCAAAACACCTAAACAAAATTTTTCAGTCACTGGTGACCCAGTCACTGTCTCCTGAGCAGTGTAAGGCTGGAATTTGATTAGGTATCTATTGCTTGAAGCAAGGCGCTGAAATTTGAATCCATATCTACTTGGCTTATCCTTAATAAATTGCTTCATGGGATGGTGTACATAATATGGTTCCATAGCTTCATCAAGGGCAAAATGTTCTCACAAAAGTTATCATTAAAGTAAAAAATGTATGAATTTCTTCAGATCTGTTCTTACTAATTGCATAAGCAACTAGATAATTGTTTGAGTCAATTCAGGTGTTCTATTACATCCCTCTATATGGCCTTTTAACATAACCTGAGAGAAGGAAAATACTTAACTCTTTATATAGTTCCTCCAATGATAAAGAAAAATTTGGCACACCTTTTTGTACAGCATATTTCACAGTTTTTTTTTTACAGATATGAGCCATTATTTCCTCATAAATAATATTTAAAAGATCCAATGGGCGTTAAATCATCTTTAATTCTCTTTGAAAATGAAGGCTTGAGAAGGTTGTTAAAGTTATTTACCATTTGATATTTTTCAGTTGTTGTTGTCATATGTATATACAAGGTGTCCCAGAAAAAAGTTAACCGTACTTTGAATTTGTATAACTCAAAACATATTAGAGATTTTTGAGTCTTGCAAAACAAAACAAATATTGATACGATATCGATACACTAATGGGTTTAGTGGAGGCGATCAAAATTATCTTTGCGCAAAGAAGCAAAATAAGGAAACTTCGAAGTTTAAAATCCACAAATATATTTAAATCCATTTTTAACAAAAACACCTCTTCATATGAGTAATACAAATATCTTTTTTAATTTTCTAAGCACCGTTTCCTTCCACATGTCCTCCATTTCTTTACGAGCACAGTTGCGCGTTTGATAGTATTGATTGAACAAGTTTTAGGATTAACTTGTAATTTTCCTTAAGTCTATTGACTCCACGTGTGATACTATCTCGTAACTGGTTGATGCTTTGTGGTGGAGTACAATACACTTTATTCTTTAGATATTTCCCTTATAAATAAGCGCACGGTGTTAAGGCAGCTGATCTTGGAGGCTATTCAATTGCATGATTTAGCGTTCCAATGCGGTTGTCAAACGTTTCTCTTAGTTTGGTTCTTACAGCAAGCTGCCTATGAGCGGGGTCGCCGTCCTGAATCCACCAAAGTCCGTTGAATTAATTGACATAAATCTGGCGGAGTTCCCGGAAGATCCTTTCGTTGATCATGCTCAGGTACACAGCACCATTCAAGTTATTCTCGTAAAACAATGAGCCGACAAGATAGCCATTCCCGCATATTCCGATCCACAGAGACACTTTCTGCTGACAAATACGTGCGTCAAAGTTGAATGCTGAGGGGTGGGGGCTGGGAGGAGGAAAGCGGTGCATATTGCCAAATATTATGGCTAATTACCTTTCAATTCATTAAAAAGGCTGCCTCGTCACCAATCACAATGTTTCCAAGAAACGAGCAGGTTTATGGAGAAGCCATTCGACAAATTGTCTACGACAAGAAACATCAGTTTCAAGAAGCTGGTTTTTGTATGCATCTTATAGGGATGCCATTTTAATTATGTTTATTAATGCGGTTAAATGATGACTTCAACAATTGTAACCCATTCTTTCTGAGTGCTACATGTCATCTAAATATTTTTGATATTTTTTGTTGTTCTTATGGTTCTCATACGACCCGAACGACCTTTATTTAAATTTAAGCATGTTCCTTCATGTGGTATTTGCGAACATTTTCCCAAATTGTGGGCTTGCTTGGTGTGTGCCTACCTGCAAAACGTCGTTCAAATGAATCTTGTACTTGTTTAATCCTGCCAGTCTTAATAAAGTTTGTGACTACAAATACGCGTTGATCTTTTGTTAACTACATGATTAAAAATGTTCCATGGAAGTAAACTTTTACCTAGAAACGCTTTGATTTGCTTAGTAAGCAATAATGACGAAACCATACCACAGTGTGGCTGAAAAACCACTGTAAAATGGCCCAGGCTTTGCTTGAAGAATTGCACAGTGACCTAGGCTACCTAGGCTACCTACGCTTTTCTTGAAAGTGCATGGTGGCCTAGACTTCCTAGGCTTCGTTTCATTATTTTACTTCCTTGCGCAAACATATTTTTGATAGCCCCCACTAAACCAATTAGTGTATCAACATCAGAATAGGGAATTTAATGAACTTTTCAGAATCGACAGATAAATAGTTGTTAAATAAAACACTTTTCGCAAAACCCCAAAATCTCCAATAGTGTTTGAGTTATAATAATTCAAAGAACAGTTAACTTTTTTTCTGGGACACCCGGTATAGGAAAGCAGGGTCCTGAATTTATACGCCGTTTTTTCCACATTGGTTTTACAACGAAATCAGAACTTTGATAATTCAAACCAGTCTCACCTTCCTTATTACGTAAGGTAAATTCAGCTGGCCTTGAAAGAACTCCCTTGCCAATATATCTAATATTTGTACTCTTTTCTTCATCATTACTTGATACATCATCTAAATTAGAGTCAGCCCCAACATTGGGAAAACTGAAGGCAATGTCTATTTCTTAACTTTGGTTCTTTTTCTGAGCAAAATCGTCAGAATCATCGAGGGACACTAAGTAGTTGAGAATTGAAGTGGTAGTGATACTCTTTTAATCCAACCAATCCACAATCATTGGTCCATCTATGCATCCTATTATGAACAAACCGCTTTTGCTTAAGATGAGCACACGCTCTGCAACCTTATATACAATCTCTAAGGCGGACGCGATATTGATACTTCTTGTAATCGGCCTACAGCCCGTCATTCCCCCCTAGAGGATGGCTCACACGAGTGAGATCTGTAGGGAACTTGATCCGGGGTTAGGCCAACATATCCGGGAGGAGATCCAACAGGGAGCTGAAAGAACCTGAAATGGAAGAAAGTTTCAGAGGTCAGTAACTTTAGAAAATAACGGGAAAATGGACAACTGTGACTATATCCAGATCTTCAAAGATGTCTTCACGAATACCTTCATGGTTTAAAAGGCGAAGTAATGTGGTCTTGTGCTATTCAACACTAAATTTCGTCAGATCAAATTGAGAAAAAAGAATTTACTCCCATTAGTTATGCTTCAGAGGTTACAAAATGGAACAGCACGCATGCAAGTACTGCGACGAAAGAAACCTGCACATGTTAGGTCTCTGACACAGCCGGTAATGTTCGTCATTAAGCTCAACCAGATGTTGGTAATCAATTGTATAAGAGAAATGTGCTTCCCGGGCAAACCCATCAGGGGATGTCCTCCAACTACAAATGATCCATAACCAACAAGGGAACGTGCAAGAAACAACGAGAAAGTTGGAATTCAGAATAGAATCCCCCAAAACAGAAGGGAATGCATGCAGAGAACGAACGAAAAATGGCAGCCAAGAAGACACATGAATCAAAAACAAAGAAGGAAGCGAAAAATACAAAAAAAAGGTCAGAGACAACGGATTCCTCTGACTCTTCGGACTCAGAAATCGCCAGTAATGACGGATGCCACATTCAAGGGAGGCGGGGGGCTTAAAGATCCCTCGATACAGAAGAAATAAATCTTAAAATATATGCATCCGTAAAGGTCCTCTTTTTCCCAACACATCAATAAAATGTTCTACAGCCGGAACACAAAATATACAAGTAGGAGTAGGTCGGATCACGACGAAACAGTAAATGAAACACTGATAATTTAACGGGACAATCTACGAAAACACATATGAGCAAGTGTCTTCCGCCGAATTAGGGAAGAAAAGGAACTGAAAAAGATCTACATAAAAACACGATGAATAGCAGCAAGCCAGAAAAATAAGATGAAAATTATCAAAAACAGGCTAAGAATTATCACAACGTTAATGGAAGAGAGGGGGAAAACAACTTTATTGGGAAACATATTCCCTGTGCTCAACCTCGACATCATTCTAATAACGGAACACAATATTGATATGGCATTAGGTCAGTTAAAAATACTAAATTATACAGTGATCATAAAGAACGACTCTCAGGAAAGGTTTGATAGCGTTAGTTTAGATATCAGAAGGAATACCTCATTCAGGCATCTACGATAGCTGCTCGAGCCCCAGTAGCGGTGAAAATAACCAAATCGGTCGGTAACTTTGTTTTAGCAGCAGCATATCAACATATCAACAACTTTTACACCTTGTTCGTTCGAGTACCTTAGACTGGCCTTCTTAGGTGAGACCTAATGCCAGATAGGGAGCGGCCAACTATTGTAACACTAACATAAGAGTTCGAAACTTAGAATGATTATGGAAACAAAAAACATCCAAACGATAGAGCCCGACTCTTGAACCTATATCACCTACATGTCTGCCACAAAGCCTGACATAATTATGGCAAGGAACGACTACCCCTTCAATTACTAGAGTTAACCACGCCCAACAGTTCTCACCAATAAAAATCTAACTTGCGCCGTTTCAACTTTCAGGTACTCCACGCAAAAGCTATTCCGTGGCCAAATAAGAACGCTACAGAATACTCCTTAGTAATAATTAACCAGCTGGTCTAAGCAAGGCAACGTTGGAGGAGAGAGACGAGAACCTGGAGACGATAATGGAATTCATCAGGGAAGCAGACCGCGAGTGTGTACCCGCCTACAGGACTTTTCATCTCTCTTCTACAACCTAGGTGGACCGAGGGGATGAAGGAGATCCCTCGGGAGTACAGGAAGGTGAAATGGGAAGTTATAAACGTACGCCCAACCCGGGAGAAAAACTCGCTGCTAAGACGCGTAAGTGAAGAACTTAACAACAAGGAGTAACAACAAGGAAAGAAGGTACCCTAGGAGACCTTACGTTCCGTTCAAAGAGGGTACCTTTGAACTAGCAATCGAGCAGGTACATGGCTGCTCAATTGTTTTGCGTCCCTAAACGGCAACTTTTCAAGACTTTGTCTAGTCTTGACTTAAACTGGTCAACAGATTCACTGTCGACAACTTCCACTGGAAGTGCGTTCGACTCACCGCAGATACTGTAAGTGAAAAAATTTCCACACATATTGCGGTTGTAACGCTTCAGTTCAAGTTTGAAGCCGTGATTGCGCGTTCTGTTCTCACTGAGTGTGAAAATATCCCGGTAGTCAACATTGTCAATCCCTCGAAGTATTTTGAAAACTTAGATGAGCTGACCACGCAGTTTACGGGTTTCCAGCGAGACCCGATTAATTCCCTTAGTCTATCCTCATAACTTTTATGTCGGAAAGAGGTAATCAGCTTGGTTGCCCTGGCTTGTACGCGTTCCAACCTTGCGATATCCTTTCGAAACGAAGGATTCCAAAATTGTACGGCATACTCCAGGTGGGGCCGAACGAGGGAGTTGTACAGACAAAGTTCTATCTCCTTGTTACGGTATCCAAACTGGCGCTTTATGTAGCCTAACATCCTTTGTGCTTTTTTCTCTGCCTCAATGCACTGTTTCGAGAACTTAAGGGCGCTAGTGATAGTTACACCCAAGTCCTTCTCAGTGTCACTCGATTCAAGAGCAGTGCCCTTAAAAATATACTGAGATTGGGAGTTTCTGTGGCCGATATGCATCACTTTGCATTTGTTCACGTTAAAAGGCATTTGCCACGTGTCCGACCACTCCCCAATCTTCCCAAGATAAACCTGCAAGTGGGCAGTATTTCCATCCTTTGCAACGTTCATACCAAGCTTGGTATCGTTGTCAAATTTGGAAATCTCGGCAACCATGTCACCGTCCATGTCGTTGACGTAGATGATGAATAGTGGTGGTCCCAGGACAGAACCTTGAGGCACCCCGCTAGTAACGGGCGCCCACTCAGAAGCCTGTCCATTCACCACCATCCATTGCCGTCTGCCACTTAGCCAGTTCTTGATCCAGCCGGCTACTTTTCCGTCTATGCCCAGCGCTCGCACTTTCCGTAGAAGGCGGCGGTGTGGTACCTTATCAAAGGCTTTCTGAAAGTCTAAGTACACCACATCCACCGCCTTGTCCCGATCGTGCTTACAGAACACGAAGTGGAAGAATTTCACAAGATTCGTCAGGCATAACCGGTGCCTTCGGAAGCCGTGCTAGGAACTCCTCAGTAGCAGGTTTGACTCTAAATACAACGTCATTTTGTCCACCCTCATGCTTCCCATGAGTTTCCCCTTCGGTGAAGTCCATATCCTCCAGCTCTTCCCCCAAGTAGGAATCCATTGGCTGAGGGATGGGACCACACTCTTCAGTAAACACTGAAGATAAGTAATCGTTGAGCAGGTTAGCGTTTTCTGCATCTAAGTGCTTTAATGCCCCCTCCTCATTTCTCAAAGGGCCAATCTTTCGATGGATTGGTTTACGGCTGTTTACATATCCAAAAAACTCCTTGGGATTCTCTTTACAGAGTCTCGCCACTCGGAGTTCCTCAGACCGCTTAGCCGCCATTATGCTGGACTTCACTCTCCTGGCTAGCCTTCAGTATTCGTCAAAGTCACCCGAGATCTTTGATGGCTGGTACACAGTTCTCTTCTTCCTAAGCAGTTGGCCGATTTCTCGATTAAACCACTTTGGTTGAACAGAAGACCGGCGGGGACATTTCAGAGGGATGAAACGTCATTAAAGACTCATGAATGTAGTTTTGAAACTGTTCCACGAGTCTTTAACAACATCGCACACTTCTAGCCTCACGTCCGTCAGTCCAGCACAAAGACCTGCAAAATCTTCTCTTTTCAAATCGAGTTTCCTCGATTTACTAGTTGCAGGCCCTGCCTTCGTGACTTTGACTACAAATTTAATTAGTCGGTGGTCACTCCCACCGAGCTCTTCGCCAACAGAGAGGTCCTCAACGATGTCATCCTCAGAGGTGAAAACCAAGTCGAGGATATTGTCTCCTCTCGTTGGCTCTTTCACTCATTGAGTCAGGAACTAGTTGTTCGCGAACTCCAGGAGTAGTGCGTTTTCGCCACAGGGTTCTCTGGTTTTCCAGTCAACTTGTGTGCTGAAATCCCCCATGAGGATCCACACTCTGTCTTCGACAAGTTCTCCTAGTAGCTGGTACAGATCTCTGTCCTTTTCAATGAGTTTGGCAGGAGGTCTATAAAGTACCAGGGTCCTGTGTTTGGCAGGACCTATCTTTAGGTCAACACCTAGTAGTGCATGGTTGGATGCGATTTTGCAATCTGTCGAGTTGAGAGTATCATTGACATACAACCTCTAACAGGCTGAGATCTGAGACAATCTAATAGTCAGAATAGACAGTGAGATTGGCCCAGAAAAAAATTAGAAAAATATTAAGAAACAAAAAGGACAAGAGATTCAGAACATTTTAGAATGATATGTTCTCAATAACACCAGAGGACGATGAAGAGTTTGACCAGGAATTTAAGGGGCAGTTAATAAAAGGCCTCAATCCGATGATACATCAAACACATCCACATCCCCACGTCGATGAAATTATGAAAATAGCAGAACATGGCCACCCATAAACACAGAGAAGTCCATGGAAACTGTTAAATCCTTTGACCAAAAAGAACCATGTTGAACGGGCATTACCAAAACAACTTGGCCTAAAAAGATCATTTAGGGAATCACCAACATCTGCAATGCTTCCCCAAATACTGGTGATTTCTATGGCGGTCTAAAGATGGCCCAAATAATTTTTAGATCGAAAGGGAACAAACCCCCTGATTAACTGGTAAACTACAGCCCGATTGTGAGCTGGAAGCCCACAACCGTCTATAGGAAAAGTTCTGCAAGAAATCAGGTTCGGATACATCCCTTGCTCGCCTTTTCTGACGGAAAACTCGTCCATTGCCAAGCTGAAGGTGAGTATACAGACGTCGTACTACGAGATGTACAGAAGGCCTTAGATAAGATTGGGCTGAGAAGATTTCAATATATGATCTTGAACCTCTAAATCAACTTATTTCTGGGAATGGACCTCTGTGATTACATCGAGGAAAGGAAAGGCCGAATAATACTCGAGGACTATAGAGACCCGAATTTGAACTCGAAGCCGCTGTTCACACGGTTTCTGACGGAAAACTCGTCCATTGCCAAGCTGAAGGTGAGTATACAGACGTCGTACTACGAGATGTACAGAAGGCCTTAGATAAGATTGGGCTGAGAAGATTTCAATATATGATCTTGAACCTCTAAATCAACTTATTTCTGGGAATGGACCTCTGTGATTACATCGAGGAAAGGATAGGCCGAATAATACTCGAGGACTATAGAGGACCCGAATTTGAACTCGAAGCAGCTGTTCACACGGTAGCGGTTTAAACCCACTTCTGTTTTTAGTGTACACGATAGACCAGTCCAAACCAGTACAGAAAAATGTAATGTGTCTGCATTTCGCAGATGAAAACACACAAATTATCCACAGTCCATATCGAAACGCGAAGTAGAGGTAAGGGAGACAGCTACCGAAATTGATAACATAGGTTGATACGAGAAGTGGGAAATTAAGACCAACTGCCCAAAATTCCAGATCCTTTAAGTGAACCGCTAGAAACTTGAGGACTTCATCGTCAATAATGAATTCTACCATTATTTCAACGAGGGCGTCACCTCGACATGGTACAAGACTCGCATCCACACTTTATTTACCCTAGCCAAACTAGAACTGGGAAAGATATACGTACAGATTCCGCCAACAACATCAAAAAGCTATACACTGCAATAGTGATCAACACTAGTGTACCCGATAGTAGTAACTCAGATGGTAATCTGTACCCATCTCAGTTTATTGCAGAGAGTAGAGAATAAGGCCACCCTGCTAATAGCTGGCGTGCGAAGGTTGGACAATATAATGCAGACAGAGCTGCACGAAAGTGTAGGCATGAAGCCGCTTAATATGGAAAACCAGAGACTAGGAAGAAAAATTGGGACTGAATAGAAGAACAGATACTCCCAATACTTATAAACAATATTGAAATACCTCAACCAAGACAATACATTGCCACCAGGCTAGCTCTATTCACACGCGTAAGTATTTAGTCCGGCAAGAAAAAAAGTAAAGACATCTGTAAAAATAAGTTACAAAAACAGAAGTAACTGAAGTGAATGATTAATCACAAAATGAAATAACTAAAATAGGGATTAAACTAAAATAGAAAAGAAGCAAAAAGCCCATCTGAAAAGAACACAAAAAGAGGCTAAGTGCCTAAAACTTAAGAATAAACTTTAAAAAATAAACAAAAGGAAACACGAACTATAAGTTATAAGGTTAGCAAAGAAAAAATGTAAAGGCTTGAAAGCCACGACGAAGGACAAAGAATATATTTATGTAAAATAAATTGACAAAATAATTTGGCCAAGAAGAAACAAATGATCGACCCCGTCGGTCTTGAAGGAAAAAGCAAGCATAATATGCCTTCGCACGCGAGGCACATCTAATAAATTTTTATCTATCTATTAACTTTCTTACTCATTTTACATATTTATTTATCATTATATAAAATTATATCAAAACCTTATTTATCAGAGAGAAAGGAAAGAAGCTTAATGAAGATTATATTAGGGTCTTCCAAAAATTCTAATAAAAAAACTACTTCCTCTGTTATCAAATAGAATTTCGATACATGGTAAACGATTTGCATTCTACATTATTTGCCATGAGTTTGCTAACTAAATGGTGTTGCATAAAAGTCGCAGAATTTGAATTGGGCTTCACTTTTATGTTTTAAAGTTTGAATGTATGTTTTTATCATGTTTGCTATCACTCTTCATTCCGATTAATAGATCTTTGTTTGTTTTGCACAATACTTTTGTGCAATGAGTCATAAAGCAGTTTACAACTGAGCAGCGCGTTCTCATCATGAAGACATTTTACCAAAACGGAGAAAGTGCGCCGCAAACAGTTCGAACACTTTGTACCATTTCATGGAGAAATGCAGCCCTCAACGAGCCTACGGTTCCCAGACTAATGACGAAGTTTAAAACAACTGGGTTTATTTGCAACGGCCAAATCACCTAGTTGGAATCGTTCTTATCGGACAAAGCAACAAATTGCTGTTGTGCGAGACAGTGTCAATCTGAGTCCGGAAAAATTGATTTACCGAGGTTCGCAGCGGTAAACATCTAGACCAATTCATTACATCAAATTGCGCATAAAGATCTCCATATGCAAGAGTACAAAATTCAACTTAAGCAGCATCTTTGGCCACCGGACCACGAGAGGCAGAATTAATTTGCAGACTAGGTTGTGGAGAGACTTGCAGCCGACGAAATTTTGCAAAGAAAATCATCTTCAGTGACGAGGCCTACTTCCACTGAATGGATTTGCCAATAAACAGCACGGCTGAACTTGGGGAAATAAAAATCCTCGAGTAATGCAAGAGCGTGAAATGTAACCACTGAAAGCAACTGTGTGATTTGTTTTGGGGGCAGGTGGAGTGCTTGGACAGTTCTTTAAAGATTATAAGGGGAAAGCAGTTACCATTAATGGAAATTGACAAGCTTTTATTTCAGCAGGATGGAGACATCTTACACACTTAGCTTCAAACGCTTGCATTACTCCATGAAAAATTTCCACAACAAGTGATATCCTTGCATGGTAACCAGGAATGGCAACCAAGGTCCTACAATCTTATTCCTTGTGATTTCTTCTTATGGATATATGTGAAATCCCAGATATACGCAAACAAATCACGCACAATTCCTGAACTCAAGGCTGAAATCAGGCGTGATTGGAGGCTTCGAACCACACATCTGTGAGAGAGTTATCGGTAAGCTCGAGGAGCGCATAAATGCAAGCAAACTCAGTGCAGGTAGACATATTACCAACATTGTGTTCCAGACCTAAGTGGGAAACATATTTGATTAGAAATATGCAGAATATAACCATGTTTCTAAAAAATCCTTTTAATTATTCACCTTTCAAATTCGGCACCCTTTATGGAACAGCACATATAATGTTTAGTATAAATACATAAACAAACACAAATCAGAACAGAAACGGACAAGAATTTATGAATTTTAAGGACTTTCTCAATAATTGCCACCACTTTGTAAATTATTACGTACTTCCCTTGAAGCTTTATTGCTTTACTTGCCTTGTGTTGTTGGCCACGTATATTCATGAAAACACTTAGACATAAGCTTCCCTCAAGTTCTTAGTTATTCATTTTGATTTTTTAATTGCCATATTATTCCTCCGGTGAGGGGATCTTAGCTTTCCAGAAGGGCGTTTTCTAGGTCTCTACATGAATAATCTTATCTGCCTTGAATATCATTGGTCCAACGTGTGTCCTTTTTTCGTCAATGAGGTGTCCTGAGTTCCACTCAAGTACTTTTGCCTTTCATCTGTATTTCATACTTATCCAAATATTTTCTAGGTCCTCATTCATAACTGTATTTTTAATGTTCCTAGGAATTATTGTCAGTTTTTCTTCGCTTTTTGTGTTCAATGTCCAATTTCTTTTTGCCGAAGTCTAGAACAAGTAATGTCCATTAGGTAGACACTTTGCCCTTTTAAAGGCGTAGGTAAGCTTGCCTATTGCCCAACACTAATTTTGTTTTACGTATCTACCATAAAACCAATGTGCATGATCTTTGTATGTGATAAGTTTTAACGACTATTGTCAAACTAGTTTGTGATAATTCTTGATTGGAAGAAACTCATAATATATATGTATATCTATCACACAAAACGATGGTGAGTTAAATATTTCCTCTTAAATACAACTGAAACGTAAAAGAATTCCTTTGGAAATTTCGTTTCATTTTATAAAATAGATTGTTAGACCATCTTCTACAGTTGTTAACAATTTATATAAGTACGTACACAATTTCTTATTAATACCCTGGTGAGGCGTCCTCCCACTTTATGGAGAACGTCCTCTGTTTTCGTGTGCACATTCGAATTATATATGTGTACGAAGTTTCTGATCTAGTTCTTCAACTCTTACAAATACCTTTTCTGTGCTTGAGATTTCATTTCCCTGCTTATTCTCCCATATTGTTATTTTCCGTTTGCAAAGTATTAGGTAATGTTAATTCCAATTTACCAGGGTGTTTAATGAGTTCTCGGCCTAACATAGAAGGAGTTAAGACAAGAGCTTGCCGCAGCTGGATCACGTTCATACATGTTCCAAAAGGTAATGCACCAGATGGCATCCTCCCAGCGCAGTCTGTTCAGTTAAACGATGACTTTTCCTCAGTGAGGATGACGCCTTCCTGCAAAATGAATTAAGATGAACAGCGAGCTGTGATAAATTTTTCCGTGATTCAAGGGAATGCGCCACAGTTGGTTCATGAAGAGTTAAAGACAACTCTAGGGAAAAGTGCCCTATCTTATTCCACTGGTAAACGTTGGACTGCTCTTTTCAATCAGGGCCGAGAGTCGTGTGAGGAGGACCCTCGAAGTCGTGGTCTGTCAACTGAAGTCACCAGGGAAACTGTGGCTATGGTGAAGAGCATGGTCATGGATAATCCTCGAATCTAATTGCGATACATGGATTCTCAACTGGGGATAAGTAATTGATCCATTGTTACCATCTTGGACGATCACGTCAACATTTACAAGGTGTCTACCCGATTGGTAACAAGAATGCTGACGTCTGAGCAGAAGAAAAACCGGATAATGACGTCACCCAAGATGTTGATCCTCTTAAATGCGGATCTGGAGGGATTTATTGCACGAATCGTAACCCAGGATAAAACGTGGGTTCTTCACTTCGATCGAGAAGCCAAAGCCAAATCTAAGCAATGAAAGCATTCCTCTCCAGTTCCCCTGTCCTGGGACGCTAAAGAGATCCTCCTCGAGGATCAGGGATCATTTCCGCACCATTAACGGACCATACTATGCATATTTACTGGGTAAGCTTTGGAGGCTATCCTTCAGAAACCCAGAGCAAAAGTGACCCGAAGTGTTCTTATCTTGCAAGAAAATGCACCTGCACACAAGAGCATTGTGGTCATGAACAAATTGGTGTCCTGCGGCTTCCTTATCTGCCAGATCTGGCACCCTCAGACTCACACCTTTCCCCACACACGAAGAAGCAACTGCGATGTATCTCTTTCGCTGATTATGAGGAGGCCAAGGAGAATGTCATGGAGGGATTTAATCCATTATTCTTCAGGGACGGATTTTTGCAAGTGAAAAAGAGACTAGGGAATTGTATCAATGTCAAAGGTGATTACCTTGAAAACTAAATAAAAGTAGTTGAGTGAACCTTTGCTTCTATTTTTCATCATTCTGAGTTAGGCTAAGAACTTAATAGATTTTTACTAGATTAATATTATATATACAAAAATCTTTCCTGATTTTATTTTTAATTACGTTAACTAGAATGTTCACTTCTTTCTCCTCTTTGCTTTGGGAAGTCCATCGAGTCCGATGATGATGGATGACCTCTTGAGGGCATCAACTTGCATTACTTTTAAACGGGTAGGAATGTGTTCAGTCTTTAGACCCGTATCTTAAAAAGGGAAAGAAGGACCCTGGTAGCAGGGCAGGTTTAAGATGACCAGGCTTCATCCTCGGCTGCAGGGAGCTGCCTAGACACTGCTCTGTTTGTGATCGAGGTATCCTTCCTCTATCTTGCCTTTGCCTAAAAAAAGCAGAAATCACAAGGCAATGGGGGTAGGGGAGCAGTGGTTGGTAGGCGCCATGGCGTGTCAACACACCATATCAAACAAAGAAGCTACCATAATTCCAAAATGAGTGAGCCTCCTATTATTTAATTAATATGCAAATAAGTATATAAAAATGGCTATCATTATCTTGTTTTCAATGTTTGCATCTATGCCGAAATTTAAAGAAAATATATAACTAACTTTTGAGAAAATATTATGTGGCATATTGCGTGAAAAGACAATAGCAGTTTTGGATGAGCTTCATCCATTCGGAGATTTTCAAATCATTTAAAATTTTCTGCTTAACATATGACCACTAATGGGAGTTAGTTTCAATTTTCAGATCATCCTATATTCCTTAGAGTCTTGAAGGAATTGCGTTTTCTTCAGAGGATTCTTTTCTCCGGCCTTTTCTAAAGCATTTTTAGCATCCTAAATTTTATGTGCATTTGATTAACTGATCTTGATTTTTTTTGCCGAATAAGCACGATAAAAATTAGTATCTGTCATATTTATAAGGAAGAATTCGGTCACATTATTCCTAAGTTCACTGAGCCTTTTTGCTCAAGTAGTTGGGTTACATTTTCCTTACATTATGTCTAAAGATTTTGTTAGTTTGGTTATTTTGTCATGAATTCGCCTCTCTCTTGTTTTACACATATCAAATCCTGCTGGTGATTAATATGTAATTACTGACTCTGTCGAAAGAACTACCCAATAAAAACAATATATCTGTAGCGTTGAACCATGCTTATACACATATATGTATAATAACATGATAATAATGATTGATAACGATATTTATTTGTCTAGTAACTCCAAAAATAACTAATATTTAGTAATCTAAATACCTTGAAATTAATCGTTATTATTCCTCCTCAACATAATTATCTCATATAAAAACAAACATGAATGAGCCACAAAAGACTATAATCCAAACCCTTTTTTTAAATCTTCTCCATTTAATATTACGAATGGTACAAAAGATATATAAAATGCAAATCATGCCAGTTTCTATGCACTATAATACCAAATATGTCCATAGTCTACATCTTTACCACCACTAGATTGTTATGAGAAGATAGAGTTGGACAGGAAGGTATTATTGCCTCATCTACTCGAAGAGTAAAGATTAATTTACAAGAAGCGATATTGCCACAAAGCTTCGCTTTTACGACAAAAAGTTCGTAGGTTTTGGTCGCTCAAGATTTATGGAGTGATTCTCATTTAAAGTGTCAAATATGGGATGTATGGATCGCCAAATATGGGGTCGACAGTTATAGGTTTGGCGTAAGTAGGCCTTGTTTTAATTGCAAAGCGATCCTATAAGGGTTTGGTAAAGTGGCTTGCTTACAGGTTTCTTGACGTATGGTACGAGGGGTATTAACCAATCATAGTTTGTAATTAAAAGGCTCCTTTGTGCAAGGAATTAAATACTTGTATTTATATACCACTTTGAAACGTTTACATGGACGGTAAAGATTTAGTTTGCGCAACGTAATATTCTAAATTGGGTTATAATGGCAAGAGCAAGAATAATGGAGATTCGCATAGCGGTGAATTAAGAGTCTATAATGTTATTCTAGTTATAATAATGATTATAATTTTTATTAATGATTAATCCTTTCGAATTTATACCAAGGAGCATGCTGGAGGCGAATTGTAGCTCCGCCTCTCTTGAGTTACTGAGGCGGAGCCTGCCAACACAATGCTTCCAGCGAAGCCTGTGATTGATTGGAGTCCAGGCTGCTATTGGCCGCAGTTCCCCACTCAGTATCCTAATTTCGGGGTTTCTCCATTGCGCAGGCATCATAGAGACTCCTTTTGCTTAAAGCTAAGATGCCCTTTATTAAATTTTACATTAAGGCGAAACATCTTTTGTCGCCGGTTCTGTCCCCATTCCAGACACCTCTAATTACTCTGTTTGCCTATCTCCTCTCACACTCGGGTGCGATAGCCTATAATTGTGGTCGGGCTTCAAACCAGATGTTCTAATCAGATTCCGCTGATTCACAAAATGTCTCCAAACGACTATATTTTATTGCTCCTGCCATTCCATCTTTGAAACTTCGACCTGGCAAAATGTATATTTGTCCTTCTTTCTCCCTCTCTCTTTCTTTATGTGTGTGCAGTCATTACACACTACAGATGTACTCGACAGTCATCAAGTTCTCGCACTTATTTCTTAATTAGTATACAATATGGGTATTTATATGTCAAAATATATTTAAGCAACCCTCTATTCAGATCTTGCTTCCTCCGTTCAATCCTTCTCTCTGTCCCTCTTCTTGCTCATTTTCTTCTCTAGTTTTCTATGCATTGTAATAGCAATCCTTTTTTTGAGAAAATAATCGCCTTACTCATGCGCGTCAAAGTTACCTCACATGTTTGTAAATTCTTGCATGAATAAAAAAGCAAAAGGTCTAAGAGAAAACGGCTCTTTTATTCTGCTCTACAAAACCAAACGCAATGTTATCTTAACGCATTTCTTATATACAAACTGAGAGAGAAAAATAAAGTAAGTTCAAACAAAAAAATAGGCACACGCCAAAAAATCACACTGACCGATTTTTCTCTGGAAGACCTGGCTCTTTTTATAGTTCAAGGTGATACCTATTTGGTACAAAAGGGTGATACCTATTTGATAGTCGATAAGCGAACTTACCATTGGATTAAATTTGAAATTCTCTTTCGATCGATCTAGTTTGGGAGAAAATTGATTAGTGCGGATTCGATTAACTTTCAATTAAACCAAACATTCAAAGTATATATTGATTCCGCTTTGGCTGTAGGGCCCTATTGCAAAGTGGATTAGGATCAACAAAGAAGCCTCACAAATGAGTGCCATGTGAGTGCTATGAAGTCTTTAAATGGGCACACACACAATTATACACTTGCAATCAATCTACTGAAATTGTATAACATTTTGCCATGGAATCATATAAATAGTAAGGCTTTAACATGTTCCATACAGATAGGAATAGGAAGAGAGGAGGAGGGGTTATTATTTATATTAAAGATAATCTCCAGTGTTGTGTAAACAGTACAATTAAATTAGATGATAACACAGAGTCATTATGGCTAAATGTAAAGGAAGGTAAAAACAAGCTTGTCATAGGATTATTATACAGACCACCAAATCTTAGTAAGGAAGCTTCAAATCTTCTGTGGCAGGAGATTGAACGGGCATGTAGAAGTAAGCATGTGTGTATAATGGGCGATTTTAATTACAGAAATATAGACTGGGAAGCTCTTGTGGGTGATCAGGAGGCTGAGGGATTTTTGAATGTTGTCCAAGATAATTTTCTGAGGCAGATTATTAATGAACCCACTAGAGGTAATAATATACTGGATTTAGTTCTGACAAATAGGGAAGAAGTTATTAAGGATACTGAGATTGGAGGAAATTTGGGTAATAGTGACCATTGTGAAATTAGATTCAAGATGAAATGGAATGGTATTGATAGTAGCATGAACAATGTTAAAATTCCTAACTTTAGAAGAGCAAATTATAATGGGCTAAGGACTTACCTGGAGGCAGTTGTACAGAAACCAGGCAATGAAATCAATTCAGGAATAGATTCAATGATATCAGTTAGTGGAGACAATAATCACCAGGAGGAAGAAATTACAATTGAAGAGGAGTATGAAAGAATAATTGAGCAATTAATTACAGGTCAGATGATTAACATTCCTTATAAGGAGATTAGGACTAAAAATAATGACCCAAAATGGATGACAGATAAAATTAAGCATTATATTGGCATTAAAAAGGGCATTTATAGGAAAATAAAAAATGGAGAGGATCACTTAAGGCAGAGATATAATGAACTAGCAAGAGATGTTAAAAAGTTTTTAGAGTAGCAAGGAGAAATTATGAAATTAAAGTGGCAAATAGGGCAAAGGAAGATCCTAAAAGTTTTTATCAATTATACAAAACTAAGGTTAGAGATAAAATAGGCCCACTTATAGATTCCAATGGAGAATTAGTGAGTGATAGGGACTCAATGGCTGGAATGCTAAATGACTTTTTTCTCTCAGTATTTACACAGGAGGATACTCTAAATATACCCGAGGTGTCAATGATCTTTCGGGGTAATGATGAAGAGAAATTAAAGGATATCTTGATCACAAAGGAGAAAGTGACAAAGGAAATTGATAAAATCAAAAGTAGTAAAGCACCCGGTCCTGATAAGGTCTTTCCTACAATTTTGAAAGAATGTAAGGATGTGTTAAGTGAGCCCCTAGCATGCATCTTTAGAAAATCATTGGAGAGTGGCATTGTGCGAGTGGCATGGAAGAAAGCCAATGTGATACCTATATTTAAGAAAGGGGATAAAACAAATATGTCTAATTACAGACCAGTAAGTTTGACATCAGTGGTAGGGAAAATGATGGAATCTATTATAGCAAGGAATATTAGGGATCACTTGGATAAGCATAAGTTGATAAAAGAATCACAGCATGGCTTTAGTAAGGGTAAATCCTGCCTGACTAATTTGCTGTCTTTTTATAGTAAGGTGTATGAAGCAGCAGATAATGATGAAAACTATGATATTTTATACTTGGACTTTAGTAAGGCTTTTGATCGAGTGCCACACTTACGGCTTCTGAGCAAAGTTAAAGCACACGGGATCGATGGCTGTATATTTAGGTGGATTCAGTCATGGCATGGTGACAGACAGCAAAGAGTTAGTATAGATGGAGTTAAATCTGAGTGGGGGTGTGTTAGCAGTGGAGTTCTGCAAGGATCTGTTTTGGGTCCCTTGCTATTCTTAATTTATATTAATCATCTTGACATAGGTATAAGTAGTGACCTGAGTAAATTTGCTGATGATACTAAGCTAGGTAGGGCCATTAGGGCTGATTCTGATGCTGTTGTAATGCAGGAGGAATTTACCATTTTGTCCAATTGGGCTGAGAAATGGCAAATGAAGTTTAACATAGACAAATGTAGTGTACTTAGTATAGGTAGAAATAATCCACTGAATAGTTATAAATTAAATGGGAGAAATTTAGGGAGGACCGATTGTGAGAGGGACTTGAGTATTTTGGTAAGTTCAGACCTTCGTCCTAGAAAGCAATGCCTAAATGCTAATAATAAAGCTAATAGGATATTGGGATTCATTAAGAGGAGTGTAAGCAATAAGAGTGCTGAAATCATTCTAAAACTGTATCTGGCGCTAGTTAGGCCTCATCTAGACTATGCAGTACAATTTTGGTCACCATATTATAGGAAGGATATTGATTTGCTTGAGTCTGTGTAGAGAAGGATGACAAAGATGATTGGTGGGCTAAGGAACTTACCTTATGGTGAAAGGCTCAGAAAACTAAATCTACATACATTGGAAAGGAGAAGAGTCAGAGGGAAATTGATTGAAGTCTTCAGATGGGTAAGAGGATATAATAAAGGGGATCTGGGTAAGGTTCTCATACTTAGTGAACATGACAGGACACGTAGCAATGGGTTTAAGCTTGATAAGTATAGGTTTAGGAAGGAGATTGGGAGGAATAGGTTTACAAATCGTGTGGTAGATGAATGGAATAGGCTCACTAGACATGTGATAGAAGCCTCCTCTCTGGGTAGTTTTAAGAATAGATTAGATAAATATATGAATGAAGCTGCTAGATGGGACTGATTTTTTTATGTACATATGTATATATTTTTCTAAGGAGTGGGGAGATTATTTTGCGGTTGCATGAATGGACATAATCCTCTGGATGCATTTTATGTATATTGTAGATTAGATCTGACGAACTCCTGTAAAGGGTGACAATCTTGATGACTTTTCTCTGGTAAGAAATCTTTTGTGTGTTGACTGGAACAGGAGCTGCCAAGTGTAGGCCATGAATGGTCTTTTGCAGTCTCCTTCTTTTCTTATGTTCTTATAATATATACAATTACTCTATTCCTGCAAAGGCTATATAGGCAAAAATGAATTAGAGACGCTTTCAAACGTCCACACGCATCGGTTACTCTGTTGTTCAAACCCTCTGTCTCCACATCCCTCGTCCCTCTTCCTGACCTCACTATTTCTGACCACACCCTGGCGTCTTTTCACACCACCAAACTTCTGGGAGTCATGATCGACGACCAGCTGGAATGGACCCCGTACATCTAGCCTATCTCAAAAGCAGCGAATTACAAATTGTTCATGCTTTGACACGTCAAATTCCTCGGCCTAAGCACTTCAAAACTAATAAATACGAGTATATACACAACCTTTTTCAACCCCAAGCTAGATTAGGCCTCGCCCACGTGGTCATGCAGCCTCACCCAGATCTAGAAAAGGAAGCTAGAAAAAGTGCGGAAAGGGCGTTAAAGTTTTTTTTTTGGGGGGGGGGGTCACCAGTACTCAGGTTACCAGCAAACCCTCCACGCCTTCAACCTTGCAAGCATCGCAGATTTTCACCTCCACACCCACAAGCTCCTCCTGTCCAGTCCTATCAGTGGTGAAAATAATTAACCAACATCAGGCTGTCCCCGCCCCCCTTGGTGACTCCCTTTGCCTTGACTCAGCTTCCTGAGCTCCGCTTGTAAAATGCATGTGCCAATTAAAATATATCTGCTTATTTAGTAAGTACTTTACAATTAGGTGTTAGCTAATAAGTATTTATACTTCCATTGTACATATATCTTTTGAAAATTTAATGTTAATTATCACTAAACAAATCTCATATTTTAACTATGTATGTTCAGCCGCTCGGTTGTACTGATATAATAAAGCGTTAATTATTATGCAAACTAACACGAGCAAAAGTTCGAGAAGAGGAAGCGAATGACAAACCTAGAACCCGACATTACTAGGCCAGCCTCAAATACCCGACATACACAAAACGAATTCATTGCGCCTAGGCCTAACGAGTCTCCGTCCAATCGCTAACATCGCTAAAATCTACAAATATTCTCTCTGTTTCTTTCGTTATCTTTACCGTTTCCACCCCCTCCTTCCACCCTCTGCTCTTTCTTAATCCCCTCTTTAACTACACTGACTCCCTTCTAAGTGAATCGTCTGCTTCCACATGTCGATGGGGTCAACTTGTCCAAAACAGCGCAGCTACTCTGTTCTTCTTAACCGAGGACATTCCTGTAGTGCAGTCGCCCTGCTGCTTGCGTATCCGATCACACATCACCATCAATGTCCTATTTCTTACCAACACAGGCTCCAGAAAGGATTCATATCCCTAGTTAATACCATTATTTTCGCCATAGTTCATGAATGGTTTATCGCCGGAAAATCTTTACGAAAATTTGCAATCAAAAAGTATTCATACCCTATACCTTTTGTTAAATTATATTCACTCTATATCCTTTTCTCCTAAGAAAACAAACGATTATTATAGTTTAGGAGGTTTTTTTCCTTACATGGACTCAGCCCTTCAGTTCATGCCATGGAATTATTTTCTGTAGAGTTGTGTCCTGGACACTGGAAGAATCTTTCCAATATGTTTGTTTTAGTCCTTTAGCCACGAAAAAAACAACTTCGATGTCCGTTTGAGGACGTTGTTGTGTTCAAAGATCCATCTTCATCCGAGTCTAAGCTTGTGAGCATCACTCCTCCGATACTGTTCAAATATCTTCCTCTAGTATTCTTCCTTCATTGTTCTGTTATTCGATGCAATGTACTAACGCCTGTTACACAGAAACTACCCCCGCAAAATAATATATCCACCTCCATATTTTACTGTGGAAAGTATTTTGGTAAAGACCAACCAGCCTCACCCCTTTTAAGCCAAACTTACCTGATATCATTTGGATCGAAGAAATCAAACTTAGTTTCATTTGACCATAGCAAGATAGTTCCAAAAATTTAAATATTTCTCCAAATGAGCTTTAACGTACTTCAGACGGGCTGTCAAATGAATGTTTTTCAATAAAGGTGTCTTTCTCTGAAGCCGTTCAAACATTTCCGCTTCGAGGCAAGATATTGGACCCAGTATTTAAACTGAAATTGTCACCTTACTCTCACAACTGATCGTTCACTATCTTCTGGTCACCATTGAGTTATTTTTTTACACATCTAATGATCCTTTGAACCGTTCGAAGTGGAATATTTTGAGAATGAGCCGAACCAGGGAGATTTGCATTTGTCCTCATTTCCCTAAACTTTCTTACAACAGAACACTTAAGTTTAGGGCCATTTAGTCCTTCAGGAAACGCATTTTCGCTCAATTTAGATGTGAATTCATGTTATTATTCTCAATTTGACGTCGGGAGACAGTTCCCTACCTTACGACATGATGCTGCTGAAGAAAGCATTGTTAGAAAGTTCTAGACTATTCTATCCCAAATAATAAATAGGTCACAGAAACTACTCGCGCGACTTAGAAACTGCGTCATAATTTAAATCATATAAATTAAACAGATGGATGTGAAAATTATATTGTAGGGATAATTTGTGTTGCGAATTTTAGAGAAAGAGTTATTGCTCCTTTATTATTATATCAATCATATTTAAACTTTGGTGAGATGTTTAGAAATGCATTCATATCAATGCCCCCAAATTTATTTCCTCTGTTAAGTAAGGGCCTGAAATTTTTTTACAGTATGTGTACAAGATCTTAAATGCTATTGACCCTATCACGGCCCCTGTGTGTCCAACGTGCCGGGACTTGCTGCTTATTCTTCGAACTCGTCTGCGCTGCATCGGTTATCTCACTTTCGCTATTTTCTCCCATCAGGTGTCAACTGATCTGCCGATTGCTCATCGCTTCTCTCTTTGTCACTTGATAGAGACTCTGTAGAAACCTGTTTGCTTGCAAAGCGCCATACGGTTATTATTATTATTATTTATAATAATAAACAGAATTTCAGAATTTGACTCTTTAAAATGAAATTCACATTTTACCTCGAAATCAATTTTGCAAAAGTTAAAGTAATGAACAAATAAACAAATTGGAACTGTAATTAATAAATTCGATTGCAACCACCTTCCCTTTATTTGGTTGGGTCCCCCAACTTTAGAATGAAATCAATATAAAGAACAGTATGACAATCATTGACAATCTCCTGAACACCAGAGGTAGGTTATCATTTGGAAATAATGGACGAGAAGAACGGGATTATTATGCCATCTCCTTAGAAAGGATTGCAAATGGAAGAGTGATGTGATATGATTGCGAACGAAAGGATGAGAGAGACAGCGGTGTTGTGTTTGCTATGTGTGTAATTACGTTTTGGCGGATCTGCCAGCACACCTGCATCAGACTCGGCGGTCCGCCAATTGGCTGTAGTTACCCAAGGGCGTCGAAATGTTTGGTTTCCCTTCTCGTCTGGAGTCAAACCCGACACCTAGACATGGAAATCCAATTCCTCATCCACTAGACGACGAGAGCTAACAATAAAAAACAATAGGAATAAATCCCCAATTTAAATTCCTAATATTATAATACACAGTTTAAAATCCATCTTTAAACCACCTGATTTAAAATGCTCTATTTAAATCTCCAATTTAATTCCCTTATTTAATAAATCAGTCGTTGACAGCTGTCAACTTCATGCCAACGTGCGGCGTCGCCTTAACAAACCTATTTTTTTATATCGATATTAACCACACGCCTTTAGGGGGGAGGGCGTTCTTTTTTATCAAGTAAATTGACCTCGATGGCAAATTTATTTTTGTGGTGGCAAATAAATTCTTTTAATTAAGGATTTTTCGGCTTCCTAAAATCCACACAGAGAAAGAAGCAAACAGTTTTTTTAGACGATACAGAACACTTCTGTTAATATCAATTTCTTCTTCTTATTCCTTTACTAAATAAAAATAAGGATAGCAATGAAAAAAATGATTCTTCTCGTGCTTTCCTATCACTACAAGTTTTTCATATTTATTCCTTCCTTTGGTGCGAGTGTGCTTTGGCTGTAGTAGATTGACGTCCAAAAGATTCGTACATGAATCACAGGTACACATGTAGATTAATGTGTATGCGTAGTGCGAGACTTAGTACAAAAATAAGGAAATCGATGAATAGAGGCATGATTGGTACATGTGTAGATAAGTGTTTATCACCATGTCAAGACCTAACATTAGAGCTAACGGCATTAATTCGAGGACCATTAAATTGTACATATATATATATATAAATCAAATTATAATAATATCGTTAGTCTTCTAGTGTAGTTTGCTTACTAGAAGATATTTTCCTTTGTCTTCTTGCTTAGTTTTAAGAGATCCTAGACACTTTGCTAGTTTTCATAGTACTTACCCTACTGTGAACATTTTAAAAGAGGTATTGTGACAGGAACCTATTAAACTAATCATTTGAGATTATTGCAGCATAGCTGTGTAACAAAGGGGCAGTCAGAGTCAAGCGAGTGTCAAGGAAGCAAGGAGGAGTCTCTAGACCCATCCCAACGCTATTATCACTTTTGACCTCGATAGGCTACACGTATGGCTACGTGCTGGTTTATATCGCTAATGCTTCGTTTTAGTAGCTCAAGCCACTATGGCGCTTGGATCTGGCAGGGTGGCCGTAATCGAGGATATGACTGACTCATCTTTCTAAGGCAAAGATTCAAGATCGATTAATGAGGCCGTTGAGTTCTTCTTCGACACCCTCATCGCCGCGACTCTGACTGCTATTACTCGAACGTCTCGCCGTTTTGCGGTTGTCCGATTCCTTGGTGTTCAACCGCGTACAAGAAGAGACTCAGAGTGAAACTGCATGCCTAAAACGACTAAAAGGGTATCCCGAACGATTACACCAAGTTGAATATTTCGACAGCGAGGAACAGATTTTGTTTCATTTTAAAGTACCCTTGCCGCTTTTCCACTATCTGACAGGAACGCTCTTGCAGAGGTGGGAAAGTGCATTAGAAAGATTCCGGTTAAGTTTTTAAAGCTCCCCTTCTCCTAGTGCGTTCTCTAGGAAGTCAAAACCACCATCTTGGGACCCACGTCTGTGGTAAAATCTTAGCGAGCGCTTTCCCCACATTCTCCAGCGGAGATTGTGCTCCGTAAGCACTTTTAAAACGCAGCTCACACTGAAAGGCAGCAGTTGGACTTAATATCAAGAAGCGGGGAACCTTTCAAAGCCATCTTATATTGAGCAAGTTACAATCCGCTCTAAATTCATGCTTGAATACCGCCCCCACTCCCGATGATATCCCATACATCATACTTCGACACATATCTTGGTAAGAAGAAATATTTGCAGATTCTTTACAAGTGGCTATCGTGGTTACCTTCACAAACTAGGAAGAGATCACTCCACCATGGCTGGTTGCATAGCTTAATTCTAAGCCGCATAGGTCAGCTTTTCTCTGCACAGTCCGGCTTCCATAAGTTTTAATCCACTTCGGAAGATTTAATCGAGCTGAAGTGTTCTATCTGCAAGGCTTTCCTCGCAAGCAGCATTTTGACACGATAATTTTTATTTGTAAATGGTTAGGATACCCTAGGCGTTACGATATTACAAAGACCCAACGATCTATTTTCGTGAGGGGAAACCTGCGATGAGTTTTTACGACATAGTGGATAGTACGTTCGTTTGTGGTCAATCAATCCTCTTCAATCTCCTAGGGCAAAAGGAGGGTGTGCTGCTATGAACTCTCCTTAGCGTCACTTTCAGTGCTTCTCTTATTATAAGCCGAAATTCATGTTTCAATGTTTTGGGGGCCAGACCTTTGCGATGTACTGTGGTCACCTTCAAGGAAATCACGTCGATCAAGGCCTTTTCTTAAATGTTGCTTACCTGGTCCACTTGGACTCGCACAAATTGGTAGGTCTTGTATTTGACTAACGCTCTACCTGGTAGTTGCATATAGCCAACCTTTGATTCTCTTGTCGCGCCTTTAGGCATTCATCGCATTATAGGTTCAGCTCGTTAGTTACTAATATTGCTTTACTTCTGTTCACCCATTCCTTTCTTCGCTGAAAACTGGACTAGTATGTGAAATTTACTCCTTTTCATCCGACCGCTTGATGAAGAAGGTGAATTAGAACCGCCACACTTGGCGTCTACCTCAGTCATTAACGGCTTTCGTTTCTTCGTTTCTTCCCCAGCCAATAATGACGGTGCATAGTCGAATGAAAGATATTCATGTTCTAAACCTTTTGAATATAGGCTTATAAAACTTTTTCGATTTTTGTATTACTGACTAAGATAGATAGCACCGATGATTTGTCGCAAGACGCCACCCTGGAAGATACTACCTTTGATAATTAGTCACCGCAACTCTGATCTCAAAGCTTCAACAACCCAGAATAATTGTTTCCGTATTTTTTGGAGGTAATATCGTGTCAGACTGAAGCTCAATTGTGTAAACGAAGGAGTCCAATTTGAGGAGGATTTAAGTTTCTATGCCAGCTCCTCCTTATATTAAGCAAGAACGTCTCACTGCCAAACTGATTAAATTACACCGCTTAGTACCGGGATTGCATGTTGTGGCTAGTTCGGAGACTGATTTAAAATTTATAGACAATCCCCAAACTCACTCGATGCATTGGAGACTACACATCCTTTAGTTCACAGTATCCGTGAAGTCATGTCTTCTTCAAGTTTTTAGGATTTCGAAATTGTCTTCTGCTGGGTTCCTAGAGATGTAATGGTTTTGGGACATAACGCGCTAGCGAGGGTGCCGGGATACCCTTACAGCATTAGCAAATCGATTGGCCTTGTGATCTTCTCAAGTCCGACTACCTAGCAGGAATCACCACAGCCCTTGCATTTTAATGGTAAATATGACGGGAGAGAGAGAGAGACTGTGGATGAATCTAGGAGTTTTTGTGAAATTTCGTCTCCAAGTTTTCTGTTGAGTTATCAACCAATGTCTCAACAGCGTCATTTTTGTTGCCTTCTCTTTGATACAATTGCGTGACGCATCTTAATTTATTGGTTCACCAGATGTTAGCACAGTTTATGATTAAATATCTCAATCTGGGGGTAACGTTAGCGATACCTATGCCAGTAAAGCAACAGTTGTGGTCGCTTTCACCTGTACCGAGTCCTTGGGCGGGACTTCTGCATAACGGACCGTAGTGTGAATGAAATTCGGGACGGGATTCCTCTATAATATTTATTTATTTAAATTGTTGGTTGTACACTCAGCTTCTCTAGATACACAGGGTTCCCTGAAACAACCGAGCATATATTGTAGATAATGTTGGGGTTGTGAGGTGTTTATTGGCTGATTTCTTTTTCCTTATTAATTTAGGTTTGAGTGACTTGGCTCAGCGATAGGCCGTTATTGGAAATTCGTCAGCGATTCCACAAAATTATATCGATTTTCAAAGCATAGTCTTCATTCTGCATTTTTTCTTATATATGGATAAGTTTTATCTAATTTAGGTCTACAAGACCCCATTCATGGCACAGTACTCCCACATTCTTACTGTAGGGATTTCCACGTTTTTGACACATGTGTTTACTTATGAATTTAACTTATTAAGGACTTAAGTTAGCACTTGAGAGTGACTGGGCTTCTTGTACGGACTTGTTCTTCAAGTTTTACATTCGGATCTTTGCTTTCGACATATCGAGTCAAATCGCCTGGGTCCCTAAGAAGGCAGAATCCTGCATGAAAGCCAGCAAGGATACCGACGTGTACATTAACATCTAAGGGAATCATGCCTGCAATCCAGTGCGTCATTAACCAGCATGAAATCCAGCGTATACTGAAATCAAGCATAAAATATATCGCTGGGCAAAAATCAAACATGAAACCCGAAATAAAATCCAACACAGGCACAAAGTGTGCATAGAATCCATCGCGGGTCCAAATCCAGTATGGAATCCAGCAAATCTTGGAATGCAGCAAGGCATGAAATTCTAATTTTTTACCGCTTTTATTTTTACTTCTTTTCCCTCATTCTTTTATTTTTTCTTCACCTCCTTTGTCTTCATTTGTCAGCACGCATATTACGGGAGGGAGGGGGGGCTACACGATTCGACAGGCCTAAATCTCTCGATTCATTTCATTTAAAAGCTCGAATAAATATTTAGTGGTTAGAATGAAGCAAATTTCCGGGTATTTTTATCTCTCGGAGAAAACATTAAAATTCAAGTCTAAATCTTGGGGCTAAAAATGTTTGCAATGCGATTTAAATGGAATTGAAAGACAAACACGAAATTAAAATGTTGAAGCATTGAATTACGAACGCTGTAACCGTTATTTGTGTCGTACGTCCCAATGCCTTCAGGGGACTTTCTGCGGGATTCGCCCAACGTTGGTGTTTCACTTTAAATAAGAAAAATACTATCATTCTCTTCCCTTCTCCCCCAAATCTCTCTTTCTCTCTTTCTATCGCTCTCTCTTTCTCTCTCTTTCTCTCTTTCTATCGCTCTCTCTTTCTCTCTCTTTCTCGCTCTTTATCTTTCTTTCTGTCCCTTCCCCCCTCCCTCTCTCTCTCTCTCTCTCTCTCTCTCTCTCTTTTTCTTTCTGTCCCTCCCTCTCTCTGCACAATCAAGACCAATATCTTATGACCAAAATAGCCTTAAATGAGACCAGACCCTAGATACCAATACCACCCCCCTCTATTCAAGGAACACAAAAGAATAGTCTGTTCATTAGTAGAATCATGATTCGTTTTGCCCCATTGCGGCGTCTGCACGCATCAACGCCTCATTTATCCCTAAAAATCCCAAATCCTCACATCATTTTCTCCACTCCTCTTGATGGGACGCTGTGCCCTTTAGGCATCTCACCCGCTCATAGTTCCTCCTTTGGCTTATATAATTATAATAAATATGACAAATTTAAATATAAATATAACATATAAATACAAAAATTACTTGTAAAATTAATCAAATCATTTATTTTAAGGAAATAGGGCAGATCGTATATATAAATGTTAAAATTGGGTTCTTGTATGCGCAATTAATAATAATAAATTAATTATGAAATGAGCTTTCATGATATTTTAATTATACTTTTGTTGAAATTGATGACTTGTATTTAGTACAAGTCATCAACGTAATTGGATGACTAAGACAAATTGATATTATTCGATCGACCAAAATCGCAGGTGTTAAAACTCTTGACAATTTACAATTTATTTTTAATAAAATTAATTTTTCTAACAAAAATTATTGAATTAGGTAATATATTAAGTTTCTCTTATATAACAATGGTTTGTAAGAGATAAATTATGGAAATGAAAAACTAACTACAAATATATAAATAGCTCTCTATTCATTTTGAATGAGCAAATGATGTGGCTTGAGAGTTAATGGGAGATGGTCGCAAATACGAATAGAATGGAATCTTGAGTTGTTGATCTAGTGAATTCAGAAAGGGTGAAATTTACAGAACTAGGAAATCAATTTGCATAAGTATGTTTGGGATGTGGGTGAGTAAATAAGTTGAACACTTTAGGAATTTGATTGCGAGATAAAAATTATCGAGAGAATTATCGGAAAGTTAGTTGAAATTGGAGCGCTGGGTGAGTAGTAAAATGTAAGCGATTTCCATCTTATTATAAGAAGAATATGTTTTTTTTTAATAGCCAGAGCTAATGTAACCCCAAGGGGTGATTCCCCAAGTGATTTTAGATAGAATAGCTGCTTTCCATATTTTTTAATAGTTTACTCTCCTCTTTCAGAACCATAATATTAATGATTGTTAGTATCGACCTCCCCTAATGTAAGGAGCTAATATTTAATGGTTAATAAAGGACTTTAGAGTAGGCAAAAAACTCTGATTGATAGTTTGGGAAAAGGTTATATGATTTCCCAGAGATGCTTTGAGAGGAGTTCAGTCACAAATTCACTCGTTAGTTGTTAGTTAGTTTGCAAAAGCAATGAAAAATGAAGAATATTCGAAAAGTGTTAAAGTTTACTAAGAAAAAGGAATTTACAAAGAGGCTGAACGATGCAGTCTAAAAGGGATTTGCTTGATTGGAAGGTGCGTGAAATTGAAGCAAAGTTTCTTGCAATGGAAATTTTTTGACAGTACAAGGTTACACTATTACAAAATAATAAAGCTAAACACTTACCTTATTCCGATGAAGAGCCTAAATAAACTTACTGTTAATCCACACATACTTTATAAATATTATACTTAAGAGAAGATAAGTTATTTAGAAAATGTAAAATGAGAGTGCTAAAGAAAACGGATTTCATGGTTCCTTTATTATTATTATTTGACGGACTACAAACCCTTGCTAGTAGACCAGAATGCTATAATCCCTAAGGCACCAGCAGGGAAGACAGTCCCATAATATAAAACTAGATGAAAAGAGAAGAAGTCAGGAGACGACACACACTACTTAACGCTTCAACAAAAACGAATAAACACCAGTTTTAAACTTTTGAAGTTCATAAGATTCAACCACAGGACTAGACAGCTCATTCCATAACCTGGTAGTTGCTAGAATGAAGTATTTAGAGTACTGAGATATGTTACATATCCCAACCGTGAAAGCTTGGTTATTTGCATTAGTGGCATTTCTAGTTAACCGAGCTGGACGAAAAGGATCAGGAAGTTCACTATACAAAGGATGATTAGGAATATGATGTATCTTATACAGTATACACAATAAACTCACAGAGCACTAGTGCGACAGGTCAAACTCAAGATCAGAAATCAAACACTTGCAAGCTCTTAGATTCCTGACCAGTAGCTTAAGATAAGATGCTGCAGCAGAAGACCAGACAGGAGAACGATACTCCAGACAAGGAAGTATAAACGATTTGAAACAATTCCTCGTAACAGGAATGTCTTCAAAAATTTTATAAGATTTCCTAAGTAAACCAATCTTTTGGGCAACCAAAGAAGAAATAGAGCGCACATGTTGTTCAAAGTTAAACTAGCTGTCAGTAAAATAGTACACCTAAAATTTTAAAAGATGAGCAAGTGTATAATACAACTTTCTTTATTATAAGATCAGGATGATTTGGGTGCAGAGTTATAGATCTACTAACAATCATACTTTAGGTTTTGTTTGCATTAAGCTTCATAGCCCATAAATTGCACCAATTATTTATCTTTGTTAAGGCTCTATTCATTGATTCAGAAATCAAATACCTTTGAAGAGCAGAAGGTATGACTGCTATCAAAGTAGCATCATCAGCATAAGCAACTAGTTGGTTTTCCAGTCCACCCAAATATTATAAATATATAGAATGAATAAGAGTGGGCCCAGAACACTACCTTCGGGACTACCAGAAATTACCCTTCTCCACTCACTAGGTTGCCCATCCACAACTACACGTTGTCTACCGTAAGTCAAGAACTCAGTTAGGGCATTGAGAAAAGGGTCACAAATACCCAGCTGTCTAAGTTTGTAAATCAGTGCTTTGTGACTAACAAGATTAAAGGCTGCAGTAAATTAAAATGCAACCATACGAGCTTCAAAACTAAAATCCAAAGCCTTTTGAACCCTGTCCGAAAGGGTTAGGACAGCATCACAAGCATCAAGACCCTTATAAAAGCCAACGGCTGACTTGGAAAGAGATTAAAACTCTCTACAAATCCATTTAAACGTTTAACCAAGAGCTTAGGGAGAATAGAATTGATGAAAATTGGACGGTAGTCTGAGGGACAGGAGCCAGCAGAGACAGATTTAGAAGTAGGAGTAACATTAGCAGTCCTCCCACACAAGCTGAACTTTCTTTCTCTAGATAACTTGCAAAAGATAACAGCAATCTCTGGGGCTACAAAATGAGCAGTCTTAATGAAGAACAAAGTAAATATACCCTCACGACCAAAACTGCCATAAGGATCTAGGTTTAGCAACAGCTGCTTAATTTCACGTGATCCAAAGGCTATTGTTGTTAACTTAACTTGAGGGTGACATGACTGGGGGAGATTTAACTCCACACCACTTTAAATTTCCTCAAATACATTAGAAAATAGTGTTGCTTTATCCTTTTGGCAATGAGTAATAGACCCATCTGATTAAAAAAAAGGTGAGATGCCATCATTACTACCAAATAGAGCAGACTTCAGAGTAGACCACCACTTATGAGACTGAGTGGCACTTAAGAGCGTTTCTTTAATGCCACAATTATATTCTCTCTCAGCTAGAGCATAAACCTCTTGCGCCAGAGATCTGAACCTGATATAGTTATTCCAAGTTATATCAGATATATTCCTTTTCCAAAAATTGTAGGCTTCTTGTTTATCCAGATATGCACGCTTACAGACATTATTGAACCATGCTTTGTACTTGTTGCTGAAAGTCACAACCCTAAATTAAATACGCCTCTCAATTATATAAACAAGAACATTACCAAGAGATTAAACAGGATCATCTTGGCGGTAGAAATGGAGTCAATTAATAAGAGAGAGATCCCCTAGGACTCCATTCCAGTCAGCTTGTGACTTCAAGTAAATCTTCGAGATAATGATAGTTCAGGGACAGATTGCTCCGTTCTTATATGGGCAGAGATATACTTAAGTCTGGTCAGATTTTACAATAGGACTCCCTCAAATGGTATTAACAACACCAGGGACATCAGTAAGTATTAAATCTAGAATATTACCAGATATATGCATTGTTGGTCTTTGAAATAATTGATCACAACCAGGAATAAATCACCAAATAGGTATAAAAAGCCGATGGTCATAAGTTATCACCGAAATCCTTACGTTGCTGCTCAGTCTTCAATGGAAAGTTCATTATTTAGTTAAAGAGTCGACACAAGAACCTTAAGTTTATTTTAATGAGCGAAGTTGACCCCAATTGTTTCCATGGCAACTTCAGTATCCCATAGGAACCACCCACTTGGGAAGAGTTTCCTGATTGAAAAAGAGTAAGCGACAAAACACGCATGTACCCCTCCAATGGTGGCTCTTAAGGTTCTGCCTTTGAAAATATGTAACTGATAGAGAAGACCTACCCAACCCCACCAGAAGTGGAGGGGGGGGGGCGTAAGATCAAAAGAACGTGCTCATGATCGCACACCTCTAAAATCTGCTTCCACCGAGAGTGGTCAATTGGAAATACTATTTTTTTCCTCCCTCTTAAAAATAAGTAGCAGATTAGGCTTTTTCTCTGCCGTTGGTAAAATACTAGTCTCTAAAAATTTCCAAATAGGCCTGGTAAGGGCTCACTTAACACATATTAACATTCCTTCCACATCCTAGAGAAAAATCTCATGAGGCGCAGTGCTTTAGATTTAATTCTATCGATTTCCTTTGAGACTATCGCCTTTGTAATTTAAATATCTTTTAATTACTCTTCCTCATTACTCTTGAAGCTTAAGGATGCCTTAAGTATAATTAGATTATCCTTGAATGTAAATACTAAAATAAAATACTAATTAATCATCTTAGCCATGTCATCAATATCACTCACTAACTCTCAAACTGTAGTTTTATGTGAGCCTATTTTATCTCTAGTCTTAGTTTTGTATAATTGAAATATAACTTTATCTTTATTTTCCCTATTTGTTACTTTAATTTCATAATTTCGCTTCGCTATCTTAATTAAATTTTCAATGTAGCAAGTTAGCTTATTGTATCTCTGCCTTAATTGACCTCACCATTTTATATTTTCCTATAAATGCCCCTTTTAATGATAATATAATGTTGAACTTTATCCGACATCAATTTAGGTCGACAACCTTGGATCTAATTCCACTATATAGAATATTTATAGTATGTCCGGGAAGTAATTTCTCATATTCCTGATCTACACTATTCCTCTCTACCTGAAGGTTATATATCCTCTCGACTGTTCTCATTATCATCAATTTTCATGACCTGACCTTAATCGCTAGTCCCCAAACAACCATCTCCAGCTACCTCATAAATCCACTATAATCTACTTTCCTATAGTCTGGTATTTCAACCTTATTCATTCTACTGAGAACCAGGTTTCATTTTAACTTACCATTTTAACAATGGTCGCTATCTCCCCCCAAAATTTCCACTCTCTGTATCGCTAATACCTTCCACCCTATTTGTTGGAACTAAATCCAGTATATTATCACCTCTAGTGTGTTGGTTTACAACCTGTATAATAATATGTTTCTGTACTATATTAAAAAATTCCTTAAGCTTCGTGATCACCTACAAGAGCTTCCCAGTTTATATTTCCGTAATTAAAAACAACTATTATACACACACGTTAAGTTCTACTTTAATGTTCGATCTCCCGCCACAGCGGCCCTGAAGCTTCCTTTCTAAGATTTGGTGGTCTATATAATTATCTTATGAGAATTTTATTCTTTCTCTCCTTAACATCTTGCCATAATGACTTTGTGATAGTATCTGTTTTAAATGAGGTGAATATAACTAATCAACCCTCCTACTTTCCACCTGTTCATATCCCTATCAAACATATTATAACAATCAATCTGAATCTCAGATCAATAATTCTTCTCTGAAAAATCAAGCTATGACTCTTATGTGAATAACCTAGAAAAATCTCTACACTAACTAGCCTTCCTAACAAATCCATATTATTCCTTATTCTCTTACTATTTGCATAGTATATTTTCGAAAGTATCGTTCTTTATGGTCGTACAATTACTACACTCTATCTTCCTAGTCCCTATACTCATTTGCCCGCTTGTTGCTCGCTAAATATATATAAATGCTCTCACCCATACTTATCTCATCCTATTTAATCCGACAGCATATACCGATACTCTGCTAGAGACAGTCACAACACTTTCACACCTTTGTGACTCAAGTACAACCCATCCATTGCAAAAAAAACTCCCTTCCCCCAAAACTGACCACATGTATCCAAAAACATTAGTCTCATACTATCAAACAATACTTTCACTCTTTAATTTATCCACTCTAAGCTTAGGTAAACCTTTTGACACTACATACCTCCTTTTACTATCCCAAAACTTTCCTCCCAATCCTATATCTAGACAGTACATAGTTCCTCCGAACTAGTTTTCCATATGCCACTCACTCCTACATGTAAAATAACAACTGTATTCCTTTCAGCCCCATCCACTATCCTTTCAACTCTCTCACTCACATCCGCTACACATGCACCTGGCAAACAAATACTCATCCTTCTTCTAACTTCACATTCTCACAAAGTTCTGTCTAAATAGTTGATTTTTAAATCACACACACAAACACTTCAGATTTCTGATCACCTACAAGAACTTCAGTCTATCTTTCCGTAATTAAAACCACCTCTTCTACACACATGTTTGCTTCTACATGAATGTTCGATCTCCTGCCACAGTTTATTTTCTAACTCAACTTTCTCCTTGGTCTCAAAAACACTGAACTTCTTATTACATGCAATAGGCGAAGACCTACATTCTATACCTAGGTCTTCTACCCCTACATCCTCACGCCGGGATCCCTACTTACATCCAGAACAGGAGATTCCTCACTAGCTACCTGTTTCCTTTCTCCCTTCACCACCTTCCTTTCGCTACTCTTCCTACTCCTAAATGGGGTAAGCTTACGATCCCGACAACTCCCCATGGGCGTTTCGCTGAGATCCCTCCTTAAGGGAGGTACTAACTCCTCCAACATAGCTATTATTTCTAAATCCCGCTCTCTTTCCTCCTTAATTCATTTACACACATACAACACAAGCAATGCCTACTCCTACCATTCCACATCAAACACAAATATTTCAAGAATCACGCTCGCTTTCACCTTTACGCTTACTATCAGTCTTCCAATTTTTCTCAAGTCATTGCAATCAGCCATTTATACTAAAGTAATATTTAAAAATATAAAAAAGTCCTTCAGAAATAAAAAAAGAATAAATACAGTCACGTAAGTAAGACTATGACACTAATTAATATTTAAAAAGAGCTAAAAATATAACTACTTAACTATATAAATTATGTAACTTAAGTATCGAATGTTAATTTAATTATAAATAAACCAAGCAATGGCTTCGCCACTCCCTCCCTAGGTGAGAGCTTGCGCTTCGCTACTAAGATTAAAATTTAAAATCTAAAAAAAAGCAGCTATGATTAAATTTTTATAAATTTTCTGAACTTCGCCAATTATGATAATTTTAAAAAGAACTTTAAACTAAATTTTACCCCTTTCAAAAAATCACGTCTCTTAAAATATAGTTATAGAAGATAAAATAAAAAAGCAGCCTTGCTTAAATTTTAATCAATTTTCTGAACTTCACCAATTGTAATTCATTTTCTTTAAAAACATACTAAAGCATTGGATAATCATATTTTTTTCTGAACTTAACCATTATGTATTTTTAAACTCTAAAGAAATTCAAAGAAGTTACATTGATAAAAATTTAAAATATACTTACATAAGTCATAACAAACTAAGATGAAATTATTATTCAAAATATCCAAGAAATCTACTTCTTAAATTATAGAGTTAGTGACGACGAATTTTGCATTTTGGTAAGTTTTTCTCGGAGCTTAGTGGCATAACCAAATGAAAATACCCTTTATTAAGAATGGAATATTTACCGTCGAAACAGATAATAGAGGGAATAAACAAAAATATATAATGAGCCATAGAACGATCTATATTAAGTCACTGTCGAGCTAATTGTTTAAGAATTAAAGGAACCATAATGATAACTAACCTGCTATTTGAAGGATTTGAAAAAATATTACTTTATTGATCTTTCAAGAAATTCCACACTTAATAAACTTGCAACTATAATTTTTCATTTTAAAAATTATTAAACTTCTAAAATATATCTGTTCCATCTGTATATCTTCAAGTTATGAAATTATCCATTCGAGTCTGTATTTTAAGTAAATTTCTTTTGGTGAGTTTCTAAAAACAACATCTGGACCACTCGATAACGGCAAATATATACATATAAGGTGTTAAAATGGTTATTCGTTAATTCCTTATTCTTTTTCAACTCTGTTCTCATCATTCTTTTCACTTTATCGTCTCAATTTTATTATATGAGTCATAGATATTACGGCTTTTAATACAATATTTTCTTCACCATATCCACCTCAACTGGGAGAAAATATTAACCCTCTCAATTCCCTTAAACCTGTTTTTATGTGTAAATATCAATTCCAAAATGCTGTTGTGATTAATGTTCTCTTTTTTGCAGGCGAACATCCGGCAGCCATGCAGGGAGGGGACACAATGTCCCTTCACAGCCCTTCCCTCATCGTTCTGATTGGCATTTCTGCTCTGGTGAAGTGTGAACAGATATTTGGCCTTCCTTCAAGATAGTCACTATCGGGAGTGGGCTTTCTATCATATTTTGTACAGCCTTTGCACGCAAATAATTGTTAAATAAGTGTCTTTCTGTACGATATGTATGTATCTAACTATATACAAAAGGGCAAAGTCCCCAATTTTCTAGCTACCTAAAATAAACCTTTATTAACATGTTTCCAGTTTGAACCAAATACCTAAACCACCATTGTCGAAACAGAGGCAACTAAAATCTGGAAAGAATTAGAGTATTAAAAATACTAAACTTAATCTGTTTGTAGGTAAGATAGAAAAAGGGATATTAAGGACAAAAATACACAAGGTAATAGAATAAGTTTTCTTAGCATTCAAACTATATGTAAAATCACTTGCATAAAGTTTCTGCTGGTCTAACATTAGAAATAGAGTATTCTGAATGGAGAATTTGCGTTATTAACTTTAATATACTCACTGTTTAAATATTAAGAAAGATTACATTTCATCTGATCAGAATGTGATCGAAATCGGATGTAGGACTATATATTTTCAGGGGAAGAGTATTAGTTTTAAAACTATATTCAATAATAAATTTGTAAACAATTACTCAAGGAATGAATGTTAAAAATCGAGAGGCTTTAAAAAAATGTATAACCTCTCGATCATTCTTAACCTAAATGGCCTACATGATATGTATCTTCCAATATTTTTACTTTTTCTAACTTCGTAACTCCTTCTACGAGCCTCTTTCCAAACATCTACTGATGGATATTAGCTCGTTGATTTCTAATTTGGTTTGTTCCAAAACATTTTTTGTTGGTTAAAATTATTTTTGGTATTGGTATTCCAACTTAAAATACGAAAAGGAAGCCAAATTTCTTTCCGATTATATGAGTCGCGCTAATTTGCATTTTAGCACCATCTAAGGAGATCAGCGAGCCAAGAGATGGCCGAAAAGGGACATCAGAATTCCATTTCGAGTTTACCCCTAAAGTGAAAACTGCTGAGAGAGCAGTAATCTACCAACCACTTTTTTAAAATGTTTTGCTACTTTCAAAAAGTATCTCATTAGCTAGTAATTTTGTAGGTTAAAATTCACTTTTTAAAAAAAATTCTAGACGCCTGTGTCTGTTTATTCTTCTGAAAATTGTATGCATAGTAGAAATTAGGCGCATTTCTTCATTTGTGAAAAGCCTACCCAACAAAGTTGTAACTTGTTTGCCATGTATATAACTTTCTTTGCTAAATTTTATGTCTGTGTATTCCTTTCAAGTACGCATATATACGTAGGGAGATAGTAGTTGGGAAGTAAGAGAGATAATTAATTTACATGCATAATTAAGACATTTACAAACTAAAAATAGGGATAAAATTGCAAGAAAATAATTATAATAGTTATTTTTAGTCACTGAAATTTTTTTCTCAGATTTTAACTTCATATTTTATCCCTCAAAAAATAATACATTATTTTAAATATTATTTCTATCAATACTATTCATTTAATGTAAAATTTCTATATAAGAAATTGCCCTTCTGACTTCATTACTATGAGTATAGATCATTAAATTACTTAAGATGTGAGGTTTAGTTCAAAATTGCGATTTTGAATGTGTTCATACAAGCGGAAAGCTCACGTGAGATCTCTTTTACCGCTATTTTTCTTCATATTTCTTTTTCTTAAGGTCGAATAGAAATTTTTGAGTTAACCGATATTTTGCTATGTCAAAGGCGTTGAAGCGTCAGAATGATGTGTGTTGATTCATTAAAATATTGGGCACTTGTGCAGTGAGAGCGTTGTTGAACGTAGGATGACGTACACTTTGTGGACACAAGTTGTTTTGAGTATTCTTCTCCACCCATCTGTAATAGCATCATTCATTTGTGATCTCGTTACTGCGATGCTACCTATCCATATCTGATATCATGATGGAGTGAGTACAGATGTACTGGATCTGAGATGGTGGGGGCCTTGCTTTTACTTCTGAGTGAAAAATGTAGTACCTAATTAATTACCCAAAATTATGTGTACTTATCGCAATTCTGAACACCTAGTTCTCCATCACATGATTGTTATTTTTGAATTAAATCAAGTGATTTTCTGTTAATAATCTTGATTTAGAGAAATCCCCAATAAATTCTGATTCTAATAATATTTTTGTGGCTTTCAACCAGGGCGCCTTTTTAAGAGTAAGAGTCATTGAAATAGTTATCAAATTTAACGTCGTAGTTAGCATGCACTAAAAAAATACTATTTCATTAGTGTTATAGTATCTTTGGTAAATTTAGAATATACAGTCACCCACTTTAAGGAAATTTAATGACTCTATCTTTAGCTCCCCTCCGAAGGGGCGGAGCATTGCTTAAAAACAATACACATTGCAGTGCCTAACAACGTCTGGAAACCGCATTTGAATTAGAATCCTAAGGTAATTATTTTGAAATGGGGGTGCTTTGCCGCCAATAATCCCTTTTATAATGGGGTTGCACCACCGCCCTCGCTATCTGAAATCAACTTCTGGTATATAAGACGTGCCCAGAAGGCTAATTAAATCAAACATATTTTCTTTAATAAATATTTAGTAATATAAAATGTCTATGTCAAATTTTAATTCAGGAAAACTTCCTTTCAAAATGATATATTATAATACAATATGATGCAATGCCAATCGACAATGTGAATGTGTATTCCATATTTAGCTGTTATTTTACTTATTTAGTAAATATGTTAAATGAAAACAATCATTAAGTTGTTAAATTTCTATAACTCTATAAAAAATATTTAAAAAATATTGAAGTTATTTATATGTTGCGCAAAAATTATCGTATTTTTTGTTTGGCATTGTGAAGGGCAAATGTTTTACATACATGAATAAATCTAAAACTGAGCAACTAAATAATGATCTTAGTGAAGGAAATGGCGGATTATTTCCATTAATGACATCATGAAACTAGAGAAACGTCACTGAAGCCATATATGTATCAGCAGTAGCTAAGTTTTATTTAAAGGAGAGGCCGGATTTCTACCAGCCGCCTCCAAAAGGTCTATTCAAGAGGTGAGACGTAAGAGAAAAGGTGCTAAGGCAGAATAAGAATTCATAGGGAGTTCGGCCTATTAGGTTTCTCTCTCGCTACCATCACTAGTATCATTCGCCTTAACTTTCTCAAAATTTTGCATGAGAATTCGTATTGCGTTCCGGCCTCAGCTCTTGAGATTTAAGGGTTTTGCAAAAATAGATCTTTTTAAATCTTCTAGCACTCATTAATGGTCTCATTTTTGTTTTTCTTTAGTCCATCTATTTCGTCTGAGGGTAAAGGTGATTTTAACTTTATTTACAAGAACTCTTATTAATAAGTTATAATGCTTCAAAATGTTTTTTATGTATAGCTGCATGCTAACAGTGGCATTAAAAAATCGATAAATTTTTAAACCAAGGAAACAGACAAATTTGAAAACAGGCACGATTAAATTCTGACCAACTTTGAGTGGATTTCCTCACAAATCAATGAATATTTACAAGAGATTTAAGCGTAGCTTTTCTCCATTGGCAGAATTTTTAAATGGATGAATAAGTTTAAGGAAGTTAAATGAACCAAATGATGGAAACCGTCGCCATAGACGAATTAGGAAATGTTAGCTCTCATGCAGACTTTGGTTAGTAAATCTCCTATGATCTTTGTCTCTAACAAGTGTTCTCCCTGATGGGTGCCTAGAGAGCTCTGTGAGAAGCAGTTGACTTAGAAAGCAAACTTTTTCTGGCCACTTGAATAAAAAAAATATGCGGACAAAGAGGAGTGTTGCAACAGAAGTCACTTGTATGAAAAGTACGTTGAAAGAAAATCCTCTCCAAGCATTGGTTTTCAAGGAGACTAATCAAGTTGTGGTCGCAAGAGTCGGTTCATAAGGATATGGCGACTGCATAGAGATATTTCGAGGTTATAATTATAGTGGAATGCTTCAAAAACAAGAAACCTATTACCAGAGAATGTTCGGTCGGAGTTCTGATGAAATTAATAACGACCATAGCAAAAAAACGGCGAGGTCAATTGGAACGATCAATCTTTCATCACATATCGCACCGGACCATTCTTCGCTGGTTCCAAAAGGCTTTTTGGAAAAATCAGTTGGTAAACTGACCCACAAGCCACTGTGTTTTCTTCTCTTGACACTAACAACTTTTTTCGTTTCTAAAACACACATAAAAAAACAATAACCAAAAAACATGACTGAGGCGAGTCCATCGAAGCAACTAGAGAAGAGCTTTTTTGATTCAAAGTTAAGGTGAACATAGAATTCTGGCGGAATGGAACAGAAAAAGGGGAAACACAGCTTACAAAATTGTATGTAGAGAAATATTGTTATCCTTTTCAGTAATTTATTTATGGTAGGAATAACGCAGAACCTTGAGAATTACCCTCGTAGTTATTAACACCAGCCCCTCCCATTTAATTTTGACGATAGTTCCCCATACTATGTAGACAATGAAACTCACATAAAACATTAGAATGAGATTACTAGCCAGCATAAGGGCAAGGCGGATGGTTCTAACTGGATTGCACAACAAATATAAAACGATACCTCAATATATTTGCCACCAGTCAGCGAGTGTTTGGAAGCTTCTGTGGTCAAACCGGAGAATGCTGATTAAAAAAATCCTTCCGCGGCATCATCCGTATGTGTGTGTAGAAGGGATAAGATATATATATATATATATATATATATATATATATATATAGAGAGAGAGAGAGAGAGAGAGAGAGAGCGTAGTGTAATTGCTTTATGAGAGTGGATAGAACTACCTGCACACGCATGCGTGACACGGCGCCCCCTCGTAATTGATGGTAGTTTCCCAACTGCAGCAAAATTGGGTGCTTTCTGATCTCCCCGGGAATCGAACCCGATTACCGTGATTTTGGAATCTTGTGGCTTATCCACTAGGCTAAAAAAGCGCCTTCCCCAATTTAACATCAAATTTCTGGCTTAAAATCACGATTCATCGCAACGTTTTCCTTTCCTTGAATTAATTTTTGTTGCTTTTTTTTATTTCCTTCTTTTTATTGTTTAATTTTTTCATTTTTAAACATCAAAAGGCTCTGAGCAACTCTTTCCCCTATCTCGTTAACTCCATAGTACTTCATGGATTCAATAACACGTTAATTTAGAATTGGGATACATCATCTAATATACCGACAGTTCCAATTAATTCACTGATTTTGCAGTGAGATCCTTCATCTCAGTGTCTAGGCATTAAGGCGCGATGTTCTCAATATTTGCTATTAATCCTTTGTAAATAATTATATCACTTAACTGGTGAATCATCCATGTTTTCCCTAGCTCTATTCAGTGCTTCGAAGCGGGAAGCTGAACCACAATGTCACTTCTCTCAGACTGTTTTCGTGTGTGATAGACGAAAAGAGCTGAAGAAAGGACATTAACTTATTCAAGTTGCAACTTTCTGATATGAGTCCTCCATTAAAGGCTTTTGGCTGACTTTTAAAACAAGCAACAAATGTGGACAATGAGACGGAATGTGGATGATAATGAGAGGGAAGTGGTCCTTTAGATAGAGAGGCGCATTCAGCCGAAGTTCCGGTTGAATTTACTGCGGTATATCCTTCCAAAACAATCAGTATTCATTCCTTTACTTGGTTTGTAGTTTTTCATCTAGATTATTCCTTTTTATTTGTTCAATATTGTCGGCATTCTGTCTTCTATTTCATTTGCAATCTTCCTTCTGTGCCCTATTTAAATATACAATTTTAACAGTACATATGACGCGTTAGGTGGAAGAAGGGTCAAAGCCACATTTTCAAATTTTTCAGGAGAGACTTCCAAAGTTTGTATATTATACATCTTGCAGTTAACTGGTATAATCCAAAGTTTTAGCGGTTACGTCTATTTCAACATTTTCTTGTTTGTCCTTTTTAGTTTGCATTTGTTCTAACAAATTTGTATAATATTTCGCTGCGTCTGTTGGCATTAATTTTGTAAGTTCTTGGATATCAATTTTCTTTTCCTTTGTTATTGGGAGCATCTTCGAATACTTTGGAGGCAGTGGCTCATGAGCTAAATTGAACAAATTGCAGCTGTAAGAATTTCTTCCTCTTTGCAGCCTGACAGGATGACTATTACTCTTTGGGCTTGATTGAAGTCTAGAGGAAATCACGTACCCTTCTTTGTATTGATTTCCTTTTGACAATGCGCTCTTGTAAAACGTCAAAATCTAAAAAATTACTTTGTTCAAGTTCTACAACTTTAAAGCGCTGAGAAACAGACGTAGTTATTGATTTTACATAAACTTTCTTTGTATAAATAATAATATTATACTTAGCCGTGAAAAACGCCATTTTCAAATTTTGTGGCTTAGGCCTTTCTTCCACCTAACGCGTCATATGTCTTAGTCACAAATTTACTTAGCCACATAGTCACATATTCAACCCTTAACCACAAAGATGGAAATCTTGTAACATAAACACAAAAGTGGGGTGTAGCATACCCCATTTTGGATCAAGAAAAAAACCCTTGCGCTCAAAAAATTTTATTTCTGAAAAAATCCACAAAAGTTTCAATCCTTCCTCATTCTTTTAATGATTAAACATCCTTGAATAACTGAATTTTTCTGGTACTAAGCATTAATAAAACATAAATATTGAAAATTCATTTTTTTCCTGACAAATCGAAAAAAAAAATTTCCCATAAATGAAATTTCCATAATAAACAAACACGCTTCCTGTCATGGCGAGGTGGGTCCTCTCGCCTTCTCCTCACCAGCCCTCAGCTCTCTGGCACCACATCTCACTTGAATAAAGATTGACAAAAAAGGGTCAAGATTTAACACAGAAAAATTACACCACTTTAACTTTATGTTATGTTATTAGTAATTACTCCTCTGAATACGTCCTAATTGAAGCTTAGAGTGTGTATTGCAGATGTAGGATAATATAATATATATATATATATATATATATATATATATATATATATATATATATATATATATATATATATATATATAATAATAATAATATAATATAATAATATCATATAATATGTGTGTATACTTACCACCTCCTCAAGAACTTGGTACATGTAGGATAAAAGTGGGACTGGCACACAGGTCGTTGGCATTTCACGCATCTGACGCGTATCTTCCGGCCTGTGGAGCGGGGGCACTCAAGCACACCGTACTTGAGGGTACTTGCAGTTAGCAAGTACTTGGCCAGGTGGGTACTGTGTGTTAGCAACTGATGAGAGATCACGGACAGTAGATTTCAGTGTTCTTAGTTGCCGTGGGAGATTGGCAATCGACAGCCTCTTCTGAGCCCATGGCGGAATAAATTTTCTTGCAAGGTTTAGCATGAAGCGACGGCGTTTTGGAGGTCTGGTATCTCCTGTTTTTTCTAGATTTGACTTGTATACTACCATGGCATTAATAGTAGCGGCATTCAACATCCAGAAAAAAACATACAAAGGGGCCATCTTCTAGTTCTCCGGTGGCAGGAGTACAATGCACACATTTCGTCGTAAGCGTCAACCCCACCTTTGGTGCTGTTATAATATTTAATTATCTCTGGCTTTCCTTTCTCATTTAGGGTTGGCTGGAAATGCATAGATGAGAGTAAAAGAACCAAATTCTTTTTACCTGTGGTTTTCCCTTCTGGCACATTTGAAACCATGGTCATATCTTTTGTGAAGAGAAAGGCACTTGAAACACAGTCTCTATCGTTTTACTCTTCATTTGAGGTGAAAGTTCTCGCTTGTTTGCCTTTAATTTTCCAACCAAGGTCAGGCCACAATTCTGCAGAAGATCAGTGACTAAAGCTACAGAAGTAACCCAATTATCAGTGGTCACATTTCTGTTTGTGTGGTGGTATGGCTTTGAAAGTTCTTTCGTGAAATAATGTCCCAGTCCTACTTCAGCTGTGAGCTGTGTCGAATCCTTTCCTAGGGAAGGCATGCATCCTAATAGATATTTAGTCTTACAAGCATTTATGAGGACCATCTTTAAGCCATATTTGGCTGGCTTGCTGGGTATATACATTTTGAATGGGCATCTTCTGCGAAATGCAACCAGCTGCTCATCAATACAGAGATCCTCATGGGGTATAGAGTGGGTTTGACACTTTCCATAAATTTATCAAACAGTTCCCTGCAAGGTGCAAATTTGTCAGTCTCTTTTCTTGTCTCTTGTCTGTGGGTCGTCAAAGCTTAAACAGTTTATTAGAAATTAAAAACGAGCCTGCGACATAGCATCACGGTACAATGGTGCACCTATGTCAGTAGACCACATGTCGCAGTTTGAGATATGGCCATCCTTCTGGCATCCAGAAAAAATTAGCACCCCAATGAGTGCCCGAAGTTCCTCTGGTTCCAGACTTTTATGTGTTATTGTTTTCGTGGCGTATTTATTGGCTTCACTCTCAATCCTCTTATTTGTCCACTGACAGACTATATCCAAAAATGAATCCTCCATGAACAAGTTGAAGCACTTCTCCGTGGAATCACAAGCTTGTGCTTCGGCACTTGGTCCGGGATTACCAGTAACAATGTTCCTGGCTAGACGATGTTTGCTATTGGACTGTGGGCGGGTTGACCATCTGAACTCACTCTTACTTTCCAGAGTAGTACTCTCAAATCGTACTAAAGATGGACCATCAACTTGAGCTCGTTTTCGTTTTCTCCCACGTATCCTACCACCACTGGTTGCAGATGAAGTAGGGGTAGCATCAGAAGAGCTGGCTGTAGTGGTTTTGGCCACGTTGGAAGCAGCATCATTAGGTGCAGCTATAAGTGAAGGAGGAGAAGTTACATCAGCTGAGGTGGAAGGAATACTATCTATAAAGTTCCGAGGGTGTGGTCCAGCAACAGTGCATTTTTTTTTCTTTCGGGATGATGTGCGAATTGTTTTGTTGCTGGTTTTCTTCTGTTTTTTCTTCTTCCACGTCTCAATTTTAACATCCTCTGGCTCCTCTTGTTCACTACACGATGGGACATAATCATTATCCTCATCACTATCATACAACACATCTACCTCCATTTGATCCTCCTCCTCCCCATCACTTGCCGATACTTCAGCAACATCTTAGTTGAAGTCTTCATTTTCATCCTCAGAATCCTCACCTAAGTTTGACAAGACAGCAGTCACGTTCACCATATGTGATAGCTCCCCATAAGTTAAGAATTTCTTTGACATTTTTACTATTTTTATTGTCCGAATTATTTACCTGGAAAAATTTAAATATCCCTGTAAAACAATAAAGAAAATAAGAACTTATTCTTTGACACTCTCACTGTTTCTAAATATAATGATTTAATGTAAATATAACCTAGGACACTTTTTATTTGACACTTTTGCTGCTTTTATAGTACTTTCTTTTCTGATATATGTAGTTTCTGTAAATAGAACCTGGAAAACTTTTATTCATGCCTGCAAAGAAATGAAAATAATTAGAAAAGACAATAAAAATATAGTACAACAATACATAACTCACCAAAAACTGACCTAAAAACGCATATTTGGGGTGGTATGCACCACCAACATATTATAAAGTGAGGTACCATGCACCCCATTATCTCTCCAAAACACATATTTGGGCTGGTATGCACCCCAAATAGATTTATACTAAACAAGAATAACAACAAAAACAATAGGAGCACAGGACACTCACACACCTACACTCCTAGGGCAACCTCTAGACTAAACCAACAGTGACCGGTGAAGTGCTGGCAGCTACTATGGAGGAGTTGCCAATGGTTTTTTTTTGTGGGGTGGACAGAACCCCATGTTTGTGTTTAAGGGTTAAATTGTCCCGACACGTCATTAGACACACGCCAAATGTGATCCACCATTAGCCGTTATTAATGGGTTAATGGACACAAGTTTAATTCTTTCCTTCTCTCGGATAGCAACAGCATCACTAAATAGCGAGAATCGAATGGTATTTAATGTTTCACTGATTTCAATCCTTGATATTGTTTCTGTATCCAAGCACGAGACGACCTCCCTGGGAGCCGCTGTCACGCATTTATTAGCAAAGGCCCGAAAATGTTCGGGCATTTAGATGCCTTTAATTAATTTTCGTAAACTCTTTAGACCATATGAAGGTCAAGATCTTGTAGTAATTTTGTGCAAATTAAACCTACTTAGGTTACTCCCTAACAAAAGTTTGTCACAAAAAGGCGTTCGTTGCAATAAGTTTTAAGACAACCTAACCTAACCTAGATTGTTAGGTTAGCATAGGTTAGTTTAGGTACTCTAATTATATGAAGGATGTTAAAATCATTTTCCTCTAAATATTAAAAATTGTTTCATTGTGTTATAATTGCTTTGTTTTAACATGCTCTTTTGTTAATAAATTAAAAATCATTATTATATCAATGTGAACCCCTTGCGATACAAGTGTAGTTCAAAAAGGTTGCTAGATCACGCATTGGAACAGGACCAAATATTGTTCTTTATCATATACGAGTTGAAAGGAATATAAACAAATATTAAACAGATCCTAAACTCTATTGTAATGTAAAATGCATATACTGTTTCTATTATTTGCATGCTTGTAAATCCTTATTTTTAAATGTGTAATATTGAATTATGTATAAATTACTGTAGATATTGGAGAATCGTAGAACCGAAGTCAAGTCCTGCAAAGGTGCCGTCATACCATAGCGGTGCCTGTTAAATAAAGTAAATATTCTTTGGTTGCCTTTCATTGCCCAATTCCCTTATTAAAGCTTTGAATAAATGTTAATTATTATTTGAAATTAATTGAAAAACTCGTGCTATAAGAGTGTTTTTCTCAAAGTTGGCAGAAAAATGGAATAAAATTAAAACAAATAGGTGTATAATTTTTTTCAATATAAGCTCTGTCACAAACGTAGAAAGAGCAGGACGTTATCAGGCTGAAAGAAGACTCTTCTGAGAAGTTTTCCTAAGGGATTCTTCGCTATACCCTTGTGAAATTATCTTAAAACACCTGATGGTTCATAGTCTTTCGAGAAAGTCAACAGTCCTCCTGATCGTTGAAACTTTGTTTATGTTGATGGCTACTGGCACAGACCAAAGTCCACATAAAAGCTTGGTCTAAGTTGATATATGTATAGATTTATGAAAAAGAAAAGAAGAAAAAGGAAGCGTAATTAAAGATTTTCGAACAGACGAAAGACCTTGTGTTTGAAAGGTGACAGATTGTATTTATGGGGGAAATCATGAGGAGAGTTCCAAAGGTTTGATGTGTGCTGAACGGAGCAAGCATCCATGCTACCCACTTTTGAATTCCTGGTTACAACACATTAAGCATGGATTCAGAACTCTGCTGGCGAAGGTCAAGGGAGTCGAGGTTAGTAGTTAGTCTTAGACAGTTTATAAGACGGATAGCTTTGGATTCAACTTTTACAAGTAGGTGTGCAGAGAGAGAACCACGCCAAATGTAAGAGCAGCACTCCTAATAGGGACAGAACAGTCTTTAGTATAATCGAAGTAACAGTTGAGAAGAATAGTATTTTTCTACATCTGAAGAAACACCCAGTTTCTTTGAGGTAGACTTTGCTATTATTGAGATGTGAGGTTTCCAAGAAAGATTCGGTGTTACAGTAACACCTAGTAAGTACATTGAGGCAGCAAGTTAATTATTCAACCATCAAATGAAATGTGATTGTTATTAGAGGTCCTTGATGGTGATAGATCCTCCTCTACTTTTGGTAACCATTGGTTAGACTACTCTTTGTCTTCTGGATCATATTTAAAACCCAAGTCACAATTAGTAGCAGATCTTTGAAAAAGTCCTTGGAATTATCATTCCACTTGTTCAAAATCTACAGTGAAAGAGTAGCTCATTCCTCTAGCTTATCCTCGCGCAATAATTTTGGCACTGATCGAGTAGAAAACTTACTAAGATTCCTCTTTTATTAGTGCCTGCACACGATTATTTTTTTCTTCCCTCACTGATGTTGACGGTCTGTCATTGCGAATGTCATCTTCAACCTCGTGTCTTCCATTCGCAAAGCGATTTATCTATTTATGAACAGTAGGCTTACGGAGGGAAGGGGGGGCAATGTCTCCATAAACCTTTATTAATCGAAGGGGAATTTTGTTTGATCCGCCTAAGTCCCTCAGCTCAAAAGGCGGAAAGAAACACAGAGAGAATAACAGCAAAATAGCAGAGGCTGATAACAAAATCAATTATGAAATGAAGTGAGATAGCTATCATTAAAATTTAATTGCTATAGGTTTAATAAATAGGGGCAATCCTGTAGACACGAGTAGGACAAAAAGAAAAAATTTACATAAAGATTCGGTTGTAACTACATAACTATCATAAACTACTATAGGAAATTGCTTTTACCTAAAAGTAAATGAATAGTTTGAGTTGTTTGATAAAAATGGCAAATTATCAGGTTACTGCAGACTTTTCTTTATAATTTCGTTGCATTTGTATCTTGAAACATCGAAACTTGAAGCAATATTTTCGTCTTCGTAATGTCTTTAAAGGGTTTTAAAAAGTGGAAGGAAGTTAGCATCTTGATACGTCCAAAGGTTCAATTTCAGGCACGTGAATAGCACAGGATCAACAATTGGAAACATAATTTGTAACAGAAGTGGGGAATACATATAATCCGTATCTCTTAGACTGATTAGGATCGATGAGTCCTAATATGGTTTGCGATCCTTCAGCATTCATTGAGCTACCAGACAGTCGTTTTCTCTTCCATGCACTGACTACATAGCAGGGATCAGAAAGCCGTTTCGTAATGCATAGATAACAAGATGGCAGACGTCACGCGGAATTTAAAATTGAGGGTCATCGTTCCCTATCAATTCCTTTGGAATCATTCGCCAACGGCTTGATATTACCAACTAGTTTTTCTGTCACCTACGAATCGGACACACTCGCGACACGGAGCACCATCGGAGGGAGTACTACTGGAAACCCTTCTGCAGAGACTACTTGAACGACCTCGTATAAGGGTGAGCTTCGTGTGCGGTACCTGAACTAGGACTAGGTGGAGGAGGGAAGACATTACCCTCTGGTTCTAATGAAGGAGAAAGGGGTCTTTTGCTCGCCAGGTCGTGGTGTCCTAGAGTTTTGAAAGATGCGGGATTCCTGCAGGTTATCTGAGATTGACATTGAGCCCTAAACTAATTTTATCTGACTTTGCTCTCGATTCCTTGGGGAAGGTTAGCCTTGTCCAGGTGACTGCATAGCATGATTATTTGTTGTTATTTTTTCTTAATTTTCGACGGAAATTTTATTTCATTCATGTGAAGACGCCTATGTACTTTGTTATATATATATTTGTTAACGTATTCATAATTAGATATTGCGGCTGTTATGCCACCTAACAGTTGCAGAATAATTGGATTTTAATAAATGTTTACGAATCAAGGTTTTCATGGAATCATTTTGCCATGAAATGAATTTTCGGGCAAACATCTCTGCCATTTTGCGCATGGTTAAAATCGCATTTAGTCCTCTACTACAAAACGCAGCTACCAACTGGGCATCGGGATTTTTATTCCTATTTATATATTTATTTATTCGTTTTCAGTAGAAGGTGGAATAATACAAATTACTAAAACCTTTATTTTTTCTAAGAACAAATCATAACCCATCGCTAAACAACACCGCAGCTTTCCTTCGACCCTAATTGACTTCTACAGAAATGACTCTCTGAATTGGCTCGCGTTGCACGGAGGAAAATTGAGATTCGAAATGAACAGAGGCTTGATTCGCTCACAGCTAAGCCCTTCTGATAAGTATTAAAGTAAATATGTGTTAATAGATTGCTTGTAGATATGGCAGTCTACATGTTATGTATGAATGTCTCGTTACAAGATGCCAAAATTTAACAAACGTGTATTAGCAAGAAATAAATTTGTTCGAGTTGCAAACATTGTTGATTACTATTATTTTCGATTAAATGGTATTTGCTACTAGAGTATATTAAAAATAAATATCACTATTACATTTCTTGTAAAAGTCTGGTTATTATCATGTTACTTTAAAATGCATAATAAGTTCAACCGTTTCTATTCCAATGGCAAACAAATAAATAAACTTCCGTTTATATATATATATATATATATATATATATATATATATATATATATATATATATATATATATATATATATATATATATATAAAAATATATATATATATATATATATATATATATATATATATATATATACGACTTAGGTAAATGGTCTCAGGTTGTTCAAAAACCTAATAGGTTCCTCATTGTTAATCCGTCCGTGCTTAAGAATGATAGCCTTATGGTAACAAGACATCTCAATGATGTCCAAACATTTCATATCACAGATTCTTAAAAGGCTCCCTTTACTGCAGATTGAAACGGTTGCTCGCTGCGTCAGTGTGCTTGGTTCGAATCGAATTCCAACCCAGGTCAGACTTTTTCGAAGTAGGAAATGACTATTTCCGAAGAAAAAATTATTCCGTTTTTTCTTTCATGCTGTATGTTGGATATATTTCATTATTCTCTCGCGCTCATGAGAGATATACATTATATATATATATATATATATATATATATATATATATATATATATATATATATATATATATATATATATATATATATTGAGGATAAATCCCAGGGCCACGAAAAAGAAAGGGAGCATCTTTTGATTTTTCACAACGTTTCGGAAACTACCAGTTTTCATCTTCAGGCTAGAATAAGTTTACAAAGTTAATGCATATGAAGAAAACTTGAAAAGACTAACAATACATTATTTTAAAAGGTGACCAATTATAAAGTATCAGTAAAATGTACTATAAGTTAAAATAATTTAAATATGACTTGGCAACATTTAGATTTTCTTCAAAACTGACTAAAAAAATTTGTTAATAAATTTAGTTTATTGCAGAAATTAATTAAAAATTATAAGAGAAATTGACCTAACATTAGTTAAAGATAATAAATTTAAACTTTGTTTTTAATTTTGTAAACACTGTGGGAGTTAAAAACATTTAATATAAAAACGGTAAATTTGGGTACTTACTAAAGTAGATCCATCCTAGAGAGTGAATGGTGGGTTTAACAAGGGGCTAGTATTTATAGGTTACAGTGACGCTTGTGAGAGAGGAACATCAACTAATCAAACAGTAGTAAAAAAAACAAACCAACTAACAAACTGTAGTTAAAATTATTTAATTAATAAAGATATTGCACTTAAATCTTCATTTAGTGTAGGCTCGTATTGTTTGATATATTTCGATTCGAGGGTTCCTAGGCAATGTTGGTTGTTGTTAAAGGCTAATACTTGAAAATTATCAATAGGAATGTCAGTTTCACAGCTTATGGTGTGTTTCCTAATGGAATACTTTTCCTTTTTATTTAAGATTTTAGATTTTGCTTGTGCGCCAACTAATCCCCATATGAGCAGAGAACCGAGTTCCAAGAAACCTGGCAGTGCTGCCAATGTACAACTGAGCCATTTAAATAAATAAACATTATTTACGAAACTCCGAAGAGATAGGATCTTTATTGTTAAAAAAAACTTATTCTAGCATGAAAACGTTGTGAAAAATTAAAAGATGCTGCATCCGTTTCTCGTGGCTTTGGAATTTATCCTCAATATTAAATGCAGGCTTCACGGCCGAGCTCCATATGGATATATCCAACCAAGTATGGGCAGCAAGTTATTACAGTTATTCGCCATGTTGAGAAGGAAACTATAAAGATGATTAAGGCCAAACAGGACATCGTCTTCTTTGACGTTTGTATCAATTCAAAAGCATTACCTACATTTCTTTATTTTAAGCTACATCGTAAATCTCTGTTTAACTCATATTTCTATAAAGATTCCTTGGATCAACTTATTAACCTAGAAATAACTTCTAAATGAAATAAGTTTACGCTTCATCAACATAATAGAGGGTCTTTCAACAAGGATGATCGACCTTTATCAGGCGATAGTGGCCATGTTGTTAAAGCGACATCTCGCAACCTCACTGTGAACTGTTCAGTAGTACTTGGCAAGTCAGTATGGAAGGGTATAGCGTTGAACAGCGTGTGTAAATCATGAAATATTTATATAAAAATCAGTGCTCTGTTCGACAAACATTCCGCGCATTACATGATTACTATCCTCGCCACAATCGTCCTGCCGAGTCCACTGTTCGACGCTTGGTGGCCAAATTCGAGGAAAAGGGTCCATGAACAATCATTCAACACCAGTACGTCACCCAAACGCAAGGTCACCTGAAAACATCGCTGCCGTAAATGAGAGTGTACGGGAAAGTCCGAGGTAGTCAATTTCTCGTCGTTCACAAGAACTTGGCTTATCTACGACTTCAGTTTGGCGAATTATGCGTAGGCACTTGGGTCTGCACCCGTACAAAATTCAACTTACAAAGGAACTTAAGGTAAACGACCATAGGCAACGCCGTGTGTTCGCTCATTGGGCCCTAGAGCAGTTTTGAAGTTGCCCTAAATTTCCCCCCAAAAATCATCTTCATCGACGCCCATTTTTGGATGAATAGATTTGTGAACAAGCAAAATTGTCAGATTTTAGACTAAAGCAGTCCACATGAGATACAATAGCACCAATTTTATCCTAACAAAATCATTGTTTGTTGCGGATTTTTTTCTAACGGTATCATCGGTCCGTATTTTTTGAGAACGAAGATGGGATTGCCATAACCGTCAACGGCGAGACATACAGATCGATGATAAGTAAATTATTGTCGCCTCAACTGGATTATATGGATACTGACGACATGTGGTTCCAACCGGATGGCGCTACGTGCCACACTGTGCACGCCACAATAGACATTTTGCGCAAGCGATTTCAGGGCAGGGTCATCTTGCGCGGCGGCGACGTCAACTGGTCACCAAAATCATGCGATTTAACGCCACTAGACTACTTTCTTTGGGGCTACCTTAAATCGCAGGTCTATGTGAATAATCCGCAAACAGTTGTTGTCCTCAAAGTCAACATAACGAACACCATCCAGCAAATTCAGCCAGATTTATGCGACAAGTCATCAAAAATTGGGCCTCCTGAATACGTTCCACCATGCGAAGCCCAGGGGGACATTTAAACGAGGTCATATTCCACACTTAATGCCATAAAATTTCCTTTCGAATTTATATTAAATTAAAGTGCATATATTACACACAACTTTTTTTATTTACATTTAAAAATCGAGCGACCTTATTAAAAGACTGTATATCCGAAGGATTTGCCAATTAGAAGATGCATCTGTCCCTTTTAGACATTCTCCTTATAAGGTATTTTTGGCATAAAACCAAAATATATGAGCAAAATGTATGTATACAAAGACACACCAGAAAGTTTTCAAATTTTAGATTGTCCTTCCCAACCTTTATGGATCTGGAAAAAGTGGTAATAAATTTGTCACGTACTGCTTTAAGCTTTCGTAAAAATTTTTTACTTACTTTGGAAATTAAATTTGAACTCCCTTTGGAAAAAATAGCTAAACCTAAATTCATGCTGTATTTTGAAAATATGGCACGCAAGGTTAAGGATCTACCTATAAAAGGAAACTTTTCAAACTTTAGAGAAATGGCTACATTAAGCATCCCGTAGGATGATATGTACATTAAAGCCCCCAATGAGGAGAAGCCTGGAAACGGTATCAGGCGAATAACCGTAACTGCCTGCCCTGTTTGATCTCCCCGCTGCTTTGGGTAGTTGAAGCTAACATCTGTTTTAAGGCGACCACATAAGACCCTTAAACGACGCTCTAACGATTCAATTACCTACGAGACCGATAAACCCGTGGTTATGAAAAAAAGCGGTGCTAGTCAAAAGGCACGCCAAGTAGTGGTGCGATTGAGAGTCTCTCTCTAATTAGCGAGCGGACTTGGGCACCCCAGTGCCAACCTCGGCACGTCTCGTTCTGACCATTCACGTTCCCCTCCGGTGGCCTGGTCACTTCCCCCTTAGATGGGGCAGTGATCCGCCTATAAATAAGCCCGCCAAGAAAGAGAGAGAATTAGAAGTCGATACGAAAATAGAAGGATCAGTTCATGGAGATCGATCCTTCAGTTAGACAAGAAGATTAGAATTCGATACAGAGAAGAAGGTTCAGTTCGTGAAGATCGATCCTTCAGCCATACAAGACTATTTCCGTCAGAAACGATATAATCAGATTGAGAAAATCGATCCCCCCTTCCCGGGCCGTATAAACATAAATAGTCAATCTTTATATCGGTGCCATACCGAAGAAGCCTTTACACACTGAGAAGAAGTCTGACTGAAAAAAAGTAAACCCGATCACACTCGAGTGACTCTCACATCTCAAGCTCCGTAAGAGTAAAAGGAGAAGAACACAGCCCAAACGAGCTCCCGTTTTTTAATTAGAAGTTACATCGTCTCATCTCTATCCCGCCATACTACCTCTACGAGATTTAAGGATCGGCCAAGACAACCCTCCAAAGTGATAGATAAGCCATCCAGCGACATCCGGCAATCCCTAATACCTCCTGTCACGTAAGTTAGAAAGAACTTTTATATTCATATTGCGATAGCAGAAGTTTAGCACGTCTCACGTTTTAAGGGGAGTAGAACCAATTGTTCGTGAACCTCGGTCATATTTGCGTGTAGACGAGAGTACGTTAATTTAATGTTTAACGCTAATCAAATAGAGTCACGATAAAAATACTAATCGGCAATTGGTGTGTTTACGTGTAGCTTATTTGTTTTGTTTTTTGTCATAGCAGGCATTGAGAGAGGCCTAGATGAAATGCGGAATAGTCGAGTTTAGCATTGAGACAAGGATAGAAATGTGTTAACTGTTTGTTTGGCATAGTTAAGTGTTTCTTTTAAAATATAGGTTTATTTTGGTATAAATCTTGTGTTTCCTCTTATCCTTACGTGTTGAAATATCTCTTCCTTAAGAACAAAACTAACGAATTATCACTCTTAGATGAAAGCCTACTTTATCAAAGAAGTATATCACTACCACAAGGAATAACACGACACAAAAGTGGTGTCAAAGAGTGGAGTGATAAAAAAGGCCATCCTGCTACATAAAAGTGGTGTCAGGTTTGTAGGTTTTATATTAGAAAGAACCTAGCAGTGTCTAATTTAGGAAGAGCTAACACGTAAAAGGATACCAGGAATAATAGAATATTTGACTAGAGGAAAATTGGTAAAGTTAGGGGTGGAAATAATCTAAAGGTAATTGTTAGGCCAAGTGGTAAGTTTCAGTGGTAGACTAGGGCAGGCTTGATTAACAACAAGGTAGATGACTGACATAAGCGGGATGTCATCATTTGCCCTCTATCGGAAGCAAGGTCAAAGCCTCGGACTGGAAGGAACCAAGCTGAACTTGTTTATTCAGGAGAAAGAGAGATACGAAAGAGACAAAAGAAGAGAGGAACGTAAAATGAAAATGGAAGTTGATGAAAGAAAGAAGATAAGGGCCCACGAAAGAGCTCTTAGCAAAGACCAGTTAGAGGTGCAGTCAGTGTCATCCAAAACAGGAGTGTCACCTGCAGCCAGCATGAAACTCCCGGAGTACAGGGACGAAGAAGATTTATGCTCTTATCTCTCCTATTTTGAGAAAATATTCGAAGTCAATAATTGGGCCTTAGAAGAAGATGGGGTCACCAGACTATTACCGCTACTCAATCGTAGGATGCGAGAGATATTCGTATCTTTACCCTCAGAAGCGACTGTGGACTATTCCACTCTCAAAGCTAAACTTCTCTCATCAACAAACCTTAACCCGAAAGAATATAGGATGAAGTTCAGGCCGGCTCATATGAGACCTGGACAAACATACAAAAATTTTGGCTTTGAGCTTTGTCGAAGCCTACAGTTTTGGATGGAGTCAGAAGCAATAGAGAACGAAGTCGCTTCGGTCGTCGACTTCATGCTTAGAGATCAGTTACTAAGCACACTACCCCAGGAAATACGTGCATTCGTTAAGGACCGAAAAGCTTCTACCTTCAACGAGTGTCTGGACGAGGCTGACCTCCACGCGGTAAATAATCGTTTATATCCAAGGTAGTACAAGAAAGAGAAGGCTCCTTCCCTAAATAAAAATGGCCGCCACCAAGGGATTTGCAGAAGAAGCCCTTTAAGTTCTCAGCAGCAAAAGGAACTTATAAGCCAAATTTTGGAGGAGAAAAAAAATCAAAAAGAAGTTAGGGCTCCACAAGGATCATACCCTAATACCGGCACGTATCCCAGGAAGCCTTAATTTCCCAGCAAGAGTCTCGAGTGCCCACAAAACTCCCGGCTGAGAGATACCTCGAGACAACAGGTGCAAAACCTGACTGCCGTGATCCCAGGAGGACAAGCTGATGCGACCTCCGTCTATTCAACAAAAGTTCGCCAGGTGCCCTACAATTTGAAGAGGGTACTGTTAATGGGTGCCGGGTATCCACTTTAGTCAGAGACCCCGGATGTATGTGCATAGATCCAACAAGTTGCTGCCCCCAGTAATCCCTAACCATAAAAAATTCAAAATCGTCCACGACTTTTAAGGACTCGACAATCGATTCCCCGTCGTGAGATGTCATGTCCAATGCCGATATTTCACCGGTTAGACAGACGTGGTAGTAGCTCCGATTAAGTTCTGCGCAGTGCTAATCGGACAAAACCCCCTAATTTCCCAGCAAGAAGTGGCCCAATAAGTAGTCACTCAGGCACAAGAAGCTCAGAGGGAAGAGCAACCTGCTGAGTTGACCCAAAGGATTACCCTCGAAGACAATGGGTTAAAACTGACTTCCTTCGGTATTGCTGAGAAGGAATGTCCCACTCTTAAACCTCTATGGGAAAAAGCTATTAAGGGTGAAACTCTCCAAGTGAAAGGAAAGAAGCCTATCTAATATATCGTAGAAGACTCACTTCTCTACCGTACGATCAGCGAGGAGAATAAGGAGAGCAACAAAGCACTGTGTGTACCTCAAGAATACACGCAAAGAATCTTGAATACCACGCATGATGGAATATTAGCCGGACACTTTAGGCACAACAAAACGGCGCAGCGGATATTCAGACACATTTATTGGCCCCACGCTGCCAGGGAAATTGTTGCCTATTGCCGATCCTGCGACGTGTGTCAGAAGGATCCCTCCAGAGGACGGGTAACTCCCGCGCCATTACAAAAAGTGCCCGTTATAACCGAACCATTCTTTCGAGTTGCTATTGATTTGGTGGGACCAATTTGCCACCTTTCAAGCGGAGGACACTCCTACATCCTTACCCTAGTGGATTGTTCCACCCCGTTCTTAGATGCCGTGGCACTACGGAAGATTGACACTATTTCCTGAGCGGAAGCATTAATTTTAATATTTGCACGAGTTGGCCTGCCTAAAGAAATTCTATTGGATAGAGGGCGCCAATTCACCTCAGAATTGATGGAGTATTTTAATAAACTACTTCTAGTCAACTCAATTTTTAAGAGTCCATTTTATCCATCCACTAACGGAATCTGCGAGAAATTAAACGTGACTCTCAAAAATATATTAAAGAAGTTGTGTCAAAACAACCCTACACAGTGGCACAGATACCTGCCTGCAGCCCATTTCGCCTGCCGAGAAATACCTCATCGGACGCGTTGGGATTCTCGCCTTTTGAGCTATTATACGGGAGAAATGTGCGGGGTCTTATGAGTATTCTTAATGAATTATTTTATAACGCGCATCTCGACCAAGAAATCAAATCGTCTTATGTCTAAGTAATGGAAATGCGCGAGCGCCTAGAATACTACTCGGGATTAGCTCGAGATAACGCCGAGAAAAATTTAGCCAAATACCGGGACTACTTCGATATGAAAGCAAAGGCGCGAAAATTAAAGGCAGGAGATGAAGTCTTATTATTACTCCCGACCGAAAACAATAAGTTATGGGCCCAGAGGAAGGGACCGTTTGAAGTAATCGAGGCACGGGGACCAGTCGATTACTTGATAGATACCCCAACAGGGCGAAGAACTTATCACATAAACATGCTAAAAAAATATCACCGCCGCGCGTGCATAAAGAATATTACGCTTCTAGATAAAGAAGAACCGATGAATGCAGTTTACCTGGGTACGCCCCTGCAAGTCATACACACCGTGTGTATGGAACAAGACGAGGAATACGAACTTCCATCGCTCACACCTACCCCGGAAGACGCTCGGGTGGATTTAAAGATAAATGCCCACTTAGAAATTCAACAGAAAGCGGAAATGTTGAACTTGCTCATGGAATTCCCAGAAGTCATTTCTGAAACCCCCGGATGTTCCAAGGATTTCATCCATGAAATAAAACTAAAAACTAATTCAGTGGTGCGAAGCAAACCATATCCTTTACCGATCCACCTACGAGAAGCCTTCAATAATGAAGTCCGGATTCTATTAAAATTGGGAATCTTAGAGCCATCGGAGTCCGATTATTGCTCCCCCACCGTAAGGGTTAAGAAACCTGAAAATTGAATTCAGTGACCGTTTTAGACGCCAAGCCCATTCCACTAATAGATCAAAATCTCCATTTATTTGAAAACGCTAAATTCATCACCGAATTGGATTTGTATAAAGCGTACTATCAAATACCTCTTGCTAATGAATCCAAAAAACTGACGGCTTTTGCGACCGAGAGAGGCCTGTACAGTTTACCAGGCTACCCTTCGTACTACTTACAGCTGGTAGCAATTACAATAGGATGATGAGGCAAATTATTGCTGGCGTAATTGACGTGTCGTTTTACTTCAACAACGTGTACGTAGCACCCATACATGGGAGTCACACTTACACGCCTTACACTCATTCCTGGAGAAATTGAAGGAGCAAGGTCTAAACGCCGGGCCTACCAAGTGTTATTTCGCCCACGAATCCATTGACTACCTGGGATTCAAAATAGGGCAAAAACACTTGAATACCCAGCAAGAAAAAGTGGACGCCATAGTCAAGATGGGGCGCCTCGGCCGAAAACAAAGAAACAACTCCGATCGTTTATGGGAGCCGCCTCGTTTTACAGGCGTTTCGTGCCACACTTCGCTTCCATCGCGGCCCCACTGAATGATTTGTTAAAAAAAGACAGCGTCAGACCCTGTCACGTGGAACCCCCATGCAATAACTTAGTTGGAGGTTTTAAAAGGCAAACTCGTAACGGCGCCCATTCTTCGCTTACCAAATCCCAACAAGATCATCGGCATTAGCACGGACGCTAGTCACAACGGGTTACGCGGAGTATTGCTTCAATGCGAAGAGGACGAAACAGCCTATCCCATAGCTTATGTCAGTAGTAAACTTTTGAGTAGAGAAAAGGCCTACGCCACAATCGAAATCAAAGCTTTGGCCATAATATGGTTGATAGGTAAATTCAAATATTATCTAATAGGGCGCGAGTTTAAGTTGGAATGCGACCATAAACCGTTGTCATACTTAAGTAAAAATAAGAGTAAGAATGGAAAACTCCCGGGATGGAGTTTACTCTTGATAGAGTACCAGTACTCCATTAATTATATAAAAGGGTCTAACAATTGTATGGCCAACTCGTTAAGTCAGAATCCTGTCGACGATTAAGGATCAGCCCAACTATTGTATTATAGTAAAGTTAAGTGTAAATCAGTAGAATTGCAATTAAATAGGGGCGAGTAACCCCCTAGTGGCAGGTAAGAAACTCCTAAGTTGGCACAGTAATATAGGAATTAATGTAAGGGCAGGTCAAATGTTATCGAGGCATTCCCGAGTAAACTAGAGTTTATTGTATAATATAATGTTCAGTAAGTTACATGTGTATATTATTGTAAGCGTCGGACTGGAATAAACCCCCCACCCGTTAATTTCTTTAAGGGGGAGGTAAATGTAGAGAAATAGCTACATTAAGCATCCTGTAGGATGATATGTACATTAAAGCCCCCCATGAGGAGAAGCCTGGGAACGGTAGCCTTCAAATAACCATAACTGCTCACCAAGTTTGATCTCCCCGCTGCTTTGGGAAGTTGGAGCTAACATCTGTTTTAAGGCCACCACATAAGGGTCTTAAACGACGATCTAACGATCCAATTACCTACGAGACCCATAAACCCGTGGTTATAAAAAAACGCGGTGCTATTCAAAGGCACGCCAAGTAGCGGTGCACTGAGAGTCTCTCTAATTAGCGAGCGGACTTAGGCACCCAGTGCCAACCTCGGCACTTCTCGTTCTGACCCTTCGCGTTCTCCTCCCGGTGGCCTGGTCACTTTCCCCTTAGATGGAAAGGTGATCCGCCTATAAATAAGCCCCACCAAGAAAGAGAGAGGATTAGAAGTCTATACGAAAATAGAAGGATCAGTTCGTGAAGATCGATCCTTCAGCCATACAAGACTATTTCCGTCAGAAACGATAGGATCAGATTTAGAAAATTGATCCCCCCTTTCCGGGCCGTATTAACATAAATAGTCAATCTTTATATCGGTGCCATACCGAAGAAGCCTTTACACACTGAAAAGAAGTCTGACTGAAGAAAAGTAAACCCGATCACACTCGAGTGACACTCACATCTCAAGCTACATAAGAGTGAGAGGAGAAGAACATAGCCCCAATGAACTCCCGTTCTTTAATTAGAAGTTACATTGTCTCATCTCTATCCCGCCATACTACCTCTACGAGATTCAAGGATCGGCCAAGACAACCCTCCAAAGTGATAGATAAGCCCTTCAACGACATCCAGCAATCCCTAATACCTCCTGTCATGTAAGCTAGAAAGAACTTTTAAATTTATATTGCGATAGCAGAAGTTTAGTACGTCTTACGTTTTAAGGGGAGTAGAAGCCATTGTAAGTGTTTCATTTAAAATATATGTTTATTTTGGTATAAATCCTGTGTTTCTTCATATTCTTACATGTTGAAATATCTTTTCCTTAAGAACAAAACTACCGAATCAGCACTCTTAGATCAAAGTCTACTTCATGTAAAAAGTATATCACTACCACAAGGAATAACACGACACAAAAGTGGTGTCAAAGAGTGGAGTAATCAAAAATAAGGCCATCCTGCTACACTAACGTTTGTTGTGAGTTATCTTCTCTCTCCAGCGAATTTTATTCTAAAATCCATTGATCTAGAACTTCTAACTTCATAATTAAGCCTCGAGACAAAAAGGTATTAAGGACACTTGCGGACCAAAGGATATAATAGTTACTGAACTTGATAAGGGAAAGGGCGTAGTGATCCTTGATAGGGAGGACTATTTACAAAAAGCCCATAGTATAATGAATGACAGAATGAAATTTGAACCTATGGATGATTTACCCAAAACTGTTCTTCTCCGATTCGAAGATAAAGTTAATCGTTTCTTAATACAACTTAAGCAGGCATCAATTATTCCTAAAGATACCAATCAAGAATTATTTGTTTCTTCCAGTTATTTAGCATCCATGTATTTTCTACCTAAAATACACAAAGGAGGAGTCCCTTTGAGACCCATACTTGCTCTTATTCTTTAAAATCATACAAATTGGCCAAATATCTAGTTAAAATTCTTTCAACTTTATCTAAAAATCAGTTCTCCATACAAAACTCTTAGAAGTTTACAGAAGACTTACTCAGCAAAGTTAACGATCCATATATAGTGAGTTATGATGTTGAATCTTTCTTTACTAACATTCCCCTCAACTATACAATCAATTTAATATTAAATAAGGTATTCTATTCCCAAAATACTTTTCATGGATTTTCACGAAACCAATTAAAAAAGGCGCTGGAATTAAGTCTTTCTGAATCTTGGTTCACCTTTAATAATAAGTTTAGTGCCACTTACAGCTGACTTTTTATGAAACATCTCGAAGATAAATATTTTCGACTAATTTAGATTACAAACCCTCGTTCTACTGCCGTTGTGTTGATGATTCCTTTGCAATTTCAATAATCCTGCACATAGCCAACTTTTCTTGAATGTTTTGGACACTTTACACCCCAACATCAAATTCACCATGGAAGTAGAGTCAAATGATAAAATACCCTTTCTTGATCTGTTAGTCACGCGAGATAATGACCAGCGAAAAATTCAAACAACCATTTACCGAAAAAAAACGTTCACAGGACTAGGCTTGAACTACTTTAGTTTTTGTGATTTTAGATACAAATTATCCACAATAAAAACTTTAATACATAGAAGATTCTCGCTATCATCCACTTACCAATAAATCCATAATGAATATATTTTTCTTATGAGATATTTTATAACAAATTTATTTTCTTCTGACATATATGATAGAGCCTTAAAAAAGCTACTTGATAATCTCATTGACCCCACTCAACCCTGCATAGAAGTTCCTAAAATGTCCATATATTTACTAATTTTAGAGATGGGTTTTATAAACGAGACTTTTACAAGAAAACTCCTATTCATTTTTAAAGGATATTTTCCATGAATCAACCCACAAATAGTTTTTTTTTATAAACAAACTATCAATAGGAAGATTTTTTCGCAGTAAAGATCCTATCTCTTTGGAGTTCTGCAGTGATAATGTTTATTTATTCAAATGTCCCTGTTGTACTGGAGCTTTTTACATTGGCAGCACTGTCAGGTCTCTTGGAGCTAGGTTCTTTGTTCATATAGGGATTGGTTGGCGCACAAGCAAAATCTTAAATAAAAAGGAAAAGTCTTCTATTAGGGAACACACCAAAAGCTGTAAAACTGAAATTTCTATTGATAATCTTCAAGTATTAGCCTTTAACAATAACCAACCTTGCCTAAGAACCCTCGAATCTTTATATATCAAAGAATACAAACCTACACTCAATGAAGATTTAAGCGCAATATCTTTATTAATTAACTAATTTTAACAACAGTTTGTTAGTTGGTAGTTTTTTTTAACTACTGTTTGGTTAGTTGATGTTCCTCTCTCCCAATCGTCACTGTAACCTATAAATACTAGCCCCTTGTTAAACCCACCATTCAGTCTCTAGGATGAATCTACTTTAGTAAGTACCCAAATTTACCGTTTTTATATTAAATTTTTTTAACTCTTATAGTGTTTACAAAATTAAAAACAAAATTTAAATTTATTAACTAATTTTTTGAGTCAGTTTTAAAGCAAATCTAACTGTTGCTAAGTCATATTTAAAATTTTTAACTTATAGTACATTTTACTGATATTTAATAATGGGTCACCTTTTAAAACAATGTCTTGTTAGTCTTTTCAAGTTTTCTTCATATGTATTAACTTTGTAAACTTATTCTAGCCTGAAGATAAAAACTTGTAGTTTTCGAAACGTTGTTAAAAATTAAAAGATGCTGCATCCGTTTCTCGTGGCTCTGGGATTTATCTTCAATATTAAATGCATGTTTCACGGCCGAGCTCGTTATTGATATATATATATATATATATATATATATATATATATATATATATATATATATATATATATATATATATATATATATATATGTATATATATATGTATAGATATGTATATATATATGTATATGTATATATATATATATATATATATATATATATATATATATATATATATATATATATATATATATATATATATATATATATATATATTCTCTTCGAAGAGCTAATTTAGAAACTGCAAAATTTAAAAATGAATTTATTCAGCAAATCTTGAAGATAATTTATCACCCTTAATTTCCAGTTATTGCTGCTGGAACAGAACGGGAAAGAGTAAAAATATCGAATAGACTAAAAAGTTTAGCTCTCTTGGCAATGGAAAGAGGTTTGTGAAGGAATCTTAATTTTGACTGCGTTATTTCTATGTTTGCTTGCCTAAAGGATCCAAGAATACAATATAAATATAATGTAAACAGATCCATGTTTTGCTTACTAATGTAATGTATGAGCGAACTTTATATTTGGTATTGCCTCGTACATCACACAATTCTTTCTGTGTTTTTCAGCATTAAATTGAGTTATATGAGGCTAAATGCTAATAAAATGTTGTGAGAAGACGTATTCATTTCATTTTTAAAATACTAATAAAATATGTGTACATCAATGTTCTGTATAAAATTGACAATTTTGAGACATATATATGATAGAGATAAGAGTGTGGGAGTGCTTCAAAGGCTGAGGAGTTAACACTAAATCAGCCACCCAATGGAGTGATACGAAGTCCTATCTGAAAATTAAATGCTATGAAGAGCAGACATCGGTGCTTATAATGATAATACGATTACAAATAACAAATTGAAGCTTTATAACAATAATTCGCAAAGCAATGTGTATCAAACTACAGTTCCATGTAATAGTATAAAAGTTTTAATAGAAGTGTCATTCAGTTTACCTGGTACTCCTTTTTTCCAATTTAGTAATTTATTTCTTATACACTAACCATCCGAAGCCTTTCAATGAGAAATAAATAGGCTATCTATTGCAATTTAATTAATTCTATACCTATGCTCTTGTTAACGTTAATTAACCAACTAAACCAATCTTTTTTACTAAATTCGAACACATTTTTTAAGCGCTCTACAAAACAGCAAATCATTGGAGAAAGGAAAATTTTACCCAGGAAGCTTCGAGTTATAAAGTTCTTGCCTTTTTCGTTTGAGAAAATTTTCTCTAAATTTTAAATATTATCTATTCTCAACCATTACTTTTTTTTCTCGCATGTTTATTGGAATTTTTGTTTATATTTTGCCTATGCTGAATTTTTAAATTTCTCTATTGTAGTTTCTTCTCCTTTTACTAGCTATTTTATTTACATATATTTCAGAAGAAAAATGAAGGTTAAACCTGAATCCATTACTTAAGGAGAAATAGGATAATCGATATTTCAGGCCAAAGGAAAAATTCTTGAATCTCGATTTCTAAAATATCTATTAAATCAACAATTGTGCCAAAGCGAGGGGGTGGGGGAGTAATAAAAACAAACTAAAATAAATAACGAAAGAAAGCAAAACTAAACAAGCTCAACCAGGTTTGGACAACTCTTTTGGCCTAGGGGGTTATATAAGATATTTTACATGCCTGTTGGGGGCACAAAACCTATTCCAACCTTTTTCAGTCCACATAAGATATTTTTCAACCACAATCAAAGTATGTGTATATCAATTTCTTTATTCCGGACACATAAAGCATTTTCCCTCTCGAATTGCACCACATATATTTTTCATCAATATTCTGGCAACATACTACATTTTTCTTATGGCTTTGCTCTACATAACAAATAATCTATCGTGTTCCAGCCTGAATAACGACTTTTTCATCTTTATTCAGTCCATATTAGACTTTTCATCTTTCTTCAACCTTTATAAGGAATTTTCCATCACATTTCAGGACACATCCTACATTTTTTATTATTTAGTCAGGCCATATAAGCCATTTTTGTAACTACCTATATTGGAACCATTATTGGAATTTAAGATAATTTCATGTTTATTAACGCGACATAAAGCATGTTACATCTCTAGTTGGGGCATATGCTTTTTCATCTTTCTGAGGGAATTCCACGTGAAATATCTTGTTCAGAACGGAACTTCCATGCGCTGCAGAAGGCTCTGTTAGGCTTAAATTGGTAAGCCCTCCCCCCATCCTTCCACAAGTGGTAGCCTCGATCTGCGTCCACTACGATGATTTACCTTTACACGGGCTAGAATAGCCTCTGCAAGAAGATTCGAGGCCATTCGAGAGTAGAGCTGTTTCCCGCTAACCCCCCCGCGGGGAGAGCCTCGGACATAAATAGTGCTCGACTCCCATGAAGAGACATAGAGTTGAGAAGTCTCAACCAGACCCCAAGAAAATTCTCCTAGTTCCAAGTCAGGTGCTAACAACAAAGCAAAGTGACAGTTGAACTATTTTTGTGTATTGGAATTAGCCCCAACAGTGAGGTAATTCCATTTAACAATCGCTACCAAGTGATTTTTCCGACTTCTCTCGTCAACTCCTGTCGAAGCCATCCTCATTCGCCCCTCGTTTTCGGGTGGCCGAAATACTCTCCCCTGGACCGGACGTTACACCCTCTTTCCCTTCAGCAACCCATTTGCGTTAATTCCCCCCATTTGAATAGTCTCCTCCCGCAACACATAAATTTTAACTTCATAGTCTGATTTATAACTACAATCCGCCCCTTCGTTTGCTGATGTGATTTTGCCCATTAATTCTCTGAGGTAATTTTACCAATCAATTCTCTCATTATTTTTATGTAAATAAAATTATATTTTTGTACATGCCTCTTTAAATAACCTTGAGCTTTGCCATTGTCCATAATTAACCTGACCTCGTTGCACCCTTTCTTGCTACTCAGCCCGTCTAACTAGTGGTGTTCCTTCCTTTCGTCAATTTTACAAATTTACTTCTATGACAAAAATAATGATTATAATTTTAGAAAGTTAGAACTATAACATTAACTTTTTCAGGAAAAACTACATGATATTTTTATATAAATAATCCCAACCGTTTGAGGCCAAAGAAAAACCAGACATAAAAATGAGGAGATATGCACACAAAAAGTATACGATTTTGATTAGGTTAAGAAAAGAGAAAAGTTTGGTACAAAGCGCTTAGGTGTTTATTTTCCTGATTGGCGCCTCGTTAAACAAAACCTGAAAGCGTTTCGAATTAGCTTTTCCTTTTCCCGCGAGTGCTTACAGAATAAAGAGCAAAGGGTGCTGCAAATCAATGAATTTTGGTTATTAAAAAGTGGAAAAATAAGGGTGCCATCTCCTTAATTATGTTTTGGGGAGCCGTTGGGGGGCGCACTTGGGGCACACGAAAGGGGAAACCAACGAGGTCACTTTCATTCAGCCAAGTAAAAATGAGAAGTAGGACATGCAAATGCCTAAGAAGTCGACAGAATAAATCAAAGCTAAAATATATAAGAAATCAACAGCAAAATCGAGAGAAAATTGAAAGATTAATTGAAAAATCAATAGAAAAATCAAAGGTAAAACAAATAAAAATTATAAAATATCAATGACGAAATTCATTCAAAAATAATCAAATGAAATCCAATAAAAGAAGCAAAGATATAAAAAGAATGATAAAATAATCAAATGAAGCAATAAATCAATTAAAAAGTAAATTGAAAGTAAAATTAATAAAATAATATCAACGGAATGAACCAATAGAACAATTAACTGTAAATTAGGTTGCCCCTAAAGTAATGTCGTTTTTAAAAAGGAAAGTAAAATAATTTTAAATACGCCCCCCCAAAATAAAAAATATTCTGCAAAGTAGTTTTCATCATTATTGCCAATGGACTCCCAACTGAGCACTAGATTCCATTTTCAAGGAATCCATTTGGTTTAGATGAAATAAATATGAGATTTGATGTCCTTTTGGACTCTCCTTCACATCAGAGAAGACTTGGTGTTGGAATAACTTAAATAAATGGTATTTACATAGTGAAAGGTGCGGTTGATTTGCGAGATAAGGAAAAGGTTCTTCTTGGATCAAAACGTGGCGCGTGTTGACGTGCATTGTCATGAAAGAGGAAAACAAACTTTCGCACATCTTCTCAGCTTCATTTAAAGGTTGCTATTCTTGAACATTTATGTCTGCAGTTACCGTTTGCCTTTTTAGAGTAGTTCATAATAAATGGTTCCTTTTGCCTTTAATTAAAGAACGTGAAGTAAAGCAGAGTCACTCTCGTGCTGTTAGAGATGAGGACTATGAATAGGAATAGGTTTTCTCTACCATCGAGCTATTGTTTTGAGCGATTAATAATGCAGGGGTAAGCCATGCTTCCCTTGCCCTAGTGATCCAGATTAGTTTCACTTACTTTAAATGTACTTAAAGCTTAAATTCTTGGAAGGCGGTTAATATTCCAGCCCTGTCGCCGACAAGCTTTCGTTCATTCATTCCTGGGTGGGGCCCTTACTCGTGTGTCTAATTGGAGGTGATGCATTGTATCATGCCAGCAATATTTCACCCACCCGTTCTTCTTCTACTGTCCCTATTTTTCTTTTCGTTTTTGTATTCTTTTACGTAAGAAACTGACATGTGTGTCACGCTACAGACGTTTGGAGATCGGATATGAGAGGTAGCACTGTGTGATGCCAGCCAGTACAACCATCACACTATGCACCTACTCTGGATCTGGCTCCCAAGGTGGGCATTAGGTATTTGCAACCAGCGAAATTCTAGGGTCTCCATTCCCGGAGATGAGGAAATAATAAAAAATAAGAACCGGTGAATAATGAAGATGGCCACCAGATTACTCTCACGAATAAGGAAACCACGACCAACGAGGAGTTGGTTTCCCCCCCCACCACTCCCTTGCGGAATGTGGCTCACCAAAATTGCCCCATCGAAGTTCCCCTTAAGCGACCTCTCTCTAGCGCGTTTGGGTCCATTAAAATTCCGGTCCCCAAAATTCTACCCATGGAAAATTCCACCCAATAGAGTAACTAACAACCAACTCACTAACCATCAATCATTAAAAAGAGTAGCTAACAACGCTATCGAGGTATGGCCAAGTGTACGTGAATATGCGCACACATGTTCTAAGGTAAGCCAAGTAAGGCGACAACTGTTATTGGTTCTAAGAATGCGATTTGAATGGATAGCGGCAGCTGCGTGACCAAGGAATATAACAAACCCAATGACAAAAATAGATTTTTAATACACACGAAATAAAATGGGAAACAATAAAAAAATATATATATATATATAAATGGTACATAAATGAGATGGAATTAAGCTCCGAATACTAATTAGATAACCGTAGTTAGGGAATGGTTATAATAGAAGATTGAGGGTAATGAATGATTAACTTCCTTTGAAACTTGAGGGTATGGTGAGGCAACTTGGGGAAGGTCTCGGTGACCTTGATTATTTACGGGTGATAGCCACAAAACTCACAGCGGGTGGGGCTACTTTCCCGACTCGTGTTTGCGAGATGCGAGCCTCCTGTCCTCAAGGGTCATCGAACGAACTTCGAAGTTGGCGAAGGGGGGAGGGCTTCTCCACACTCAGCTTGAACTTCGGAGGACGGCTTCTCCAATCCTTGATCCAAAGGCAGATGAAAAAGGCTGACGTTGCCTCACGAGACTCTTCTCCCTCAGCCGAAGACACGGGCGTGATGTCCACTTCTTCCGTGGCTTGCGACCGTTACTCACACTCCTTGGGGGAGAGCTCGTTGAATTGCACTCCTTTCGGGAAAGTCGCGTCTAACTAAATCTGTCCGTCAGCCTGGAGCGGGTGCATATATACCCGGAGTTATTCAAAACAGGGAGAGAGATCGGGACCTTCTTAACCTTCGTTATCGGGCGTGATGAACCGAGCATCTCCTTTCGAGGAAGTGTCAATGGCAGGGATCAGCAGCCAGACGGACGAAGGCAGCTGGAGCCATAAACGTGGTTCAGGGTGAATCTAAAAAGTAGTCTCCCGACCCGAGGAGGGAGGGGGTTTAGGTTGAGACGACCGGGAGGAAGCTTCGGTGTGAATTTCACGGGAACCTGGCGGCGGGTGAAAAGACCGTGAGGTCGGAAAGGGGGAGGGGAGTAACGGCTCACTTCCTTTCCCCAAATACTGTCTTAGGAGGTGGGGAAATAATATTATTCAAGGGGGATGCCTCCACACTCCTCCTTATTCAAAGATATTTTTACAGCGAAGGATACTTGAGAGCGAAAAAATGTCTACAATAAATTAATTAAGAGGGGAACTTATATAGCTACAAATTTAATGTTTACCTACAAAAAAACAAAACATAACACCACACGAGATTTACATATGTGTAACCATAGAAACTTAATTTGTATATGCGCACATACAACAGCAACAAGGCAAAAACAAAAAGAGAAAAAAGTATTTACCAAAATTAATCAAACGTGAATTTTACTGCACACTCAGGTTGTTGGAGGGGAGTCTCTATAGGATTCCTACACAAGCTATGGGCTAGGAAGTTGTCTATGCCGTTAACATACATCCTAAACTTACAAATATAAGACACTATGGCTAACGATTCAAGCTCTTTGGTGGCATATGCCTTTTTGCTATGGAACAGATTCTTGCTAAAATATATTACAGGAAATCTCACTCCATCGTCTTCATATTGGACGAAAGCACAACCTAGGCCATCCTGGGAGGCCTCGGTACCAACACCGAATGTTTTATTGAGATTCAGTAATCTCAAGATAGGGGTAGAGATTAACTTGTCTTTTAACTGGCGGAAGCGATCTTCCGCGGAAGGGGTCCAATTGACAGGGACGGGGCCCGTTCTTATATGTATGTCGTTAAGGGGCGCGGCTATGGGAGCGCAATTCGGCCCAAAGTGACGATTTAATGACACGGGAAAGCCTTCCAATAAAGCAAGGAATTGAGCCCTCTCAATAGGGGCGAGATTGGGGTTTACGTTCACGTCGGAATGAGGCTCCGCTTGGGGGGCCGGAAGAGACGGCGGGGTATACTTATCGTCTGCTTCTACGCGCCAGTATGGACCAGACACACGGGTTCAACAAGGTTGATGTTTCCCTCACTAGACGGGGAACGAATTGGGCCTATTAGGGCGATTGAGAGCCGGGAGAAGGACTCGGGCGCTTCCGGGATCTTTTGAAGGGGGGGGGGCAGCTACACGCCCTTGGGAGGTGACCTTCTGGCATAGTTTAAAGGGCTCGAAGAAGTCGATAATTCCTTTGGCCGCTCCTGACCGAAAGAAATATTTAAAAACTCGCGGTGCCGATTTGTTATGGCTGAAGTGTGAGGCCATTAGGCCATCTTGAGCCATCTTTAGAACGAGTTGGATATTCTTTCTCGGCACACACAACGCATTGGTCGGGGGGTTCTCCGGCTCAACAGAAGAACTGTATATTAACGCGTCCTTCACGGTGCATTCAATCTTCTGATCGCCTCGCACCGTTTCACTCTCCTTCTTCTTCTATTTTTCCCACAGGGGTTGTCATGGGGGCAGTTCTTTGGCGCCTCATCATATTGAACCTTAGTGGCGAGGTCGATGTCTGGGGACGTTAGGGGTACCGGAAGTGATTCATCCTTCTCGGCCTGGGCTCTGGTAACAACCGGCTGATGAATTAGTTTGGGGGAGAGTTGCGCGCTCTCTCCAATGAGAACGGAGCAGAATTTCATCAGAGCCGCGACTACGTTGGCCCATCCGATGAAGTACTGGCACTCAATATGGCACCGTACCACTGACCACCTGGTAATACGACCTAAACAGTCGTGTACCAACGCCAACCTGTTATGCTGGGGACTTACAGGGGGTAGTAGTGTGTTAGAAACAATTATACAGGTAGAACCTGTATCTCTAACGACGGTCGACACTCGGCAACCGTTTACTGCGCCATTTTCAAACTGGAGCTCACCGGAGAAACTCTTATTAAACAGGAAATTTACCTGTTGATCCGGGAGAGAGGGAGCAGGAGCCACTGGCGATGCGGCTGACGGAGTAGGCGAGAGGGCAGCAGAGATTTGGTGGACCTGGTAACTCGACGAGGTCCTCAGTTGAAAATTTTGGAGGCAATTGTATCTTTAGTGCCCATGAGTGCCACACGTGAAGCATACAATTTGTCTACGGAGGTAGTTGCAAGGGGTGGAGGGGAGTAATGGAGGCTTCACGTCCTTTTCTCTCATGGCGAGTAAGGTCTGTACTTGCTGGGCACCTGCACTTTTACGAGGCCGTTGTTGCCCTTGGAAAGGCTTCGGTTAAACCCAAACTTGTGTTTGGGGGAGGAAGGACGATTCTTTTTGATCTCCTTGAGGTAAAGGTCGTGAGTGAAAGCGTGAAGGTCGGCTTCTTCCACACACTCCTTCAAAGTGGACGCTCTTCTGTCCGCTATGAAGGTCCTTAGTTCGCGAGGGAGGGTCGACATCAGTTGATCCCTTAGGATGAAGTCAACTAGCGACTCATAATTATTTGATACTTGGGCGGAATCTAACAAGAATTGGAAATTATGCCGAAGGGTGAATATAAATTGGCTGTAGGATTGGCCTGGCTGTAATCGCGCGGAGCGGAACCTAACCCTATAAAATTCTGGATTCATGTTAATAGCAGAAAGAAGTTTTGATTTTAGGGTTGAATAATCAATGGTAGCCTCAGAAGGAAGCGAGACGAATATGTCGCGAAAAAGAGGATTAAAGAGTAGAAGTAACCGGGCGACGACATTTGCTTCTAAGTCCCAATTGTTCAGTTCGAAGATCCTCTCGAAGTGCGTTAAATAAGAGCAAAAATCCTCCCCATCTTTGTATATGGGGAGTGTTAGTGAAGGCACTTGAGGCCGTTCATTTCGAGATCCTACGGAGCCTATTTCGACTTGTTCACGACTTATTTCTCTCTCATGCTGTCTAATTCTTTCATTCTCTTCTCCTCCTCTCTCCGCTTTTCTTTCTCTCTCTTCTGCTTCTCTCTGAGCTTTTCTTTCTTCGGCTTCTGCTTCTGCCTGCGATTTTCTATCCGCACGTTCGCTACGTTTCTCTTCCTGGACGTAAGAGATTAAATTTTGCCCAGATAAGCCTAGGATTTGCCCTTTTTTATGAAAACGATCGAATTAAGACATCCCAGATATGCTACTTCCGGCCGTACACAACGAAAAAGCTGCCAGAGCTATTGAAGCTTTACCCCCAAACAAATATAAATTCTACTAAAAAAATGATTAGAATTCCTAGTAAAATTGGGCAAACTCACACAAAAAAATAACTAACTAACGGAAAAACCTGTTTCACAACACAAAAAAAAGACGATTAGTATTACTGCTTAGCTATATCCTCTTTTAAGGAAATAGAAAAAATGCGGACACACCATACAAGAATGGGCTTAAAAATTGGTTGTTACACGTTGATTAAAAGAAAATTGTCCTAAAATATTATTGTTCGGATATTCTTGGTGATGCAGCTGCTATAAATTGAACTTAGTGCTTCAAATCAGATGGAAAAGACGCAAAACCCTGACGCCAAATTTTTTTATGTCGAGGTATGGCCAAGTGTACGTGAATATGCGCACACAGGCTCTAAGGTATGTCAAGCATTGCGACAACTGTTATTATTTCTAAGAGTGCGATTTGAATAGATAGCAGCAGCTTCGTGACCAAGTAATATCACAAACACAATGAAAAAAAATAGATTTTTAATACACACGAAATAAAAGGGGAAAACAATAAACATATGTATATATAAATGGTACATAAATGAGACGGACTTAAGCTCCGAATACTAATTAGGTAACCGTGATTAGGGAATGGTTATAATGGGAGCTAGAGGGTAATGAATGATTAACTTCCTTTGAAACTCGAGAGTACGGTGAGGCAACTTGGGGAAGGTCCTGGTGACCTTGATTATTCACGGGTGATAGCCACAAAACTCACAGCGGGTTGGGGCTAATTTCTCGACTCGTGTTTGCGGGATGCGGGCCACTTGTCCTCAGGGGTCATCGAACGAACTTCGAAGAGGGGGGGAGGAGATGACTTCTCCACACTCGGCTTGAGCAAGCTAACGGGCCTCTTGTCCTAAGAGGTCACCAGAGGAACTTCGGAGGACGGCTTCTCCAATCCTTGATCAGAAGGCGGATGAGAAACGCTGACGTTGCCCTACGAGAATCTTTTCGTTGAGCCGAAGACACAGGTGTGATGTCCAGTTCTTCCGTTGCTTGCGACCGTTACTCACACTTCTTGGGGGAGAGCTCGTATAATTGCACTCCTTTCGGGGAAGTCGCGTCTCACCAAATCTGTCCGTTAGCTTGGAACGGGTGCATATATACCCTGAGTTATTCAAAACAGGGAGAGAGATTGGTACCATCTTAACATTTGTTATCGGGCGTGATGAACCAAACGTCTCTTTTCGAGAAAGTGTCAACAGCAGGGATCAGCAGCCAGACGGGCGACAGAGGCTGGACCCATAAACGCGGTTCATGGCGAATCTACAAAGTAGTCTCCCTACCCAAGGGTGGGAGGGAAGGTTGAGACGACCAGGAGGAAGCTTCGGTGTGAATTTCACGAGAATCTGGCGTCGGGTCAAAAGAGGGTGAGGTCGGAAAGGGGGAGGGGAGTAACGGCTCGCTTTCTCTTCCTAAATACTGTCTTAGGAGGTGGGCAAATAATATTATTGAAGGGGGATTCCTCCATAAACGTTTTTGAGTTACATCCAAATATTTCGCCAGAAATCTGTTTAATGGGCTTTTAGAAAGACAGCGATAGTGGCTTGTCGCCATCATTCACCACTTTATACATATCTGGCTGTTTATTTCATTTTGGACAATCATATTGCTTTCAAAATCAAATGTTTTAAATGCTTTGGCATTTCTTGAAAGTACCTATATTGTTATAAACCAGGAAGGTGACCACGGCGTAAAAGAGGAAAGCCTTTATTCTGAATATAATTTTGGAACGTACGAGACCGGGTCTTGCAAAACCTACCACGATCCAATTATGGAGTACCGGGGTTTCACATTCTATTCCGGTATTTATTAACAAGCATGCATCCAAATTTATGGTAGCTATGTTCAGTATTGGAAGAAGAGGAAAAGCTTAATCAGACAAAGCTTATTCACATTTCCCGAAGTGATCGAAGCCAACAGAAACACAAATATGAAAATGATGATTTGCATTTTTTCATAGATGTGGCGTATAATCTGTACTAATGATTATTTTTGGCAATGATTTTTTAATAAATGTAAACAATGTTACGCTTCGATATCACCTAACCTAACTTAACCAGATTTCTTAATTGTATTAAACTGTTTCTTAGATGCGTAAAAATAAAGATTTAATTTTTGTTTAGATATTTACAGGTTCTCTATGTGCTTCCATTCGATAATAATGTCATACTAGTCCTTGTTACTCTCCACCCAGGCCATGTTTCTGGATGTCTGGCAGTTTCCACACGGTGAACAACACACACATAAGTGACTGAAGCCTATAAAGACAGAACGCCTTCCTGGTCTAAGTGTCATAGTTGTGCACACTCTTGTCTAAAAGACTACTGGCTGACTTAAGCTATATATCTTCCGCTATTTTCGTTTCGTCTACATTCCTTCACAACTTTCTTTAAAAATCGCTCCTTGCTAAATTTCAGCGTGGTGCTACATCGTTGCTACTGCGCTTTAAATTCGAGAAAAAGTACACTAATTTGCGTTACTCCACATTCTACCTTTAAATTTGTAAAGGAATTGCTTGACTATTCACATGGTGACTTCACTGAGCAGCTGATTAACTAGTAGGCGGTAGAGGTTAAGCTAATTATGAAGAGAGAGAGGGGGGTGGGCTCGAAACCCTCCAGAACACTCCTATTCACGTTTTGCCAACACAGGCTCCATGAGTTGGTGTCTTCAGGGTGCTATCGCTTCCTTGCCAAGGCATTTAGGCACTACCGTGGAATCTTTATCATTTCCATCGATTTTGCCTTACAAGTGAAACATGTCCGTTGAAACAAAGGTCAGGCAAAAGTATTGTCTTCGAATTTGTTGGAGTATACATTATGTCACACTGAAGTCGTTGCGGTGTGCATAGGTGATTAGAAAAACGAAGGGGGGGGGATTGACTAATCCCAACCTCCTTATTTGAAATCGGCATGTTTCTTTATTTTCAAGCTGGACACAATATATCTTTTGTTATGTGTTATTTTGCACCATATCCAGTTCGTAAGAAATTTAATAGTTCATAGCCACTCACATAGCAAGTTATGTGCTCTTCAAGCAATGAATCTCCCATTTCGTCCTTCGTAGATTCTGGGAGCGAGATTGTCTTTAGCAAAGCATCTGAATATTCTTAGGTCGCTGGGAACGAGCACGCTGATGACGGGTCCCAGGCTGTCGTCACATGCTGAGTTACCGAGCAGCGTTTTTCTGTTTTCCAAACGACTACATTGCATATATCAGAACATCGATTCGGTCTGCAGATCAAAGAAGATGGGAGACGGCCCCTTCCTGAATTTTGAAGTTGCGTGCCATCACACTCTTATTATTCCTATGATTTTATACTTACTAAATCGAGGGTACCAACAAGTGATTTTTTCTATCCTGAGAGTCGGACACGAGCGTCACGCAGTGCTATCGGGTGGCCAAAAGGAGCGCCGACCTGATCTCGCGTGCAAGGATAATTTGATACCTCAAACTGTACGCAAAATTTTGGTTGACTACAAGGGTGGATCGAAAAAGGGGGCTTTGCAAAGATTTATGAAATTCATTTTCCCACCCTAATTATTTCATGAACCCTCAAAACAAAAACTATTTGTGTTAAAATTTCGGACTTCTAAATTAATATTTTCAGGTTCCTCAACGCAATTCAAATTTGAAAAAAACGCAAAAGGGCGGAAAATTCTATCTATTTGTTTTCAAAATTCAAGTTATTTTTACATCAACATTTATGTCCTATACGGAGTATATTATTTCCATAAAACTTTGATAACTTTTGCTTCATTTTCTTCCAATTGTTTCTATGCTATTTGTAGATTTTTATCATAATCACTCTGAAATAGAAGAAATTGAACAATTAACAGTCGAATGTTTAAATTTTCACTAATATTCAATATCCATTTATTCAATGTAGTCCTTCTTGGTATTAAATGAGGGTTTTTTCTCCTGGACTCAATTCTACTCCTTATATAGCCGTCCCGTTTATATTCGCCACAAACTGCTAGTGACGCTTCTGTGATCAGTTTAAGGCATCTCTCAACTGCTTGTGTGTGAGAAGAAACTTCGGAATATCCAATTTGGGTTGTTGGCGGATAAATTCTTCAAGTTGAACATAAGAGAGCGCCCTCGTGAGCGGAGGTTCGTCACGACGGTCTGCTGCCAATTTATTAGGTGGATGTAGTCGTCAGCTCCAAAGTTTATGTCTGGGATCTTGAAAGTGTGTATTTATTTCCCTTTATAATCTTTTCGTGTTTTCATAATTCTTCTCCATGCGATATCCCGGATATGATTTCTTTCATCTTGCAGCATACAGAGAAGAATGTTTTCCACATGGGCAAAATAAGCATACCTTTGAATCACTTGGACAACTATATCTTTCATCTATTTGTTCATCCCTTGCAGTGGTTACACTGTCTTTAAGAGGTCAAGTGCTCTATCTTGCGAAGAAGAGTTAGATTTTATTTCAAACTAGCATGGTGCATACACCTTCATGATGAACAAGACAATGGATTACAGCGTGTCAATAGGGTCGGAAGTCGAAACATATAATCGAAGTAACCGATTTGTCGTTGTAAACCATCGTGAATGCATCAAATTTCCAGGAGTCTTACGAGCCATTTCACTAGAAGATTTACCTTGTGAGATAGAAGGATATTAAACAGATACTTTTGATTGGTGCTCTGATTTTCCCTGTCAGCAGACGGCAAGTTAGTCGGAATTGGCTAGAATTCAACACTTAGATTCTTACATTTATCCAGTTGTTTGCATGGAGCTGAAAAATAAACCAATGCAGTTTTCTATTAAGTTTTTCTTCTAACATTCTGATCACACCACATTTTGTTCTTGTATCTACTGCTATTCCATCGCATATCACAGCAACAAGTTCATCAGTTGCGATGTTATTTGTTTCTAAATACGAGAATATTGCGCCGCATATATCTTTTTCGTAACCTGTATTCATTCTTAGGTGTCCAAGGTATTCTGAACCAGGTTCTTCTATCATAGAGATGTGCCCTTCTATTATGTTCTTTTTGTGATGGGTTCCCTCCATCGTCTCAATAACCAGTGTGCTATCATTTCTACAATCAAAATAAATAGAATATATTAGCTTATCCGATCTAACTTCTTGCTGTAGTGTAGTACATTCTTTGATACGCTCTTCTAACTTTTGACCTGTCAACTACTACAGAAGTTTCTTTGCCTTCAAATGACGATAAGTCGTTAAGGATTGAACTTGTTATTAAAGCTGCAGATCGATCAGACACACAAGTGAGGTCTCATGTCAAAGCAAATTCTGACAATTTTATTCGTTTAGATGGAGTCTTGCATGAAAATATTTTGTTTAGTTCGTTGCGTTTCACGGATGAAATAAGCTCATAGTCGGTACCTTCGTCAGCAGATTATGTTTCTGTGCTGGATGAAGGAAGAATCACTTCGATATTATCTGTCGAAGTAGAACGTTGATTTAAGAGACAATACTCATGATTCGTCATAACTACACTCTAAATATTCTTTTTTGATTCAATTTGATCCATATTACCCATTGCCATTTTCCTAGTTTTTTGTTGGTCTTCCAGAAACGTTTGCTGCTTCTACAACACGAAATATCAAACAATTGTTCTGCATTCTTTGTAAATTCGTCACATTTCGGTGTAAATCATGTGACATTTTTCCTGCTAATATTTTTCATTAAAGCCTGATATTTGGAATAATAATATTTCAATTTTTGATGCAGATTTCCAAATAGAAATTAACTTCTCCGCTACTAATGTGATAATTTGTTTAAGTAGCGGGGCTTCTCTTTTGCGATTCTTTACCTTTTCTCGCTCAAACAAAACATATTTTATAACATCTTTATAAGTTGGCCACACTCGATCACTAATGGCGCAGGGTGCGCCAAACGAAGGACTTTCAATTTCATAATGATGCGTTCTAGGTTCAAATGCCATAATTAAATATTGTTTTAATTCTTTTCTTACATATTATTTAGCTCTGAAATATAATAAAATGTGTATAAATATTTATTGTAAACTATAATTAACTGTTCTTAAATACAAATAGAAGCATGTGACCAAAACAATAGACACTAGACAGAGCCATACGCACACACACACATACACACACACACACACACACATCCACTCTCAACGAGATCCTTCGCGCTGCTGAAAAATAATTGTCACGTACGCCGCTATAATATGTCATTGAAGAACCTCTAAATATCAGTCGATTACTTTCAAATTTCGTTTACTTCTTCTTTAAAGTACAATAATTATTGATTTGGAGGTATTAATTCAAAATTCTAATTTAATTTTCAAATATAATCCACGAAATTCTAAATTTAGTAGAGAATCGCATTATTTTCAATTTTCCTTGGCGTTGTGGAACCATTAAAAATTATTATACCAAAAAATCTTTTGAGGAGGTTTAATTTGACAGATAGTGCCATAAAAAATTGTGGAAGGACCGTAGCATGTGGTAAGTGTCTCCATACCAGATATCGCAGGGAGGTACCCTGTCAACAGAATTCCCTCCCAGCCGGAGTGCAAGTATGCAAGTTCTTGCTCACTGGATTGAATTAAACTCTTTGACGGGGCCTGGGAAAGCAGGTGCACTTCCACCTTGTCCCTCTATTAACCCACAATTTTCTACGGCCACTCTCTCTATATTTTCTTTACCTAAAATATGGTGGGTGGTTTTGGCGTGGGCAAAACCGGCTGCTAAAACTGAGGCCTGGACATCAAACAAAACTTCTCGTTCCCATTGCGCGGCAGGAGGATACACTGTGTAGAGTGCTTCGCTTGTTATCTTGAGGATAAACACCTCCTTCCGGGCCTAATTACCTCGAAAGTAGACTTTATCAAGAGGAAAACTGCAGTCTGATATAAGGTCTGGTAACCTGGTACGTTTGTCATGTCCCTTATTCGCCCTTTCGACTTTGGTTGTCCATTCATTAACCCCTTGCATTGGCCCTATCACCTACTTGGCTTCATCTTTGATTGAATGCCTGCCCTAGTGACCCCAACCACTCCAAAGCCAGTCACTTAACCTTGGTTCTGAGGACCCAAGAAGTGTCAATAAAGGCGTATTATGCCCGTTATAGCGCTATCGGCTGGTGCACGATAGAAGCCCCTCTGGGCTTGTCCCTTGTGGTCAAGGTAGGGGCTGTAGCTGACAGGGGAAGTAAATATATTTTACAAGGCCATACGTGTCTGTTTGTCCCTTGGAAAACCGCGCCCAGCATTCTGCTGTGGCGGACGAGGAAGTCGACTATGGAGCTTGATTAGGTAGAGGGACTCCTTTATTACATCCCAAGAGGTAGAGAGATTTCGCCTTTACTACATTTGGAGTTAACCTCTGGCAGCCCACCTATTTCAAGGAGGTGGCCTCCCTGTACTTTCTTAGCACCCCCACCAAGTATCTCCTGGCGGATAGGGAGTTTCTCCTCTTTCCTATTTTTATGATTTCATGGGTCCCTCCCTGCCTTAGCAATTTTTGTTAAGTTTCCTCCGGGTGAATTTAATCTAGCGGCAGGTCCACCTTTGCTTTCTCAAAGCTGGCCAAGAACAGGAAGACGCAGAGAAGGTGCTACCTTGGTTCCTGAGCCCCGATGGAAATAGGTGAACCAGTTTATCTCCTTAGAGGTGTTAGGGACGGTGCCTTTCCCTGGGTCTCTACAAGACATCCCATCGACTCGAGGTTTGTAACTTTGATGGGAACCAGCAGGACCGCTCCAAAATTCTTCCCAATGGAAACCTGCATTTCCGCCCCGAGAAATTTTACGATTGATCATATGACCTTTGATCCCCCGCTCCACATACCAAAAACCTTGGGGAGGGGAATCACCATTTGGTGGCCCATATTGTGGTGAATATGGTCCTGGAGGTGCCCCTCGCACCAAGTGATGGTCTTCACTGTTGGCGATCAAAGACTGTGGGAAAAATCTCGAAAACAAAGTCCACCCTGGTGCAAGATCCTCTTGAGGTGGCACTGGCCACCGAGGACTCACAAGAAGATGTGTCACTGAAATTTCTAAACAATTTGGAATTAGATACAATCTTTGCTATCATCTCTATTTTCTAGATAAAATTTTTGAGTTAGCTAAAATATCTTTTTACCGTTTTGCACCTCACCGTCCTTTTAAAAACAAGAAAACTCTCCTACTTCCTTTTATTCCAGCTTTTGCTACTTTACCTCATATTTCAAAATCTTTAGGCATCGCTATTGTATTTAACTATAAAAATACTATTTATAAACTTTTAATGCAGAATGCTCCTTCCAACATTGGCAATGTATATTGCGTTGAATGCATATTGTTCTAAATATTACTTTGGCCAATCTGGTAAATGTTTGGCAAAACGTATATCCCAACCCAAATATAATGTCCGACATGCAGAAGAGAACAGTTCTTTTTATATATATATATGTCACAACTTAACGATAACAATGAACTCAGTTAAAATCGTTTGTCATGCTAAAGATACAATTATCCGTAATGTTACTGAATCGATAATCATCAATAAAATAAAGTCCCTCATTTCAATTTAAGTCCTGGCTTGCATAAACTCGATGGCTATATTCTAAATAGTATTCACATAACATTGTCCAAATTTTTAACTTCTAAAAATTTTTATATATTTATATATTTATTTCATACTTGATATAATATAAATAAACAATTTTCGCGTATATTCTATTAATAAATAGTATGTAATATGTCCTCATTTTGCTATTATAACCGCTTCTTTTTGTTTTTGCATACTTGAGACTAAGTTGGCACAAGTGGTTGGCTCAATTTTATGCCCTTCTTTATGAATTTTGGCTTTTAATTCAATTTAAGAAATATGAGTGTATCCTCACTCTTGTGCTCAAGTGTGACCACAAATGGTCAATGGGATTCAGGTCTGGAGATTAAGGGGGCTATTCAATCAACGCCCCACCTTTCTTTTCAAACCAACCCTTTAAGACTCTAGATTTTGGAAGATTACACCATGAGGTATGTCATCGTTAAGAATTTTACCTAAGGAAGGTTGATAAATCTTGTCTAACATACTGGTGTGAGTGTGTAGATGCTTTCTGCCCTCACATGTGAACAACAATCCTGGAACTGAAGACGACTTGCAGCCCCAAACCATTATAATGTCCTCTCCAAACTTTACTATTGGGACAACGCAGCTCCAGAGGCTTCAAAGTTCTGAGGAAAAATACAAATTTTCCTGATCATTTTTGGTATCCAATAAAAAGGTATACAAGCGTAATAAATTGGTGGAAAATAATGTGGAGAACCTACCTCAAAGTTGCTTTCATCAGACCAAACAACTTTAGCCCAATCATCATCAGTCCAATCTTTATACTCTTTTGCCCAAGACGATCACTTCTTCTTGTTCACTTGAGACAGCTACCGTATCTTTCTAGCTTTACATCCTTTGAGCCTACCTTCTAATAACCTTCATCTCACTGTGCGTCTTGATATCTCTCTGTTTGATGCTGCCCGAAACTCAGCAGCTACATCAGAAGAGATTTTTCCTATCGGCCAGAGATGTCCTTTTCAGCAACCTCTCTTTCCTCAGAATTGTATACATTTTACGACCATGCCCATCACAGTTTTTGAAAGAATTGGTCTCATTGTACCTTTTAATAGTTGTTTTGACACCTTTTCTAGAGTATTTAAAATTTCTTGCAATTTGGACTTGGGATAATCTCTCTCTGGTCAATGCAATGATTTGAACTCTTTGAGCTTCAGGAATCTGTTCATTTGGAAACATTTTTAACAAATAAATTACCACTTGTAAGTTATCAATAAGATAATCACTGAAAGAATAGGAATAAACGTTAGTATCACACATTGAATGGCAGAAGGATGCACCATCCACTTATGCACAATTTGCAAAAACTAATTAAAGCGGTTATAAAAGCAAAGGGAAAACATATAATATGCTAATTATAGATGAGATATACTTGATTATTTATTATATGTTTTTTCAATTATGTGAATGGGTTTCATTCGAATTCTCTATTTTTCATACCTGCCCCATAATTTTGTTCAAAGCTGTATATAAACGAATGTACCCGTTATTAAAACATGTGATCTTATTGTTAATGGTTTATTTTCCATTCAAAACGACTTTGAAAGGTTAAGTAGAAAGAAGTTCCTAGATTTAGTCAAATTTGTGGTAGGAAATGCTATTTTTCTCTTTAATAACACCTTGTATAAACAAGCAGGCGGCATGGCTATGGGGTCCCTTCTAGGCCCTACTTTTGCCAACGCCTTTTTATCTTATCATGAAAACCGTTGGATGGAAAACTGTCCAGAATCATTTAAACCGTCATTTATAAACGCTTTGTCGACGAAAGCTTTGTCCTCTTCAGAGAAAAAGAGCATGTCGTTCATTTCCATAATTATTTAAACAGTCAACATCCAAACATAAATTTCACTGTTGAACATGAGTCCAATGACGAATTTTCATTTTTAGACGTACACATTACTCGCACTAATAATCAGTTATCCACATCTGTATACTGCAAACCTACCACCACATTGCTTGAGACTAATTTATTCTTTTACTTTCATTAAATTTAGGTATTCTTCCATTTCTCGTAAACTTTTCCGTGCCTACAAAATATCCTCTAACTGCGCTTTGTTCCATTAAGTACTCATTTACATTAGAAAGTTTTGTCAATTGAATTTGTTTCCTTCCCAAGTTCTTGAGAAACTTGACAAACGTTTTTTTAGATAAATTATATAATAGCTCAAATGGTAACATTAAGCCTGAGAAAATGGCTCCTTATTTAAAAATACCTTACATTGGGCCTATTACACCCAAATTGATAAATGAACTACAGTCGGCGTTAGTTGAGAGATATCTTCATTGTCAGTTTCATTTTATTCCCATCAACAATCCAACTATTAAAACTTTTCTCAACCGTAAAGAAAATCTGTCCAAAACGCTTTGATCCTCTTTGGTTTACCAATTCATGTGTAAGCGTTGCCATGCCTGTACATGTGTAAGTCCACTATTTAACTCGAATTGAGGATTGGTAAGCATCGAGGTTTCGCCCCCTCTACTAACAGACCATTAACTACGCCTGAATTTTCTTCTATTTGGAATCATTCCATGTCTTGCAACACACAAATTTCAGACGAGAATTCTCTATTTTGGATTCGTGTCCGAAAAGTCATGATCTGAAAATTTTTGAATCTTTATACATTTCTAAACTCACCTCTAAACTCAACTACCAACAGTCTTCAACTCTCTTATTAATATTTTTGAAATGCAACCAACTATTACCTTCCTACACAACCAAAAAACATGGCACCAATAACTATTTAAGTCTAATTTTCCACACAACACAACAGTTTGCTCAGGAACATTATCATATACAGGGAATTCTGCCTGGTAAGCCAATTCTCTAATTTTTCTGAATTTATTTATTTATTTGTTTTTTTGGTGTGTGTTTGCATTTGTTTTTATTTGTTTTTCTCTTCATTTTTTTCCAATTAACTATGCTATATTATAAGTCGGGTTTTTAATAATTCAAATTTTTGTAAAATTGACAGAAAACTCTTTAGATTATGTACGTAACGTTCAGATATCTCTATTAAATGTTAAAATTCGTCGTGTTGGCTTTACTCTTCGTGTTATATATATATATATATATATATATATATATATATATATATATATATATATATATATATATATATATATATATATATATATATATATATATATATATATATATATATATATACGAGGGGGAGTCAAAAAGTTCTCAGATAAATGGCATAAAATTTTTATTTGTAATAATACTGTAATCATTTTTCTACATAAGCTCCATTAACATCTATACACTTTCTTAATCTATGAATCCAACGGTAAAGACCATCTTTGTAGAATTCACGGGGTTGTCTCTGGCACCAAGTAATGACCTGCTTTTTTGCTTCATCTAATGATTGAAACCGGGTTCCTTTTAGGTGTCCCTTTAAATTTGGTTAGGTTAGGTTAGGTTAGGTTAGGTTAGGTTAGGTTAGGTTAGGTTAGGTTAGGTTAGGTTACCTAACCTAACCAAATTTAAAGGGACACCTAAAAGGAAACCGGTTTCAATCATTAGATGAAGCAAAAAAGCAGGTCATTACTTGGTGCCAGAGACAACCCCGTGAATTCTACAAAGATGGTCTTTACCGTTGGATTCATAGATTAAGAAAGTGTATAGATGTTAATGGAGCTTATGTAGAAAAATGATTACAGTATTATTACAAATAAAAATTTTATGCCATTTGTCTGAGAACTTTTTGACTCACCTACGTATATAAGAAAATCAATTTTCTATGATAATTTAATTTTTTTTCTAGTTACATTCTTCTATTAATGTCTTAAAAATTGATTCATTGTTTCTTCAGTGGTAATTCACCAACACCCCCCAAATCAAAACTGATGTGGCTCTTTTGTCAATGAACAACAGTCAATTCAACAAATTCAGCTTTTTATTTCGAAATGCTCACTACATTGCTCTACACTGTAAACCTTACGCCGAATTTGAAAACGTGTGTAAGCTTGACAAAGCAAATAAATTGGATGTTGATAAGAGTATAATACCAGAAAAAATGGAAAAGAATTTACTGAAGCCATTGCAATCAATGAAAGAGAAAAGTGAAAACTTAGTTTTGAAGAGAAAGACTTTATTATCGTTGATGTCCGATGGATTATCAGACGCTTCAGCACATGAAGAGATTTTTTCTTATCGGTTTGCTCATAAAGGAAAAATATTTGCCCACTTCTTTGGAATTCAAGCTGTAACAGAGTCAAATGCTGATGGAATAGTGGAAGCCATCAAGCAAATCATGGAAAGGAGTACAGGAGAAAGTCACACTCTCTGGTCTCAAAGACTCGTAGGAATTGTAGCTGATAGAGCCTCAGTGATGATTAGTGAAACAAGTACAGTTTTGCGTAATATATAAAGGAGACAACAAGGACGTCATATCGATCCATTGTCTGGGTCATCGCTTTGAACTTTGTTTTAATGAGTCCATGAAAAGCACTGGAATCTTAATAAGTTCCTCCTGATCCTAAAATCACTTAACTGATTTTACAAAAAGTCAGTCAAAGATAAAGCCAAACTCAAAGAATCCTTCGTGAGCTTAAATATATGATATATTCTATTCTATAGATTGCTGACGACGACACAAACGGGACAAAAGGCGTGAAGGCTAAACGAGTTATGAGGCTTTTTAAAAATTTATCGATCAACTGGGCCTTATATCTTCAGGTAGTTCTCAAACCACTCATCAAGGCATCGCTTGTATTGTCTCTGGCAGGGGTGCATGGACGGCTTCCGTAAACAGCAACTGTACTTCAAAAATACAAGAAAGAAACTTCATCTTAAATTGTCTTTTCTGGTCACAAATATGCTGGCTTCATCCTGAACGGCTCAGATTCTTCCCTCGCCAGTGCCTCAAACTCACTCATTGTCAATTTACTTGAATCCTTTGATAGTCGAATAACATCCATGCAGGGAGAAGTCGTAGAAGCTACCAGTATTGCAGACTTTAAAAACTGGCTTTACATGAAAATCCATGAAGGTAAACCTGCTATTCTAAAGTAAAAAAAAAATAAAAGTGAAGGTTTATTGAGAACAAATATTTCTTACAAAATTTTACATATCATGTTTTATATTTCGGAAATTATGAATAAAAATATTTGTTCGATAAATTTGTTCCTCTTTTTCGGTAATTTGTCGCGCCTTTCTGTGGTGTGTTCTCTATACATTCATGGGCAGGTGGAGATCTTTCCCCATGGTGACGTGCATCAACATTGTGCATTCAAACAATCCTTATGAATTACCTAGCACTATATTATCGTTATAAAGAATCGTACATTCGTTGATGCGCAAAATTCATGAAATTCATGAAACTGCTAACGGGTCCTTATGAACATTTCAAGCGTAGGCAAGAAAGATTCTGGCCATCTTTGCGGCTGAAAAATTACTGTTATCAGCAAAATACAGATATATTTTGATGCTATGGAAGATTTTCCATTCTTTTTCCAAACACAGGTGCATCCAAATTTTCACTTGTGAACCAGTAATTAATTTCAGAAGGCAGAATCTGGTATCCACGTATTAGCAACAGTCCCCAAAATTTGCGTATTTTTTCTTCATTAATTTGTAAATTTGAATCATTTTTGTCTCTCACAGGGTATAAATTACTTTGCTCAGTTAGGTGATTAATAATAACAGGCCCAAAGAGTAGGTTGAATATTTTATAGGGTTCCCCTCCTCAATGGTCCACATCCCACTTTGACATATGCTAAAAATGTAGAGGTTTAGAGATACCTTTTAACTTCCTCCACCTCTAAGTTTCTCCATTATCACTCTCATCTGCAATTTATTGCTTCTTTATTTCTTTCTGAACTTCTACTTCGGCAATAACTTCATTTAGAATGCAGGCCTTGTCTCAAGAAGAGCATCGTCATCTTCCTCATCACTATCAATAAGCCGATTTCTAGCAGTAGGAAGCAAATCATCACATCTATTTCATGACTTGTTCTTCTCAACAGCATCTCTCGCTTCTTCAAGATATCTGAATCGATGTAAAGATCTTACAAAACTGAAAATAAAATAAATTTATCACAATCATTATATAACATATGTAAAGATAAGGAAAATTCCTAACATTGTAACGAGTGATAAAGAATTGCATCAATAATTATCATTACTAGGAAACACACACACACACACACACACATTCTCTCTCTAACACATACACAACATAATTGGATTAGCAGCCCAAAATAAAGAAAATAATTGAAATAACCTATATTTTTTTCCTTATTTTTTTCATAAGTCGCCGTATTTAATTTTGCCTATTGTTACTAGCAATACATAAACCCATACACACATGAGAAAAAAAACGAACAAACAAACAAAAAACAAGAAGGAGGAGGCACGCTCCGGGCTCGGTAGCATGCTAACCTCCCCACGGCACTGGAGCACGCGAACAACACCTAAGTTATTTAAATAAAATAGAGGACAGCAAACTCTAGAAAGTCTATGAGTCCGCACGTTTATGCACACGAACTGCAGAGAACACAAGAGACAATCCGTAGCTACTCAACTTATCGCGGTACTTGGACATTCAAAAGAATGTGCCGAACAGTCTTGGAAACAAAAAAGCCGTGACAACGAGTGTCCTATGAGGGCTCCATCAAATGGGGGCGCGGCGCGATGGCACACAACTTTAGATTCCCTTTGGCAGTCTCACATCTTCTTAGGCATCGAACCATGAGACTGAATTAATGCTTGCCATAATGATAGTGTGAGGAAGAGCGTAACGATGTTCTGGTGGCCCTGTCTTCACGGAATCTTTGGCGCCCTCATCGGTGTGCTCATTCCCCGCAATACCTAATTGTCCAGGGAGCTAACAGAAGATAATCTCAACATTCACCCGGCTCGTGGCGACTGTAGTCCAGAACCAGGAGGTGCAGAGATTCCAATGGCTCGAGAGTACTCAAGGCGTTTTTTAAGTTGCCATATATCACAATCCTGATTCGCAACCAGGAAGAAAGCGTTATTTCACGTAAAAAGATGTGTATTGCAACAAGTTAGGTCATGAATATAGACGCAGTGCCTCATATAGCCATGCTGACTTCAAAAAAGGGAATCGGACAGGGCGTAGATGATGACCTCCTCTTTGGAATTAGAGGTATCCGTGTAAATTCGCACGAATTCAGCGCAACACAAAACTCGAATTCCATACTCCCTACGCTTTGGAAGTTTCAGGAATATAAGTACCATCCAGAGTAGTGTCCTGGACAGATCGAGACAGAAAACCGGCCCGAGAGCAACAATGAGGTATCGAAGGAGTCTCCTAACACTAAATCCTAAGGTGTTAAATTATGACTGGCGTCTCTTGACGGCATGCGCACCGTCGAAATCGGCCGTGGGATCACAGAAAGGCGTTGGCGACTGAGGAAGACCTCAAAACTGCGCTTAAAAGCTCATAAAACACCGTGTATTGCGCAGAGCAAGTGGCATCTCAGCATCATCGGCAAGTATGCTCTCGATGGGGGACGTGCGGATGGCACTGGTCAGTAAATGTAAACCAGTGGGCTTGGCTGCAGATAGGTAAAACTCCAACCGGTACTCAATTTTAGCGAACATAGGAACGATGAAACAGTGGAGTGGTAGCCCTATCAGATTTTCATGACCTGAACGTCACGGAACGGAGACTGTCCATGGCGCGGGCACAAGAGTTCCCAAGGCTGCATACATAGGCCTCGTAGGTGAGGCCTCGATGAATAAACAAGCCCAAGGAAATTGTGCTAGTCTAACACTTCCAGGCAAACGCCGTTGAGGAACAAGCTTGGGTCTAAATGACGACGTGGATGGTGGGGGAACTGCACTACCTTCCTCTTGGACAAGACAAACTTAAGCTTGTGCAATACGGAGTAGCGAAAGATACGGTACAATCCCTGTCGGAGTCTGCAAGTAGAGTTGGCATCAGAGCTAACCCTAAGAGATCAAAAGGTTGTCTACGTAAAGCGTAGCGAGAATATCCGGTAGCATCGATTTGATACCGTTGATACTAGAAACCAAGAGTGTGAAAATGAGGACATTTCTATACCGGACTCTGTACCTGCCCTATTGGGCCAGAGAGGGATTCCCTCACCTGTACATGCAATCTACGATCTCGTATAAGTTCAGATATGAAGATTGGAATGTGGTCATAGTCAGGAAATAAACTAATCTACCATAGACCAATTTCTTACTTTTCCCCCACATGCCTAATGTTAAGAAGTTGAGCAGAAACCGGCCAAAGAAGAGTATTTCCTCACCGGTTTCCCCAAAGCGAGCACAATAGCCATTCGACAGGAGGCGGGGAGGATACCATCTGTCCAAATCCTGTTAAACAAATCTCGCAAAACCCCAACCTTCGTTGACCTACGTGAATATGCATGGCATATGTGACATCATCAGGACCAAGAGCGGTCTCCGCGCACGAAGAGAACGCGTAAAGCATCACAATCAGCAAAACCCGTCGTCAATGTGTTATTGCCTTGAGAGGTAAAGACCAGTCGACGGGATTAAGGGACATTGCGATGGGTATTTAATGCTTGTGGAGCAGCATCCTGGCTAGAGAATCTGGAGAAAGCAGTTGCAAAAGATTATGACATGGTGTATTCTCCTAAATTTTAGTCTCACTATTTCAGAGAAAGGGAACGGCGTTCTAGGAGAAATTGCTCCGAATCGTGTTGACCCGCTTCGAGACCTCTTCGAGAGGTTCTTCCCGTTAAGTGAAAATAGGTATGCCAAGAATGAAAAGCTGTGGGCGTGCTTCGAGACAAGGGAACCGAACCTCAGGCCGACCAAATTCGCCGACGGTGAAATCTTTCGAACGGCGCTTATAGCGTATGTAGCTATATCACCTTTGCCTGCAAGTTGTCTCACACTCAGCCCATAACCAAGGAATTCGATGGTGTAAAAAACGGCCAGACGTTCAAGTAATAGTAGTTTGGCACACGGCTTTGAGGGTGCCAAGGGAGATCTTAATGGACTCATCAACAGACCTAAACTCCTCGACTGGGATATATAAGTAGGTCATTTCCTGAAATACGGACAAATGCCCCGCTCTAAGCAATACCAAGAGAGTTTCTAAGCCGAGCGTGGTCCAGAAAATGATAGTTTGATCCCTTTCTCATTCAACCATCAAGCTAAACTACATACGAACCCCTAGCAAACATTAAGCTGTGTATCTGAAGGACATAAAGAAATTCCAAACCTAGAAAAAGGAGTGGTCCTCAGGAAGTGATGGGCAAACTCATCCAGATTTAGGACTTCTATCTTCTTCTAGTGGTTGAGGTCGACAAGGATCTGCCTCCTGGAAATGATAGAGTGCTAACTACAGAGTGGGTAATACTCTGGAAATCTCGAACGGGAGAATTGGCTTCGGTAACAGTGTGACGACACCCGATAGAATCATGTGATGGTGAAATATGCGCCGGAAGAAGAGTATATCACCTATTACAAAGTAGCTGCACGGCAACTGTCAGAAAGAAGTTATTTATTGCGAATAAATGACTGGTACATCATGCTAGGAGTAAATCCCGTATCCTCCTGCCCTTACCCTATCCCATTGTGGTTGGGTCGCAAAACCCTAATACCCTGGGAGAGTAGGCATGAATCACGCCCCCAATATGGGCCCCGGCAAAAAGATACCTAGTTAATTAACAATAGGATGAGGCGAGTCTTCGAAGCCCTTCCCAGTTTGCCAATTCCATTGAAGAAATCTACCGTCCCGGTCTATCTAAAAGGGGATACGGACGCCTTCTTCGATGAGAATTCCATCACAGGAATGGCTGTATGCTTTGTGTAGGCAGAGATCCGAGGGCTGTTCGTCTCGCATTGCGAATCTTTTCTCCCACTGCTTCGAAACCTTTGGTAGGCGTGGTGCAGCCAGTTCGAGCCTTGGGTGGCTGCGTGAGGCTGATGCACTTTTCGCGCTGTCCTTTCAGGGAAGAGATTTAGGAATCCCCGAAGAGGATCTTACTTGCACCTTCTGGTGCTTGACTTTTCGCTTTGTCGGAAACTTTCATGCTGGGAGGAGGGAGAGGGAGCTCTGTTTAGGCCAGTAGGTGCGAGCCATTTGTTCCGCCAGTTGTAAAAAAGGAGCACCCGAGGTGAGGGTAGATCCGCATAAGAATTTCGAATAGGTAAGTGGAGACGATCGTACTCGTAGACCTGGAGAGAACAAGAACAGAGGGTGTCTGCTTAACTTTGCAAGCAAAAAACATCTCACATCGCACACGGCAAGACAGGATCAAGTCCTTTGCTTCGCGGAAAGAGAATCGTTGCACAGCATGAAGGGCCAAGACCTCCTACGCGAGGAGATACACACCACATTGCTTGGAGCAATTTACACAGACTTTGAATTAAGCTGACTTTGCACTGCTACATAAGGGGTACGTATGGACGAAGAGGTAGCAGTAACAGCACCTATACGGTCGCGGCATAAATATATTGACGCGGTAGCGATAGCAACCGGCACGCATCCACCCAAGGAGCTAGTCACGAACGAGCGTGACCAAGAGTTCAGAGATGAATCTGTAGCACCTCCTCCCTGTTTTCTTATTGTTCTGCTAGCTCTTCAGTGATGTCTTCTAAGAAGTATTCCACGAGTTACCTCGCATAAATCTCCCCTCTTACGAAATTCATGATATAGTTCAGTGTCACCTTCACCGGCGATCCAGAGAGTTTCCCAAGGCTACAAGAAACTGCTTCCATCCGAAGAACGGGTGACATTCGACTCTTTACTAGTAAAAATTTTACTAATGCTATCCTCTGATACCACACGTGGTCTTAGGTTAACTTGCCAATATCTAAAGAGCGGACAACCAGAAAGCGTTTAAAGCCAGCTGAATAAAAATCGCCAGGCAGTCTCTCAATGTGTAGCCACAACGTACCGAAGCTCCACTCAACACATTTGTGACTTTAGCTTTGTCTGAGTCTCCTCGCCCGAGGGCTCTTCGGGGCGGCTGCGCCAGTCTCGGCTTATTCGTTTGCCGAAAGAACAGCGCACTCGTCCTTCCCGGAACCCCACAAGGGAGAGAAATCAATAGTCCTCTTGTTTTTCTTTTTGACTTTTCTCTTCTTTCTAAGAGAAGGGGGAAATGAGCTTGCTTTTCTCCATGCTCGGCAGGGGACCGGACGGACCATCCTCATGCATGTCCTTTATCAAAATGGACAAGGTCCTGGCCAGCAAAGAAGACCAGGTGGGGGAGGAGGGTGGTCATGTCTTTGTGAGTCCTCGGGTAGCCAGTCCGCCTCAGGAGGATCTTAGACAGGACGGGACTTAGGTTCGGTGTCTAGTACTGAGCCAACGTTCGTCCCTATATGGAAGACCCTACTACCTCTGGTAAGGCACCTACAGAACTATCACCACCTCAGGATGAGCCTTCAAGTGGCCATCCACCAAAAGGTATCAGGTATCCTGGGTGAAACTCTCCAAAAGGGAGAAGGTGTAAGAGGGAAGACCCCAAACCGGTCGATAATGGAGAGGAAGAAACGACATCTCAACTTGAAAAATCTTAGAGCAGGACCACTGGGAAAACAAAGAGGACACGTTTGCTACAGAGGTGGAACTACCCAAGAGCATCTCCAAAGAGGGCAAATCGGAATCCTCTTTGCCGCAGGTTAATAGTTGAAATGGAACTCCTCCACCGGTTAGAGTGGCGCCGGCACTGGTTACCTCATCCACCACAACAGCTTGGTCGGCGAAGATTTCTTGAGGTGTATATTGTTAGAAATGGTGTCAAATTTGTAAAAAATCACTAACACACGAAATAAAGTGAAGAAAAAAACTGGCGGGCTATTATACCTCGCGTCTAGCGGCTTCCTCTTATATCAGTTCAGTGATTTGGACTTTTCAGCTTCAACCTTGGTGCGTAGAGCTCAATGGCGCACCGGGGATAGTCATCAGCTTCAATCAGGATGGTTTGCAACTAGAGTAATCAGAGTAAGCTCCGCGAGGTTAGGCAGGCTTTTAGGTAACACCTTTAACCAATTTATTTGAGGCTAGTGCTGGCTCCATTGAATAATTTTGTAAAAAACCGCGCTGATTGCTTTGAGGTTTGTTTCCTTGCTAAAAAATATACTATAACAATGTTCGCTGCTTAAAAAATAAACTCAATGAGGTAATAAAAATAGTCAAAGTTGAGAATCTAGATGAATCTCAGGAGATCTTATCCGTGAATCTCAAGTCCCTTGGTTTAAAATTCTTTGCAAAGAAAGAGTTGATAGAAGGGTTGGGGGCCATGATTTACTGCAAAAAATACCTAGGAATAGTTGTGGTTAACTTTCTAGAAACTGAAGATTGCAGACGAAATAACGTTTACTTTTTTCGGATGCTATACGGCTCCATTTCTAAATGAGGCGAATGGGAACTTAATTGATTGGAGTGAGGCAATACAGCAACTAAACGGTTATGGATGCCGGCTGCAAAAGGCAATGTCATGTTTGAGACTCAGAAACCTTAGGGAAGCGGAGAACGGTATTCCAGTTTCTGATTGCTATTATCCTGATATTAATTTTGGTGAGTTTTGGAGAGTAAAACTTAATAAGTTTTAGGAATAACATTTAATGCAGAGTGGATCGTCTCATAGGTAGAAATAACATCTTTGCGGTCATGTTTTAATTAATAAAGAAAAAATTCCAGGTGAAGTTCGCATTAGAGTAGCGCTTGTGAATGTGACCAAAGTTCAATTAGAATTAAAGTTCATGTTAATAAGTATTGCACAACCCCAAATCTCATAATGACGCCTAATAGAGCCGTGAACCTTGTCTTAAGACCCCGCAAGAGGGTGTTCCGTATAGCATGAGCCAGCATGCTGCCTCTGACATCATTCACAGATCTCTCCATGCAAACATTCTGCTAGAGATAGCCTCGTTGGTTTTTGATTTATTTTTTAATGCTTTGACAAGAGGAAAACATCGGTGAAAGCCAGATGCGAGAGGCCACATAGGGGACTGTTTCTCTCTCTCAGCTATGTGCATGTACTGAAACAGAAGAAAGCATGACTTCCCATTGCCCCCCACGATCAATGCGTTCTTCCTTCACCTTCTGGTGACAACATGCCAGCCTTTGCCCTTGTGAAATTAAAGTACCGAAAGACTAAGTAAAATATTTGAAAAACGTTTGTACTATGAGCAGAGACGGCAAAGGTGCAAACTGCATTCCCATTTTGGGTGTTTCACGATTAATTATAAGGTTCGATTTGATCGAGCACCAGAACGCAAAATCAATTTTTTGGTGTCGGGACAAAGAACTTCATTTTTAGGACGAGTAGTTTGCAATTGTATGTATGTGAATAAAATTGCAAAATGAAACAGAGATATTTCATATATGTCCAATAGTATTGCACCATTGTCCAAAGCACACCTATGATGATACCCAAAGTGACCATTTGTAGGTAAACATTGAAACCATGCTTGATATTTACGTCGTTACATTACATTTGTATTTTTAATTTGTTATATATGGGAGAATGTTCCTTATTCCCAAAAATCAGACTTTATTCTGTTTTCTCTATTTGTTCAGGACCACAATGAGCCTCACCTATTTAAGCTCGCAATCCTCTTTACATCCATTTTTGTGATTTACAAATAGAATGGATGACATTAAATAGATTCAGATTTTTAAATTTGAATCTAAACATATCCATGTCCAAATTGGTAATAACAGATATATTTGTTCCAATTATCTAATTGAATGCAAGTTTTGTAGAAGCAAATTCAATTAATTCGACTTATATCTAGTGAGAAACAAATAAATAAATGTTAAAACTTTTAGAACAGAATTCTTAGTAAACACCGAAATTCGTTATGAAATATTCAACCGCTAGTTAGTCATTATATTTTTGTTAGACGAATAATTATAAAATATGTGTAAATTCATCGCAAACGCCCACTTCTCAGACACAATCTTCGTTTAACCTAATTCTGGATTTGGAATAGGAACACATTTAAAGAAAAAGTTTGAACACCCACAATTACGAATTGCTCTTCCACGTTGCACTTTTTTAATTCTTAAGCGGATTTTATATTCTCACATCTATCCTTTAATCTATCTCTCGAAATATCTCCTGCTTAATTTCCACAGGCAAATATACATTACCCTAGAGAAGTTCACTCCTTTCCTGGTTAATTTATATAAAATTCTTCAATTAATTATCACAAAATCAAATAAAATTATTAAATCAGCAAAATGATCCCAGTGGATGTTTTCGCTTTGTTAATCTCTAACTCTTATTTATATTTCATTATAATTCCAATTTCATAATATAACAATATTTAAGCTTTATATTTCATGTAATTATATGAATTTAAACCTTCTCCAAAACTTTAATAATCCCACTCTGAAAAGAAACTATTTCAATAAAATTACGATTCAATTGGATGCGAGATCCGTTTGTGTTCCTTTGTGCTACAGATCGTGTGTTTTATAGAAAAGCCTCAAGAACGAACGAGCTGTCGGAGTTCCCGATTAATGTTGAAAGGAAAATGCCGGCGATGCGTCGCTTGTATCAGGATAAAACACGATTGAGGACAAAGGGTTTTCCGTTTACTGCAACATGTTTGCGCTCTCTCTATGTGCCTTGGAATAGAAAATTTGATATCAAATGTGCGCTAATTCTACGTGAAAGACTGTGTAGAAAGTGAGTTAACTTTGTAAGTGAAACGGCTGACAAAGGAAATTCCATTTTATAGCAAGCTATTTTTAAATATATATATATATATATATATATATATATATATATATATATATATGTATTATATATATTATATTTCCATAACCCTTTTTTATAGAACGTGATTTTTGAATATTTTTAATTTTCATTCAAAGAGTGGACAAATAAAGTGGCATGAAGTTCCAAAGCATTCATTATCAACCCTCCCTCTTTTACCTACAGTCCTACAGTCGGGGACTCCCTCAAAGTTCTTCTGTTCAATGCAAGGTCTATCAGAAACAAGTTGCTTGAACTTCGTGGCCTCGTAGCAACAGAAGAACCTGAGATGGTGGCCATAACGGAGTCGTGGATAAAAACCTCAAGCCGAGATTTTGAAGGGGAATTCACGATTCCCGGTTACCAGTTCTTCCTGAAAGATAGGCCAGACAGAGAGGGTGGCGGTGTGGTGTTGTATGTCAATGATACTCTCAACTCGACGGATTGCAACATCGTATCCGACCATGAACTACTAGGTGTTGATCTAGAGATAGGTCCTGCCAAATACAGGACTCTGGTGCTTTATAGACCTCGTGCCCAACTCGTTGAAAAGGACAGGGATCTGTACCAGCTACTAGGAGAACTTGTCGAAGACAGAGTGTGTATCGACATGGGTGATTTCAACACACAAGTTGACTGGGAAACAAAGAGAACCCTGCCGCGAGAACGCACTACTCCTGGAGTTCTCGAACAACGAGTTCCTGACTCAATGGGTGAGAGAGCTAACGAGAGGAGACAATATACTCGACTTGGTTTTCACCTCTGAGGATGACATCATTGAGGACCTCTCTGTTGGCGAACAGCTCGGTGGCAGTGACTACCGACTAATTAGATTTGTAGTCAAAGTCACGAAGGCAGGGCCTGCAACTAGTAAATCGAGGAAACTATTTGAAAAGAGCAGACTTTGCAGGTCTTCGTGCTGGACTGACTGACGCGAGGCTAGAAGTGTGCGATGTTGTTGAAGACTCGTGGAACAGTTTCAAAAATAAATTTATGAGTCTTCAATCACGTTTCATCCCTCTGAAATGTCCCCGTCGGTCTTCTGTTCAACCAAAGTGGTTTAATCGAGAAATCGGCCAACTTCTTAGGGAGAAGAGAACTGTGTAAAGGCAATCGAAGATCTCGGGTGACTTTGACGAATACCGGAGGCTAGCCAGGAGAGTGAAGTCCAGCATAAGGGCGGCTAAGCGGTCTGAGGAACTTCGAGTGGCGAGACTCTGTAAAGAGAATCCCAAGGAGATTTTTGGATATGTGAACAGCCGTAAACCAATCCGTCGAACGATTGGCGCTTTGAGGAATTAGGAGGGGACATTAAAGCATTCAATGCAGAAAATTCTAACCTCCTCAACGACTACTTCTCTTCAGTGTTTACTGAAGAGTGTGGTCCAATCCCATAGCCAATGGATTCCTTCTCGAGGGAAAAGCTGGAGGATACGGACTTCCCTGAAGGGGAAATAAAAAAGAAGATCAGTGACATAAAGACGAACAAGTCACCTGGCCCGGATGGATTGATACCTAAAGTGTTGAAAGAAGTGCGCGATCAAGTGTCACAACACCTGAGCGCAATCTTTAACATGGCGTGAAGCGGAGGTGACTCCTATCTTCAAGAAAGGAGACCGTAGCCAACCGTCAAACTACCGACCTATCAGTCTGACTTCAATAGTCGGTAAACTCATTGAAAGCATGATGGTGGACAAAATGACGTCGTATTTAAAGCCAAACCCGCTACTGAGGAGTTCCCAGCAGGGCTTCCGAAGGCAACGGTCATGCCTGACGAACCTTGTGGAATTCTTCCACTTCGTGTTCAGTGAGCACGATCGGGACAAGCGGTGGATGTGGTGTACTTAGACTTTCAGAGAGCCTTTGATAAGGTACCACACCGCCGCCTTTTCCGAAAAGTGCGAGCGCTAGGCATAGACGGAAAAGTAGCCGGCTGGATCAAGAACTGGCTAAGTGGCAGACGGCAACGTGTGGTGCTGAATGGACAGGCTTCTGAGTGGGTGACCGTTACTAGCGGGGTGCCTCAAGGTTCTGTCCTGGGACCACTACTATTCATCATCTGCGTCAACGACATGGACGGTGACATGGTTGCCAAGATTTCCAAATTTGCCGACGATACCAAGCTTGGTATGAACGTTGCAAAGGATGGAAATACTGCCTGCAGGAAGATCTCGGGAAGATTAGGGAGTGGTTGGACACGTGGCAAATGCCTTTTAACGTGAACAAATGCAAAGTAATGCATATCGGCCACAGAAACCCCCAATCTCAGTATATCCTTAAGGGCACTGCTCTTGAATCGAGTGACACTGAGAAGGACTTGGGTGTAACAATCACTAGTGACCTCAAGTTCTCGAAACAGTGCATTGAGGCGGAGAAAAAGGCCCAAAGGATGATAGGCTACATAAAGGGCTAGTTTGGATACCGTAACAAGGAGATAGTACTCTGTCTGTACAACTCCCCCGTTCGGCCGCACCTGGAATATGCCGTACAATTTTGGAGTCCTTCGTTTCGAAAGCATATCGCAATGTTGGAACGCGTACAAGCCAGGGCAACCAAACTGATTCCCTCTATCCGACATAAAGGTTATGAGGATAGACTAAGGGAATTAGATCTGTTCTCGCTGGAAACCCGTAAACTGCGTGGTCAGCTCATCGAAGTTTTCAAAATACTTCGAGGGTTCGACAATGTTGACTACCGGGATATTTTCACACTGAGTGAGAACAGAACGCGCAATAACGGCTTTAAACTTGAACTTAAGCGTTACAACCGCAATCTGTGTGGAAATTTTTTCACTTACAGTATCTGTGGAAAGTGGAACGCAATTCCAGTGGAAGTTGTCAACAGTGAATCTGTTGACCAGTTCAAGTCAAGACTGGACAAAGTCTTAAAAAGTGGCCGTTTAGGGATGCAAAACAATTGAGCAGCCATGTGCCTGGTCGATTGCTAGTCCAAAGATACCCTCTTTGAAATGGACCGTAAGGTCTCCTAGGGTACTTCCTTTCCTTGTTACTACTTGTTACTCCTCTATCTACGCCTTTTGCCATCTCCCCGTCTCCCTTCCTCTCCTCACCATCCCCCATGCCTCTCCCCCATGATATCTGGACTCTGCGTGGGAGAGTATCTGGGTGGGAGTGATCACCGCACAGTCGCGTTTTCCGTGCAACAGACTCTCTCACGTCGCTACATTCTAACCCGACTTCCAACGCACGAACTTTGTGGGTCTTCAGGATTCGATAGCTCGGCTTAAAACTGCCACAGGAAAAGGGCCTAGGATAAATGGTGTGCGTTTAAAAAAAGCTTTATGCCTCAACATTCTGCGTTTGTCCCAAGCAGGAGGATGAGCGGCAAGCCTCTCCAACCAAAATGGTTTAATCGTGTCATCGCCGCAGCGATAAGAAACATGAAAACTGCCTACAATAACAGGAAAGCCAACCCTAATGAAGAAAGAGTTCTTCAATACAGGGAAAAGTTTGGGGAAGTTAAAGCACTGATGCGTAGAGCTAAGCACAGCGAAGAAGTGCTGGTGGCCTCCCATTGTAAAAAGACTCCGAAAGAATTCTTCCTTCATGTCAATAGCCGCAAAACGATTTGCCATAGCTTAGGACAGCTGAGTGATAACAATGGCGTGTTATGAAAGTCAGAACCGTTCATCACCAACGTGTTGAACGGTTATTTTGCTTCTGTATCTACAAATTAAGTTGACAGTGCACCACCGAAGCCGGAGGGTCATCTCGTAGAGGGAGAAAACCCAAGATAAATAGTCTTAGAGAGAAGCAAATTAGTAGCCGGATTAACAAACTTTAACCGGCATTATTCTCCAGGGCCGGGTGGCTTTCTTCCTAGAGTCCACCGAGAAGTTAGTGAAGAGGTCGCTCCAAACTTTACCACCATTTTTAACAAGTCTTAAGAAACTGGAGAGGTAACAGAAGACTGGAGGATAGCAAACGTAATCCCCATCTACAAGAAGGTGCACCGTGAATGTCAGGGTAATTACCAGTCTCACATCCATCATAGCCAAACTGTTCGAGGGAATAATCGCAGACTGTATAGTGCAGCACTTAAGAGTTGCTCAACCTAATCTTGGATTCCTAGCACCGATTTCGCAAGAACCGTTCAAGTCTCACTAATCTACTATAATTTTCCCACAGTATTTTGAGTGAGTATGACCGCACTCGAGCTGTGAATATCTTATACCTGGACTTCCAAAAAGCCTTCGTAAAGGTACCACACCGCAGGTTGATAAATAAAGTCCGCGACCTTGGCATTACCGGCATGGTAGCTTAATGTATATAAAACTGGTTCTCGGGACCGAGGCAATGAGTAAAGATAATGGGATAGCCTCGCAATGGACGCCAATCAGTAGCCCCAGGGCTCAGTGCTTGGGCCTCTATTGTTCATCATCTACATCAATGATATAGACGAAGGACTATATAATCGTTAGCCATGTTCGCCGACGATAGCAAAATAGGAGGTAGTGTGAGCTCTCGAGAATGAGTGAAACGCCTGCAAAATAGCCTTCTCAGGATAAGATAGTGGTCCGAGAGGTAGTAGATGCTATCTAACATTGACAAATGCAAGGTAATGCATATCGGTCATGCTAACCCTCGGTAAAACTACTCCTTGCTAAGCAAACAGCTAGATACCACTAACTTTGAGAAAGATTTAGGCGTGCTCATCAAAGTTCTCCAAGCAGTTTCTCCAGGTGAAAAAGAGGGCGTAGTGAATGCTGGGGTACATAACGAGGCATTTTCACTTCCGAAATAAGCAGGTAGTTTCAGCCATGTACAAATCTCTGGTCGGGTCACACATAGAATACGCCGTAGAATTCTGGTCCCCGACCCTGAGAAAAGAAATTGAACGGCAGTAAAAGGTACAGATCAGAGCCACAAAATTGATCCCTTCCCTTAGACATAAAAGTTATCAGCATAGGCTACAATTTTTTTTTTTTTTATTATTTTATAGAGCCCATCTGGCAAATACCCACTTGGGCATAAGTCGCTGAAAAACACGACAGCCCAAAACTAGGCCACTCTAAAGCAAAAATATGAAAACCTAACAATGCTATAAATTGGAAAAACTCAACAATCAGGAAGCAATCTCCGGCAGCGGGGGAAGGTCCCCTCACCCCGGTGCAGGAGAGTGCAACCTACAAACAAAACAATAACAATAAAAAAAACCTTCAAATAAAGAAGAGAAGCCCCGCCTCCCCCCAAAAGTCAACAAGTCCATAAGTCTATGTGCACGAATCTGTCCCGAGTACAAGAAACAGGCGGTAGCGACCCCGCCCATCCCGGTACCGGGACAGGTATCGTGCGCGAAGATCACCCAGACTGGGACATTCGACAAGAATGTGCCGAACAGTCTGGGGGACGACGCAATCGTTGCAATAGGGCGCAGGTGAGCGCTCCATCAAATAGCGATGCGTCACGCAAGTGTGCCCGATTCGGAGACGACAGAAATAAACCTGAAGCCGCCGCGACATTGGAGAATAGGTCCATGGGAACAGTCGTGGCGCAAAGGCACGCAACTTTAAGTTCCTTCAACCGTCTCCCATCCTCTTTGCCAAGTAGTCCGAAGAGCTGCCCGTATTCCTGCCATGTAGTCGGTGTGAGGAATGGCGAAACGCTGGTCCGGTCGCAGAGTCCTCGCGGACTCTTTGGCGCACTCATCGGTGCGCTCATTCCCCGCAATTCCTACATGTCCAGGAACCCAGCAGAAGATAATCTCGACATCCTCCCGGCTCGCCAAAACCGTGGCGTCACGAATATCGCGAACAAAGGGATGCGGAGATTCCAATGCCCCGAGAGCACTTAGGGCACTTTCTGAGTCGTTATAGATCACAATCCGGTCTCCGAACCGGGCACGTCGCGTAATCTCCCGTATCGAGTGGTCTATTGCCACCAGCTCGGCCGTGAAGACAGAGGCAGCGCCTGGTAGAGCCCCACTGACTTTAATCAGAGGAGATACGGCGTGGAAGCCGAACCTCTTTTGGGACTTGGAACAATCCGTATACACTGGCATGGCTCCAGCGTGACACGATGTGTGCACCAAAAAGGTCGAACGCAATACTTCCGGCGCAGTATAAGCTTTTGGAGCAGAGGAGTGGCGACAAATAGCCAAATGTGGTACCCTCCAGGGTGGCGTCCTGGGCACAACCAGGGGCGCCACCGTCCCGTGAGCTATATCTAGCTCCCGAAAGAGTTTCGTGACCCTAAACCCAAAGGGTTTAGGGTATAACTGGCGTTTCTCGGCGGCATAGGCACCATCGAGATCAGCTTTGGATGCAGTGAGAGCTGTTGGCGAGTGAGGGAGACGCCGGGCTCGCGCGTACAGGAGAGTGATGCACTGCACGCGGCAATGAGCGAGTGGCATCTCCCCAAAATCAACCAACAGGCTCTCAATGGGGGAAGTGCGGAAGGCACCGGTCGCAAGGCGAAGGCCTGTGGTGGATCGAATCCACCTTCCGCAATAAACGCTCGGCTGCGGATGCATAAAACAGGCATCCGTAGTCAAGCTTCGAGCGAACAAAGGATCGATAAAAAAGTAAGGCAGTATCCCTATCAGCGCCCCAAGTGCTGAAGGTCACGGAGCGGAGAATATCCATGGCGCGAGTACAAGAGACCCTAAGGCTGCGAATATGAGCCTCCCAGGTGAGGCGTCGGTCAAATACAAGACCAAGGAAACGGTGCGACTCAACCACATCCAGGCGCACCCTATTAAGAAACAAATCTGGGTGGGGGTGAAGCCGTGGATGGACACAGAAGTGCACCACCTTAGTCTTGGCCAAAGAAAACCGAAACCTGTGAGCTTTAGCATAGCGAGAGACGCGGTTCAATGCCTGTTGGAGTCGACGCTCCAGAGTTGGCATCTGGGCCGCGGCAAAATAGATCGAAAGGTCGTCCACGTAGAGCGTAGCGAGAACATCTTTCGGCAGCACCGAGTTAATGCCGTTGATGCTCAGGGCAAGACGTGTGACACTAAGGAAACTTCCCTACCGGACACCCTCTTCCTGCTCCTATCGGCCGGAGAGGGCTCTCCCCACCCGTACGCGGAATCGACGATCTCGCAAAAATTCAGATATAAACATTGGGAGGCGTCCCCTCGCCCTTATCCTGTGGAGAGTCTCCATGATACCGTATCGCCATGCGGTATCATAGGTCTTCTCCAGATCGAAAAACACCTTGGCATAGTTATGTCTACGAAGGAAAGCCTCGCAGACAGCATTTTCCAGTCGGAGCAGAGCATTCGACGTGGAGTGGAACTTGCGGAAGCCACACTGTGCGGAAGACAGATGGCCTCCGCTGTACAGGAAAAAGGCTAATCTAACATTGACCAATTTCTCCATCAACTTGCACACGCAAGAGGTTTAAAAGATTGGGTGGAAACCGGTCGAAGTAGAGTGATCTCTTCCCGGTTTGCGAAAGGCGAGAACAGTAGCGATTCGCCAGGAGTCTGGAAGAAGACCTTCGACATAGATCCTGTTGAACAAATCTAAAAGAAAGGCCATGCATCGCTCACCCAGGTGTCGAAGCATGGCGTACGTGACATCTTTCGGACCATGGGCCGTGTCCGCGCACGAAGCGAGAGCGGAACGCAACTTACTCACAGTAAACTTGTCGTTGAAGGGTTCTCCACCTCTGGAGGTAAAGTCCAGCCGGCGGCCTTCCGCGACATGACGACGTGCATTGAATGCTGGCGGAGCAGCATCATGCCTAAAGATTTCAGAAAAAACCGTCGCTAAGGATTCCGCCACGGACGCGGGGTCCGAGATTGCGGTCCCATTCTCCTGGAGAACGAGAGGGGGGTCCTGAGAGAACTTGCCCCGAATCCTTTTGACTCGCTTTCAGACCTCAGCTAAAGAGGTCTTCCCGTTAAGTGAAGACACACATGTTCGTTAAGAAGAGCGGCCGGCGTGCTTCGAAATATACCAGAACCTAGCCCTATCCCGACGAAATTCAGCCACAGTGAAATCGTTCGGGCGGCGCTTATAGCGCATGTAGGCATAACGCTTCTGTTTGAGGGCCGTCTCTCACTCGGCAGACGTCCTAGGAATAGTAGTCAGGCCCACGGCGATGAGGTTGCCGTAGAAAAACTCAACGGCCTCATCTACTGAACTAAACTCCTCGACTGAGATAGAGAATTCAGTCATTTCCTGAAATGCGGGCCACCGCGCCCGCACTAAGCACCACCGAGGTGTGATCTAAGGCGGCAGTTGCCGAGAAAATGATATTTGAATGGAAAAGTGATTACTACCATGGAGGTCATCGACCCCCCCCCCAAAAAAAATCAGGCTGTGCATCCGAAGAGCACAAAGATAGGTCAAGGCAAGAAAATGAGACGGCTTTCGGACAGTGATGCGTAAACTCATCCACGTTTAGGACACCCATCTCAAGCTCTTCGATCAGATCGGCAAGGACGTGTCCCCTGGGATTTATGGAGTAATCTCCCCAGAGAGGATGCCTGTCGTTTAGATCTTAAAGCAAGAGATAGGACCTCGGCAACCGTGCCACGACGCGGCCGAAGTCCCCAGCGTCGAAGTTAGGTGACGGTGGAATGTACGCAGAAATGATAGTATACCTTCTATCCACGGGCAGCTGCACAGCCACTGCCTTCAAGGGGGTATCTAAAGAGAAAGGAAGAACGGAGATATCATGCCGGGTGTAAACCGCGCATCCCCCAGCCCGGCCATCCCGCGGTGGTGGGGTCGCAAGACCCTTATACCCCGGGAGGGCGGGCAGGGGGCACGCGCCTAGCATGCTTTCCTGCAAAAAGATGGCTAACGAGAAAAGGTACGAGACGAGCCTCCGCAGCTCCTCCCAGTTGGCCCGGAGTCCATGGCAATTCTATTGACGGAATATGCCCTCCAGGCCTAGCTCGGAGGAGACGCGGGGGCCCTCCTCGAACTGAAGACCCTCACGGGAATGGCCGTAAGCTTCCCGGGGGCAGAACCCCAGGCGCTGTTGGCCAGACAAAGCGCTGAAGCCTTCGAGGACTTATTGGGAGAGGTTTGGCTTGCCATGCGAGTCTTTTCCTTCCTCCGCCTCGAAAGCTTAGGCGGGCGTTGCAGCTTGGGAGGCGAAGGGCCCTCTTTTCGAGGAACCGCCGTCTCCGAGCCACGCTCCACACCTCGGGGCGTCGGCGAAGGAGCCGAAGCTCCTTTGTTGCTGTCCTCCTTTAACGGGGACAGCTTTAGGAACCCCGGAAGATGGCCTAGCAACCATCTTCAGGGGTGTTTCCTCCTGTGAGTCTAACGAGTCGGAGGAGGCGCGTGGCCGTTTCGCCTTACGGGAAACGGTCACGCTGGGGGTAGAGGGGGGAGCCCTGGTTTTAGCCGGGGCCGGGTATGAACCCTTTTTGCCGCCAGTTTTACCAGGGGAGCACCCGGGTTGGGTAGAGCCCGCAGAAGGGCTCCGAATGGGCGCCCAAACAACTGTGCTCGTTGGCCTGGATGGGCTAGTAGCAGAGGGTGCCTTTTTAACTATCAAGGCATATGAAGTCCCAGGCAGAGCCGGGCCCGCCAGGACCAAGTCCTTAGCCTCGCGGAATGAGAGTCGATCCTGGGCCTGAACGGCCAGGATTTCTTTCTCAAGGAGATATGCACCACATTGCTTCGAAGAATCAGGGTGCGGCTCTCTGCAATTGACATACTTGGACACACATGATTTGGACTTATCTTTGCGACCTTGGAGCAATTTACACAGACTTCGGGTGACCCCGACTTTGCACGTCTACATGAGCGATTCGTATGGCCGAAGCGGTGACAGTAATAGCACCGCCGCGACAGTGGCACGAATTCCTTCACGCGGTAGCGGTACCAACCGGCACGCACCAACTCAGGGAGCTTGTCCCAATCGAACGTGAAGAAGAGTGTAGGGGGTGGTTCTCGAGGCCCCTCCCTGTTTTTTCATCACACGTTCGACCTTGAGCGCCCCATGGTCGGCCAGCTCTAGGGTGATGTCCTCAATGGAGTAGTCAACGAGTTCCCTCGCATTAACTACTCCTTTCACAAAGTTCATGGTAGAGTGTGGCCTCATACTCACCGGTGCGCCATGAAGTGTCCGAAGAGCACTTATCTTGGCTGCCTCGGCGGGATTCGCCGCATTTGCCAGAAAGCTTCCGTCCGAGAAATGGCTCATCTTCGGCTCTATACCAATTGCACTAGCTAATCCTCTCCTCTAATTGATCATGTTGCCCTTGGACAGCATGCTGCCATTAGTGAAGCGAATAACGAGGAAGCGTTTAAAGTGAGTGGGCTCGAAAACGCCAAATAACCTCTGAATGAGGGGCCCCGATGTCATCGAGGCTCCACCCTGTGCACTTTTGTTCTTAGTCAGGGGCTCCGCAACCGGGGCGGCATAGGGGCCGGATGTGCCGATCTTTGCTTGGTCGCTTGCCAGAGTGGCAGCAGACCCATTCGTCCCCCCCCCCCGCGTAGGGAGAGGAGCCCTGAATCATTTTTGTCTTTTTAGTCTTTTTACTTTTTATTTTTATTTTTTGGAGAGGAGGGCGGGAAATGAACCCGCTTCTCACCCCTGCCGGAATAAGCCCCCAGGCCAGATGGACCGGCCTCAGCCAGGTGATTCTCCGAAATAGAGAAGGTCCTGGTACTCGTGGGGGCACCGGTCGGAGGAGATCCCTCACCTGCTTGTACTGCTTCGGAAACCACAGCCGTTTGAGGAGGACCTTGCATAGGGGCGGATTCGGGGTCGGTGCTTGGCGCCAAGCCCGGATTCCTTTCCATGGAAGGCCCTACCGTCTGAGGCTGGGTTTCCTCAAAGACTATGTCTATCTCAGGGGGCGCCTCCAGTTGGCCATTCCCCCCCCCCCAAGACATCGCAGGTCCCGTTGGCAGTATCGTCACTAGTCCTTTGTGGGGAGGCACAGGCCTTAACCCCGGCAAGGTTCAATATCCTTGCCAGCAGGTATTTTGAGGGAATCGACCGAAGGGGCCTGGCTTCCCTCTCCCCCCTAAGGGGGTTTGCCCTACCGAGCCGCTTCGATGTGGATCAGCTGGCTAAGGGCTGCCTGCTGGTTTTCTTGGCAGTCCCCTTGGAAAGAACATAGGAGACTGCCGCTGGTAAAAGGGAGGCGCCTGAAAGCACCTCCAGAGAAGGTGGTGAGGGGGAGTCCCCCTATACCCGTAAGCAAAGGAGAGCAGTAAGCCTCCTCTCCGGTTAGAGATATATGAAGGGGAAGGGGATCTCCATTTTTTTGCTGGAACTGCCCAAGGGTGGCTCCGTCGATGTTATAGGGGAAGTTAGGGGTTGGGTTTTTTTTTATACTTATCATTGGGCATGGTGACCCTCTTTTTTACACGGCATGCAATCGCGCATAACCTCTTGCAGTTGCCCGCACTGCGAGAGGTGCTTACAATCCAGGCAGAGCCAGGCGCTGCCATTTAAGACCACCCCTCCCGCCTGGTGGCCTGGCAGTCCATCGACATGGCGGCTCCACCTTAGACACGGCGTGAAACAGATAGATTTTGAAGACGAGAGGAAAAGGGATGTGAGGAAGGTATGGGTGGGGTTCAAGCAGGTTGTTAAAAACCAACCACCCTAGCCTGGAGTTCAGGGGTTAGGGAACATTGGCCCCTCCCCCCTCAGCCCCGATCCAGGACGGTTGGCCGAGAAGAAGGTCAGCATCTACCCTGTGAAGTTAGAGGCTGACCAGAGAAAGTTGTGGGAGGTTGTATGAAAAGCAAGGAAACAAGTGTTTTGAAGAAAGGAAGAGAGGCTAAGCTGGGGCCGGACGGGGTGCTGAGTCTCGTCAGCACGGTGGCCAGGATGGCAAATCGCCGCGCCCCTTACGGGGCATGGGCTACGAGAACTGGGGATGTTCTCTCTGGAGATTCGCCAGTTAAGAGGCCAGCTGATTGAAACTTTTAAGATAATACGACACAGCTGAAGATTTCAACATCGCGCACGATTTTTTCCTTCAAACTGAAACGGTTTCGCATGATCGTAGTATCCTCTTATAACGAAGTCTATCTTTAAACGTAAATCTGTCAATTACCCACCCGATAAATGGACGGGGGGTGATAATGATAAAAGAAGAATATATACGGAAAATGCAACCGATCTGATATGATCCGTCTAAATTTGTTTCCGTCCAAGAGGACCCTTTGAGACTCTCCACCCAAAGTTCCTCTTTCACCCGAAGTTCGTCTTTCCCCCAAATTTTGCACGCTCTTGACGAAGGGACTTACAAACAATTCCCCAGTAAGGGCAAAATTTCCCTACATCTTAAGGAAGAAATTAAATTACCAAATCCTATCTAAGCTATACATTAATACTCTTCTTTCTTGCGCTTTACCACCACTTAAATCCCTACTTATGGTTTTAACTATGAACAAATTAAGCAAATACTCTTTCCTGTCTCTGAAGACAACTACAGAGGGTGGACAAAATAATGGAAACAACTAGCATTGTAATAGTATAGATGGAAGATTAATTAAACTATCTAAACCTTGTCTATGTTTATGTTTGTTGCTTGATAATAGAAGTACACCATCTTGTGCTAATATTGTTGTTTTCCTTTTGTAGATATTATCCAAATAATTTAATAAAACTTATTAAAGTGAGTGATCTATCTGATTTCTAGAGTGGTAATATTATCGGAGCTCGGATGGAAGGTTTTACCACCACTAAAACAGCTAAACTGGTTGGCGTATCGAGAGGCAAAGTCTCAAAAGTAATGACAGCGTAGGAAAATAAAGGAAAAACGTCCTCTTCATTGCAAAACTCAGGAAGGAAACTAAAACTGTCCGATTAAGACCGTAGGACTCTTACACGGATTGTTACAAAAAGAACATAAAATTAAAGCTACCAAATTAGTGCAGAACTTAATGATCACGTCCGGAACCCAGTCTCAACAAAAACTGCTCAACGGGAGTTACATAAAGCCCGATTCCCTGGGAGGGCTGCAATCCGAAAACCACTACTGTCAGAATCAAACGTTTGAAAGCATTTAGAATAGTCTAAAACCCAACAGAATTGGACAAAAGAGCTGCGGAGAAGGGTCATATTCTCTGACGAGTCCTCCATTACCTTATTTCGCACCTCAGGCCGTGTATACGTTTGGAGACAGACAAAAGATGTATTTGATCCAGACTGCTTGCTCCCAACTGTTAAATATGGAGGAGGCTTTGTGAGGATGTGGAGGGCGTATCTTGGAAATCCGCCATCCCAAGAGTCTCCCTTCATGGTAGAATCAACAGTCAGAACTATTTGAGCATTTTTGCTGATCAGATCCATCCTATGGTTCAAGAATTGTTTGCGGATCGAAATGCCATCTTTTAGGATAATAATGCTCCTATTCATACTAAGGTTGTAGCAGAATGGCACGAAGAACATTCCAGTGAAGGAGAACCCCCTATCTTGCCACCACAATCCCCAGATCTCAACATCATTGAACATTTATGGTGCAGTTTATAAATACATGTTATAAGTCGATATTTTTCTTTATCATCATTGGAAGAAATGAATGAATGAAAATGACTCTGGAAACAATTCAAACTTTGTACGAGTCGATCCCACGCAGAATTCAATCTGTAATTACTGCCAAAAGTGGTACCATACCTTATTAGAATAAAGTTTTCGAAAAATATATGGTGTTTTCATTATTTTGTCCAACCCCTGTACTTCTTTAATGACAAATTATTCCACCCTCTAGATGGCCTTGCTATGAGTAGTCCCATTGTTGCTCTTTTAGAAAACCTCTTCATGTATTCTACAGGAGATACATAAACGAATGAGAACCTTTTTTCCGCTGGGAAAATCCTTCCAAAAAATCAGACAGTACAGTAATATAATTTAAACCCAAACATGAAATTCAGCCAAGAAAAATAAGACAATAACTCCATCCCCTTCCCAGACTTAAAAATATAACTTGCACAGTTGACAGTTTTTCCATCCACATTTACGGTAAACTTGGCTTTTGGTTACATTTTCTTAGTTACTAATTCTCCAAATTTAAACTAAATTCCATAAGGACTACTTTCTCTTGCGTATAACCTCAGTCCTTCTACTTCAGTTTTGACAACGAAGTTACCTTTCACTCTAATTCCTTCCTTCCTGAGGAAAGTGGTGAGTATGTAAGTGCGAGAGATAGTGGTGTACAAGAATAGTGGGGTTGGGAATAATGGTTAAAATAAAGAAGTCTTAGGGTTGAAAAATTTGCAAAGTTGCCTGGAGATCAGGCTAATCTCTTTCTTTGTTTTCAATGTTTTTTTTCTTTAGTGTTGTTTCTGGCATACATATAGAAATTATTTGTCGTGCAAAACTTTGTATTCGTGTTCAAATTTAGCGTTGTTGTTTCGTTGATGTGTTGTTTGGTTATTTAGTTACTATTTATTTGTTTTGTTTGTTTGGCATAATTGCTTCTTACGTGTATTATATTTGTATTAGTATACGTTAGTTTCTTTAATGTTTGGTTGTTTTAGTGTATTTTGTGTTTATGTTTATTTGTTTCTTGTTGATTGATTGTATTCGTGTGTGTTATGTGTTTAATGTTTATGTTTTTTAATCTTCTAGTTTATTAATAGTCCGCGTTAATTGAATTGGGGTCTTCATCGGGTTACTAGTCTAAATGGGTTTGTTTCTTGTAGTCGGTTGTGGTTCTTCTTCTGTCTTCCGTTAGTTCTTTTTATGCAAAGTACGGGACAACTGCGTTGCCAAGGATGTTGACGCTGCGTGGAAATCTTGAATGGCATGGACCACGTTGGTTTTCTTTGATTAGTGCTCTAATCTCCTCAGTGTTGTTTAACGTTATTTTCTCATTCATATCTGATGCTCTCTCCTTTAAGACTGTGTTGAGCGCCCTAATGTTCGTCGCTCTGTGGAGGTCCTCTTGCCTCCTTCTATCCCTTCTACTTGCATTGGTTATTAAACACATGCACTTGTTTTGTATTATTTTAATCTCTTTTCTAGCGCTTTCCGAAAAGTCAAAAAGGGATGCCGAGGCATAGGTGAAGGTGCATCTGACCAGCGCTAGATATAATTTTTTTTTGTTTCTTTGGTTGAGGTTCTTGGAGGTTTAGAGGGTTCTGACTGAAGAAGAAGTTCTTGGGATCTGTTCTTTGATGTGCTTCCTGTATCCGGTTTAAGTGTTCTTTATCCCGAGTACATTGCACTCGTTGGTGTAGGGATAGCGCGTATCCCCCACCCTCACATCCGAAAGTTTTATTCTTCCTACTGGGACAATCTTGAATTAAACCACGCTTACCGATAATCATCGAACTTCTGGTTGATGCATATAGAATTCTTAATAAAAACAAAATCGAATTATTTAAAGTTTTTCAGAGAACATATGGAAAAGGGAAGTGAATTTTGGAACAATGTTTATAGACTCAGATGAGAATATAATAAAACTTTCCGGTCAAAATGGTGCAGTGTCACGTTTGGAGTGCAAAAGAAACTACCTATGATCCTGCGTACAGTATCTCAACCTTGAACTACGGAGGACTTAGCCTCATACTTTGGTGCTTCTTTTTTGCACATGGCACAGGAGAACCCCACATCATAGATCGGAAAATGGATGGTATAACGACTCGAAACATTCTGGATGAATTGTTGCTCCAAAGTGCGAAAAAATTCTACGGCTGATATCAATGCATATTTTAGCAGGACAACGATTATTAACTTACAAATGGTTCAAGAAGAGAAAAATAAACTTTGTCGTATGGTCAACTCAATCGCCGACCTCAATGCTATTGAGCATTTTCGGCGAATAGTAAAGCCTGCAATCTGAGAGACAAACCCACAGAACCTGGTCTATTTAAGGGAGATTTATTATGTATAAAAGTGAAACAAAAGATATCAATTTAGTCTATAAGAATTGTTTTTAATAATGGCCTAATAACCAAGTTTATACCACGCATATTAGATAACTAATATTAATTGAATACTTTTGTCACATCAAACTATGTTTATTGGCAATTTTTATATACCAAAAAATCTTTTTAGGTTAAATATACAGCCCACATACTTTCCCAAATGAACTCAAAGTCGCGAGTATGATCTTCATATCCAAACCTGAGGAACCACCAAGTCAAGTGGAGAATTATATACCTATCTCTCTACTTGACTTCATCAGGAAAGTTTAAAAAATAATAAACCATCGGCTAGGTAAGCACCTAGAAGCAAATGGACTCTTAAACAATTTCCAGTTTGGCTTTAGGAAAAGAAGGATTACAGAGAAGGCCCACACAGTGATCACAGAAAAAAAATAGCTAAAGTGAAAAAGGAGAAGGCTAGCGTCAATATCGTCTGTAGAGATGTATCAAAGGCATTCGACAAAGTTTAGATAAGATGATTCTAGCATAAAATCATATAACTAGGAATCAACAACAAATTAGAAAGACTACTCTTCGACTACGTGATGGTGCGGTATGCATATATCGAAATTAGAAACCACCGAAGCAAAAACTTCAAGTTGGAAGCTGACGTCCCGCAGGGAAAATGTGCGAGTCCGTCGTTATACTCAGTGTAGACCTCAGACATCCAAGTTCCCATCACGGAAATGAGCCTCAGCATTCGGTTCGCAGATGACGTCACGCAAATCGTCGTTTGCCCATAAAAGAATGCAAATTCAAGAAAGACTTACCGCAACGTAAATAAGAAGGATCAATGAATACAAAATAAAATGGAAAATAAACAGAAACAAGTTTAAAATCGTACTAATTTACAGAAGAAAACTTTAGGATATATACGTTGAAGAAGTGATATCCATATACGAAAGAAGCTAAAGTATTAGCATTAACGATAAGTAAGATCGGATATGTACAGCAAACATGTAAAAGAGGAGAATCAACGAAGAAATAAGAAATAACGACTCAGATTACTTAACTAGAAGAACAAAAGTAAAATATATCAAGCTATGATTCAGTCAGCAATAGGATATGCAATAATTACTATATACTCAATCAAAAAAGCAAACATTACTAAACCGCAAAGAATCCACAATCCTGCAGTACATTCATTCGCAAATATAAGAGCAACTGAAAGAAGAAGACATGCACGCACAAGCACAGATGGAATCAGTCTACAAGATTATAGAGAAAAGCGCGAGGAAACTAATATAAAAATTGCAAGAGGAAATAAAAGGATATTACAGCTTTAATAACCCAGAGAGCGAAGGGGTTAATGCACCGATACTTCCCCTAATAAAAGTAAAAAATCGATAAAAAAGAGGAGATTTATACTTGAGAAGTAAGAAAAAGAAAGAGTAAGTATACGATACTTATCTTTTATTGCGCAAAGATAGACTTGGAAACAAATAAACAAAGAAAAAAGGAAAGAGTCAACTTTACTAGTAATAAAAAGAACGGAATAAAAACAACGGGTCGAACGTCACAAAACACTAGCAAATACAAACTTAATACAAACAGTAAACAACAAACAAGGATAACCTGAGACTCAGAGAATAACCCTCTAAACCTTATTACTTTCAAGCTATAATACCATAATAAAACGAAAGAGATTAACATGACTTCTATAACACCTAGCATTCAATTGCAAAACTTTTACTTCTTTCCACACTTTCTTTCTATCCTTCACACCATTAGGCTAAACAACTTATACGTGGGACAGGGGCACAATAAAATAATGAATAGAAATATGCCTGTAATTGTTTGGGTGTTTGGGGTCTTTATTCATTTTTTGTCGATGTATGTTGTGAGAAACTTTAAATATTTTGGGGAAGTAGCCTGAAGCTAGTGAGGCGTCGAATACGTGTGTACGTGTAGGGTATATGTTTGCGAGGAGGTTGTGTATTAATGCGGCTGGTAGTCCGGAGGGAACGGGTGCGTGTTTTGGTCTTGTTTTAGTGTAGTGTTTTGTTTCCTCGACGGTGATGGGAGTGGTCAGAGTAGATGTGTATTGATTGTAGAATGGTGTTAATTTTTTATCCGCGGTGCAGCCGGTAAATTAGTACACTACTTCATTTATGTTGCATCACCAACTTTTTATTGAATTTTGTTTGCCTTTCCCTTTTCTTATATTGTTTATTCTGCGGTTGCAACTTCACCCGGTTTTACTTATGTTTGCCACAACCCTTACTGACTCTTTCAAAACCGACATAAAATTGCTCAGATTGTAATAACCTAGATTATATTTGGACAGAATGCAACCTTTAGTCATTAAAGGTTTCAAATTTTAAGAACCAAAAACGAGGTTTAAAAATGCTAAGAAAAGGAACCATATTTAGCAATTGCTGCTACAGCAGCACAAGATACAAAAGCCAACGTAAACCATTATAATGGGAAAAGTCAGACACGGAATAATGGCTATGGTTATACAGGCTCACGGGATTGCTATAGACAGACCGGAAGAGTTTGTGGGGACTCAACAAAGTTCTAAGGAAAAACGGAATTACAAGGAAGTTGTAGTTTCTGCCCAACCCATCATCGGAGAATTTTCAAACTTAAATTTATAGGAACAAAACCATTATACAAAAGGATGACAAACAAACCCAAGATCAAGCAAAGAACAACAAGGAATTGATTCAGATGAGAACCAGGAAAGAGCTTAGCTTAGGATAAAATCCTTAACCCATATGTATAGAAAAGGAGAATAGAGGAAAAAATCAACAAAAAACTTAAAACGAAAGCAAATAAAACAAATGTATGCTCATGTTAACCAATTACATTCAACAAAGAAATGATACATGGCAAAAAAATACTCTAAATGATATCTCATCGGATATCCAGATTTTCCAAATAAAACTGCCCCTTTTCTTAAAATAAATACCTATTCCCATATGAAAATATCATTTTGATAAAAGTGAAATATATAAGCAGAATAAAAATGGTAAAATTGAAACAAAGACAAGTTCACTGAAATTCTTTAGGATAATAGAGACGGTTAGGTGGGTAGATCAAAGATTCAACCTCGTTAAAAGCATTAAATAAATTAACTAGAATAGAGTAATATACTGGGTCACTAGCACGAACAAAAACGAGAGAATAACACCTAAAAGACTAAATGGAATTGGTAGAGTACAACGTACATGAAAAACATAACCCTTGACAGATATGATGTCACTAAGGTAAACAAACATTCATATACTAACAAAAACTAACTGAATTTGATGAAAATTTCAAAGTAATAGAAATTTTGTTCAAAAAAGGAGCCCTAATAGAGAGAATAATTTACTAAATGCGGGAACAAGATACTCATGTTACAACAGCGACAACAAAGCAGGTAGACATTTCATATTTCATCAAATAAGAGGTATTGCAAAGAGGATATTGCCTAAATACTCATCATTAAAAGATCAGTGGCTACCAAACCCGATTTTGTATTTAGAAATAAAAAATTCAACTGAAAGACTAAGATTTTGTTCCGGGCCATAACCTACAAACGAACACGAATTATTAAATATTCCAATATTTCTTAAGGCGCAATTTAATACTAAGAGCAGCGAGGAAACAGTAAGAACGTATAGCGCGAGGAACAAATGAAAACTATGAAGCGTCAAATATTGATCAGCTATACACCTATCACTATACTAAATATAAGAGGGTAAGTGCTAAAAAGGATTTTCTGTAAACCCAAACTGCATTAAGCGTTAAGATGAAGAAACTAGGTAAAGCAAATGCCAAACAAAAGATGGTTCGCGTGGTGGCCAGAGATGTTCCCCAAGCCTTTGCCAATGTCCTGAAAGATTGTCCAAAATAGGAATTATCTACCTGGGAATGAATGAACAAATTAACACAAATCGTAGCTACGCCTACAAAATCTACAAATATGTCAGCATATAGGACTACAAGAGAGAGCAAATATTAATGAGTTAGACAAAAATTAAAAATTTGGATGAAGCTCAATAAAATTAAAGAGAAATAATACCGTTGAGGCAAAACGTTACTAATGGCCTTATACTTATATCACAAATGATAGAGACGCATGAAATAAATTGGCTGGATTTAGCAAAAAAGTCCAAAAAGAAAACAAGGTCAGCTGACCAAAAGTTGTGTGCTCTCAATTATTCTGATTTATGAGCTTACATCTTTCAAAACTTTCAATAATTCCGGGACTAACCTAGGCAAGACCTTTACAATTATATCATTTGGAAGAGAATGTAAAGAAACATAGGGGTTTTAAATTTTGTTAGAATGGGCCAAATATTACGATGTTATTGCCAAAACAAAATAATTTCCTGGTTAACCTTGAGGGGACTTTGTCAATTATATCATTCGAAAGAGAATGTAAAACAACATAAGGGTGTTAAATCTCGATAGAATCGGCCGAATAATTAAGATTATATTGCCATAGCAAAATATTTGCCTGGCTAAACTCGGGAGTACTTTGACAATTATATCATTTGAAAGAGATTGTAAAACAACATAAGGTCTTAAACGTCGTTAGAATCAGCCGCATAGTTATGATGTTATTGCCAAAAGAAAAATAATTCCCGCGGTAACCTTGGGAGAGCCTTGGCTATTATATCATTCCTAAGGGAATGTAAAACACCATAAGCGTTCAAACTCTAGTAAGAATCCGCGGAATATTTACAATGTTATTACCAAAAATAATAAAAAGCAAAATGAGGACCGATCTACATATTGAGATATAGAGTTGCGCGCGAATAGAATCGCACCCGACAAAACACAAGTCAAGAAATTTTAGGAAAAGAAAAACTAGATTCTTATTCAGGAAGACCAAGGGAAATCAAGCATGTTCACATTAAGGACTAAGAGCGACCTAATTAGAACTCGTTGGTTTTTAAAAGAAACTTGAAAATTGAACAGATAATGATAAATATCGAAATTTATAACCAAGAAATTCCAGAGAATAATCGAAACCTACAGAAGGAGTAGGACTAAAAAGAAACAAATTTAAAGAAAAACTAAAAAAAACAAAAGGAAAAAAACCTTGACAAGAAATCCTAGTCATTTGAAATCTGTCAATCCTTTTTATATTCTCTTTATATTTTTTTCTACTCTTCTCTTCTAATTTACTTAATTTATGGACAGTTCACAGATTATTCTCAGCTTAAACATCACAGTGAAATCCCCTTTGAGTAAGGATATTAGCATACGTTTGAACCTTAGAATAAAGCTGTTCAATTCCGTTGAGTTTATCTTACCTCCAATATATATATATATATATATATATATATATATATATATATATATATATATATATATATATATATATATATATATATATATCCAGCAACCTCAAAACACAGATAAACAGGAAAACAGGCTAATTCTTCTTCGGAAATATTATTTCCTAATTCGCAAAAAATCGGTAGAGGGTGGCGTTCGAACCATGCACACTGAGGCAGCGAGTAACCGCTTTGATTTCAATTAAACCGTCTCTTAGACCACTGGGCTACGCGGAAGACAAAAATTTTCCGAATAAACAAGCTTTTAAGGTACGCTTCTCAAGGTCGATCGAGACCATGAAAGAGAGAAATTAATAGGAAATTCAAAGTACAAAGGAAAGTTAAGGTAAACACGCGGCGAATATACAATGTATCAATCTTTCATGAACGCGAAAGAATGATGAAATGAATCCAGCAAACCGCAAGAAACAGAAAAAAAGGATAATTTTTCTTCGGAAATGTTATTTTCTTATTCGCAAAAATTCCGTACTTGGTTGAGATTCGAACCGAAGAAAAATTCTCCTTTTTTTCTGTTTCTTGCAGTTTGGTGGATTCATTTCATCATTCTTTCGCGTTCATGAAAGATTTATATATATATATATAAAGCAAAGATATTTTTTGTTTTATTGAATGGCCACCTAAATAGGAGACAAAAGGCTGAATTCTATATATTGATGACCGACCTGGAATGGCTTAAATGGAAACGAATTTGGCTGTTGTCAATGTTAAAAGTGAAAAAATAATTAAGAAATTAAATAAATATTAAGGAGTAGTAAAAATGAAGAAAAATTGCCACAATAAAGTTGTTTTAAAAAGACACCACAAGAGTCATTTAAAAACCGAAAATAGCAGAAGATATTTTAAAACCTCTAGGAAAAAGTGCATATAAAAGAGCACTCAGTTTATTTAAATATTGAAAGTTTGAGTAATTAAACCAAGTTGTGTAGAACACAAAAGAAGAAGGGTTTAAAGGCGATTTATTCAACGAATACCGCTTGAATTTAGTTTCGAATGAAACCTTCGTCTCTTCAACGAGCATGCAAATTTATGCAAGGAAAATCGTCTTTTTTCAAATTCGCTTCATAACATTCACACCTTTTGATCCCATGTTCTACACTCCTGAAAATGGGAAATTAAAGAAAATCACTTCTCTTTTGAAACTCTCTAAAAATTCAAACTGGTAGATAATTTTTCTAATTAAAAACGAGAATATGCAACTAATACTTTGTCAAAAAGTTGAAAGATTTGAAATGTAATGCAGTATTCTATTTTCTAGTATAAACTCTCTCCAAAAGATGATAATAACCTTTCTTTAGAAATAGAAACTTTTAAAATTTTGCTCAGTTTATCCTCAATATAGACAAACTTTGCATTATTAAAGAAATCTAATGTATTGAAAGCCATTAGTTTGACAAATGTTCGGTTTACGTCAATCTCACCTTGAATGTCTAGCCTGAGTATCCGCATTTGTTTATGATGACAAACTCAAATCTGAGAAAACCATAAAGAATACACCACAAACACTAGAATCCAAGCGATGATCTGTTGAATATTAATGACAGATTTGGCGTTAGTCAATTAATACTCAATTAGATGTAGAACGAGATGTTACAATTACTTTTATATGCGTAAATTGTAATTTTGTCCAATTTCACTTACTACCTCATGTGTATGCTTGTATGACATATATTCTATATCCTCTAATTTAAACTACCTATCTTATAGATAGCTTTTCATACACACTTTTAGAGTTGTCCAACCATCTAATTAACATGGCTTGACGTGGTTTGCAATCACAGTAAATTGTCTTCTTAAGAAGTTTTAAATGGTTTTGTCATTTTCAGTAATGATTATTCTTGCATTAAATCAGTTTTTGTAAAAGCATGCGAATATTTGTATAGTGTTTAATCATAATATATTTTCGGTTTTCAGCTTGTCCTGACTTTTACATCTGTCAAGAATAAGCGAAGGTATGAGTCCCTTCCATTTTAATTTTACACCTTCCATTGATGACATAATAACATGAGTTTATCAGGAGAAAAATCTAAACTACCAGTCGGTTCATAACTTTTATCTTAATCTAGATTAGAAATCATGTTTTCATTGGCACGTTATTACAGCGTACACCCACTATCGGCAAGTATGTTGAATAGTGAACAAGTGATATCATTCCTATTTACAAATAGCTTGTTCAGGTTTACTTCAATTAGGCTTATATCAAGTATATATCTCTCTCAAACGGCAAGTTATCAACCCTCAAAATACCATAGATATACTTTAAATCTACTATTACTACATTAACAATTGAGCTATATGGATGCGGGAAATGCTTAGTTGAATCAAGCGGACGACACCTTGGCTGTTCAACACCAGATAAGGTATTGCAACAGAGCAATGTTTATTGCTTATGCTGTGGTTGAAATCCCCAAAACTTACGTTCATGCACTCTAGCCATGAAAGTGGCGATACGTAACAGTTCTCGGTCTCTTGTATTACAGCTGGCCAGCTTGCACCGGATGGCAGAACATAATATGTTGATAAGGTTGCTCCCAACGCTTATGAGCAAGTAATACTTAAGATGACTACAAACAACAAAAGCCGTTGTCGCCAAGGAACTTTTAAGTTGTAAAATAAACATCGCATCCGTAAGCAAATCCAAGTTCGCGGATACCTGGTGTAGGCATTATAACACAGCTAGATACTCTTTTCGAAGGGAAAAACGCGACATGAGAGATGATTCAGATAGTTGGATTCACACTTAATTATAACCTGATGAAAGAGATCTCCGTCATTCATTGATGCAAATTACTCTTCCTCCCCCTCCTTAAAAGAAAAGTCCAGACTATTCAACTGTTCATTGCTGAATTTAGATCTATTCTGTGCATATTGCGTGCCAGCGAAGAACGACTTTTGATGGGCTAAATTCAATATCCACAAAAAGCATGGATTATAATCAATGTAGGAGAGTTTCAGGCAAATATGGTGTCGACAGTGTAATGAGAAACTGAGTCCTACTCCTTAGTAGATGTGAAGAATATAACCCTATCTTCAAAAATTCACTAATCTGACTGGAAAACAAATAGGGAGCCACCTTGCTGCACCTACAATCTAAATGGGGCGACTTGATTGACTACTTTAGGGTATATCGTTAGCTCATCCATTTTCTTTTTTTAAGAGGCTATCTGGTGACTGCCCACTTAGGCATAAGTCGCCGTAAACAAACAGCCTATTTCTAGGCTACTTTAAAAAAATTAACAAGAAAACAACAATAAAAAGAAATAACAATTAGGAAGCAATAACAATAACAATAACAAAACAATAACAAAAATAACAACTAAACCTAGTTAAATGAAAGGGAGAAGGCCGGCCTCCAACCAAAAGTCAACAAGTCTACCAGACAATGTGCACGCACTCGTCCCGAGTAGAAAAGAAAGGAGGTAGTTACCCCAACCATCCCGGTAAAGGGACAGGTAACGTGCGCGAAGATCACCCAGACTGGGAAATTCAACAAGAATGTGCCGAACAGTCTGGGGGACGACGAAGTCGTCACAATAGGGGGCAGGCGAGCGCCCCATCGAATAGCGATGCGTCACACGAGTGTGTCCAATTCGGAGACGACAGAAAGCGACCTGAAGCCGTCGGGAATTAGGGGATAGGTCCATGGGAACAGTCGCGGCGCAATGCTCGCAACTTTAAGTTCCCTTCGACCGTCTCCCGTCTTGTTTGCCAAGCAGTCCAAAGAGCTGCCCGTATTCCTGCCATGTAGTCGGTGTGAGGAAGAGCGAAACGTTGGTCCGGTCCCAGAGTCCTCGCAGACTCTTTTTCACCCTCATCGGCGCGCTCATTCTACGCAATTTCTACATGTCCAGGAACCCAGCAGAAGATAATCTCGACATCTGCCCGGCTCGCCAAAACCGTGGCGTCACGGATATCACGACCATGGAATGCGGAGATTCCAAAGCCCCGAGAGCACTCAGGGCGCTTTGTGAGTCGCTATAGATCACAATCCAGGCTCGAAACCGGGCACGTCGCGTAATCTCCCGTACAGAGTGGTTTATTGCCACCAGCTTGGCCGTGAAGACAGACGCAGCACCTGGTATACCCCCGCTGACTTCAAACAGAGGGGATACGGCGTGGAAGCTGACCCCCTCTTGGAACTTGGTGCCATCCGTATACACTGGCACGGTTCCAGCGTAACACGATTGAGTGCTCCAAAAAGTTTGAACGCATTACTCCCGGCGCAGTATAGGCTTTGGGAGCAGAGGCGTGGCGACAAATAGCCAAATGTGGTACCCTCCAGGGTAGCGTCCTGGGCAGAACCAGGGGCGCCATTAGCTTAAGAGCTATATCTACCTCTCGAAAGAGTTTCCTGGCCCTAAACCTAAAGGACTTAGGGTATGACTGGCGTGTCTCGGCGGCATAGGCACGTTCAAGATCAGCTGCGGATGCAGTGAAAGCTGTTGGCGACTGAAGGAGGTGCCGGGCTCGCGTGCACAGGCGAGTGATGCACTGCACGCGGCGCAGAGCGAGTAGAATCTCCCTAGCATCGACCAAAAGGCTCTCAATATGGGAAGTGCGGAAGGCACCGGTCGCAAGGCGAAGGCTGGTGTAGTGGATGAAATTCACCTTCCGCAATAAAGGCTCGGCTGCGGATGCATAAAACAGGCATCCGTAGTCGAGATTCGAACGAACAAAGGATCGATAAAAAAGTTGGGCAGTAGCCCAATCAGCGCCCCAAGTGCTAAACGTCACGAAACGGAGAATGTCCATGGCGCGTGTACAAGAGACCCTAAGGCTGCAAATATGAGCCTCTCAGGTGAGGCATCGGTCGAATACAAGACCAAGGAAAGGGTGTGACTCAACCACATCCAGGCGCGCCCCATTAAGAAACAAATCTGGGTCAGGATAAAACCGTGGATAGCGGCAGAAGGGCACTATCTTAGCCTTGGCCAAAGAAAACGGAAACCTGTACGCTTCGGCATAGCGAGAGACGCGGTTCAATACCTGTTGGAGTCGACGCTCCAGAGTTGGCATCTGGGCTGCGCCAAAAGAGATCAAAAGGTCGTCCACGTAGATCGTAGCGAGAACATCTTTCGGCAGCACCGAGGTAATGCCGTTGATGCTCAGGGCAAAGAGTGTCACACTGAGAACACTTCCATGCGGGACACCCTCTTCCTGCTCCTTTAAGCCGGAGACAGCTCCCCCCACCCGTACGGGGAAACGACGATCTCGCAAAAAATTAGATATAAAGAATAGGAGTTGTCCCCTCGCCCAACGTGTGGAGATTCTCCATGATACTGTATCGCCATGCGGTATCATAGACCTTCTTTAGATCGAAAAAGACCGTGGCGTAGTGCTGTCTACGAAGGAAAGCCTCGCAGAAGGCATTTTCCAGTCGGAGCAGAGCATCCGACGTGGAGTGGAACTTGCGGGAGCCGCACTGTGCAAAAGACAGATGGCCTCCGCTGTCCAGGAAAAAGGCTAGTCTAACATTTACCAATTTCTCCTTCAACTTGCACACGCAAGATGTTAAAGAGATTGGGCGGAAACCGGTCGGAGTAGAGTGATCTATTTCCGGCTTCCGAAAGGCCAGCACAGTAGTGATTCGCTATGAATCTGGGCGAAGACCTTCCACTCAGATCCTGTTGAACAAATCTAACAAAAAGGCCATGCGTCGCTCACCCAGGTTTCGAAGCATGGCGTACGGGACATCGTCTGGACCATGGGCAGTGTTCGCGCACGAAGCGAGAGCGAAGCGCAACTCACTCACATTAAACTTGTCTTTGAAGGATTATCAGCATATAGAGTTAAAGTCCAGCCGGCGGTCTTCCGTGACATGACGACGTGCATTGAATGCTGGCGGAGCATGCATGCGGCATGAGCGGTCGCGAAGAATTCCGTTACGGAAGCGGGGTCCGAGATTGCCCTCCCATTCCCCAGGAGAACGGGAGGTTGGTCCTGCGAGAACTTGCCTCGAATCCTTTTGACTCGCTTCCACACCCTAGCCCGACGAAATTCAGCGACAGTTGAATCGTTTGGGCAGCGCTTATAGCGCATGTAGGCATAACGCTTCTGTTTGAGGCCCTTCTCACACTCGGACGACCACCATGAGAGTGGTTGGCATGCAAAACCGCTAGACGTCTAAGGAATAGTAGTCAGGCCCACGGCGATGAGGCTGCTGGGGATGAACTTAACAGCCTCATCTACCGACCTAAACTCCTTGACTAAGTCAGAGAATTCAGTCATTTCCTGAAATGCAGGCTACCGCGCCTGCGCCAAGACCCACCGAGGTGGACTCTCAGGCGGCAGTTGCCCTGAAAATGATATTTGAATGGGAAAGTGATCACTACCATATAGGTCATCGACCACCCCCCAATCAAAATCACTCTGTGCATCCGAAGAGCACAAAGATAGGTCAAGGCATATAAATGAAGCGGTTTCCGGACAGTGATACGTAAACTCATCAACGTTTAGGACACCTATCGCAAGCTCTTCGATCAGATCGGCAAGGACTTTTTTCCTGCGATTTATTGAGTAATCTCCCCAGAGAGGATGCCTGCCGTTCAGATCTCCAAGCAAGACATAGGGCCTCGGCAACAGTGCCATGACGAAGGGGAATTCCCCCCCGTAGAAGCCAGCTGACGGTGGAATGTAGGCAGAAATGATAGTATACCTTCGATTCAGGTGCAGCTGCACAGCCCCTATCTGAAATGAGGTATCTCACGAGAAAGGAAGAACGGAGACTTTATTCCAGGTGTAAACCACGCATCCCCCAGCCAGGCTATCCAGTGGGGTTCGGGTCGCAAGATCCTTATACCCCGGGAGGGAGGGCAGGGGGTACGCGCAAGGCATGGTCTCCTGCAAAAAGATTGCTAACGGGGAACGGGACGAGACGAATCTCCGCAGCTCCTCCCAGTCGTCCCGTAGTCTACGGCAATTCCATCGAAGGAATATGCCCTCCAGGCCTAGCTCGGAGGAGACGCGGGGGCCCTTCTCGAACACAAGCCCCTTACGGAAATTGCCGTACCCCGGGCGCTGTTGGCCGGACAAAGCGCCGAAGGCGCTGTCGCCTTTGCGGACTTATTGGGAGAGGTTGGGCTCGCCATGCGAGTCTTTTTCTCCCTCCGCTCCAAAACCTTAGGTGGGCGTTGCAACTTCGGAGGCGGGTGCCCTCTTTTGGAGGAACCACCGTATTGCAGCCACTCCCACCACCTCTAGGCGTGGGTGAAGGAGCCGAAGCTCATTTGTTGCTGTCCTCCTTTCGGGGACAGCTTTAAGAACCCCGCAAGATGGCCTGGCGACCAGCTTCAGGGGTGTTGCCCCCTGAGAGTATAACGACTCGTTGGAGGCGCGTGGTGGTTTCGCCTTACGGGAAACGGTCACGCTGGAGGGAGGGGATGGGGAGCCCTGGTTTAGCCGGGGCTGGGTAGGAACCCCTTTTTGCCGCTAGCTTCACCAGGGGAGCGCCCGGGTTGAGTAGAGCCCGCAGAAGGGCTCCAAATGGGCGCGGAAACAACCGTGCTCTTTGGCCTGGATATGACAGGAGCAGAGGGTGCCTTTCTAACTATTGAGGCATATGACGTCCCAGGCAGAGCTGGGCGCGCAAAGACCAAGTCCTTAGCCTCGCGGAATGAGAGTCGATCCTGGGCCTGAACGACCAGGATTTTTTTCTCAAGGAGATAAGCACTATATTGTGTCGAAGAAGGAGGTGCGGCTCTCCGCTATTGACACACTTGGCCAAACATGATTTAGACTTATAGTGTGCAGCCTTGGAGCAATTTACACAGACTTCTTTGACCCAAACTTTGCATGTCTACAAGAACGATTCGTATGGCCGAAGCGGTGACAGTAATAGCACCGCTGCGGCAGTGGCACGAATGCCTTCACCCGCTAGCTGTACCAACCAGTACGCACCGACTCAGGGAGCTTGTCACCGTCGAACGTGACGAAGAGTGTAGGGGTGGGTCTTGAGGCTGCCTCCCTGTTTTTTAATCACACGTTCGACCTTGACCGCCACATGGTCGGCGAGCTCTATGGTGATGTCCTCAATGGAGTAGTCAACGAGTTCCCTCGCATAAACTACTCCTTTCACAAAGTTCATGGTAGAGTGCGGCGACACACTCACCGGGGTGCCATGAAGTGTCCGAAGAGCACTTATTTTGGCCGCCTCGGCGGGATTCGCCGCATTCGCAAGAAGGCTCCCGTCCGAGAAACAGCTTATTCTTGGCTCTATACCAATTGCACTAGCTAATCCTCTCCTCTGATGGAATCCTGTTGCCCTTGGTCAAAATGATTGCATCAGTGAAGCGAATAACGAACAAGCGTTTGAAGCCAGCGGGCTTGAAAACGCCAGGTAACCTCTGAATCAGGGCCCCGATGTCTTTGAGGCTCCGCCGTGTGCACTTTTAGTCTTATTCAGGGGCTCCGCAACCGGAGAGCAGAATGGCCCGATGTGCCGATCTTGGCTTGGTCGCTTGCCAAAATGGCAGCAGGCCCATCCGTCCCCGTAGCCCCACGGATGGAGAGGAGCCCTGAGTCTTATTAGTCTTTGTCTTTTTAGTCTTTTTCTTTTTGGCAGAAGAGGGCGGGGAATGAACCCTCTTCCTACCTCCGCCGAAGGAGCCCCTAGGCAGAGATGGACCGGCCTCAAGCAGGTCCTTCTGCAAAATGCAGAAGGTCCTGGTGGTCGCAAGTGCACAGGTTGGAAGAGATCCCTCCCCTCCTTGTACTGCCTCGGAGCCCTCAGCCGTTTGAGGAGGACGTTGCATAGGGGCGGATTCGGGTTCGGTGCTTGGCGCCGAGCCCGGATTTACCCCCCCCCCCCCTCCCAACTGAAGGCCCTACCGTCTAAGGCTGGGTTTCCTCAAGGACAATGTTTATCACAGGAGGGGCCTTCAGTTGGTTATCCCCTCCTAGGACATCGCAGGTCCCCTTGGCAGCGTCACCAGTCTTGTGTAGGGAGTCACATGCATTGACCCCGGCAAGGTTTAATATTCTTGCCAGCAGGTCTTTTGAGGGAAGCAACCGAAGGGGCCTGGCTTCCCTCTCCCCCCTAATGGGTTTGCCCTACCAAGCCACTTACACAAGGGGCGGTCGGCAATGGGCTGCCTGCTGGCTTTCTTGGCAGTCTCTTTAGAAAAAAAGAGGGGACTGCTTCTGGAAATAGGGAGGTCCCTGAAAGCACCTCCAGAGAAGGGGGTGAGGAGGAGTCCTATTTACCCGCGGCGAAGGAGAGGAGTAAGCATCCTCTCCGGTTAAAGAAATATGTCGTGTCCCTTGTGCAAGCACAGTGGGGGAGGACTCCATTTTTTCAGTGGAGCTGCCCGAGGGCGGCTCGGTTGATGAGCAAGGGGGAATTAGGGTGAGATTTTGTTTTTTTACATCATTGGGCATGGTGACCCTAAATTTTCTGCGGGACGCAATAGCTCCTCACCTCTCACAATTGCACGCACTGCAAGATGTGCTTACAGGTCTGGCAGAACCAGGCGACGCCATTTGGGACCACCCCTCCAGCCTGGTGGCCTGGCAGTCCATCGGCATGGCGGCTCCACCTTAAACACGGCGTAAAAAGATAGATTGTGAAGGTATGGGTGGGGATGAAGCAGGTTGTCAAAAAACAGCCACCCCAGCCCGGAGCTCAGGGGTTAGGGAACATTGTCCCCTCCCCCCTCAGCCCCAATCCGGGACGGTTGGCTGAGAAGAAGGTCACCATCTACCCCTGTGAAATTAGAGGCTGACCAGAGAAAGCTGTGGGAGAGGTTGCATGAAAAGCAAGGAAACAAGTGTTTTAAAGGAAGGAGAAGAGGCTAAACTGTGGTCGGACAGGCCAGGATGGCAAATCTCTGCGCCCCTTACGGGGGAGTATGCCTAGAAAAAAATTTCAGCTAAACAAAAGTCATGACAAAGCAACTGGACATTTCAAGAGATAACGAGCCAATTTAACTGGTAGACATATATATCTCTCTGGGTCAACAGGTTATAATGTCACGGAGATAGATTAAGAAATCTAACGTAGAAGGCTGGAAAGCATTTGGATAGGCACCATACTTTTCAAAAGCAAAATGCACAATTTAGGGTGAAGTGAAAAAACCTTTTTCTCAAATTTATTTTCCCACCACAATATATTTATGTGGCTATCTGTCAAATTAAACCTCTTAAAAGGATTTTTGAGAGAATAAATTTTAAAGGTTCCTAAACGCCATTGAAAATTGAAAATAATGCGATTTTCACCAAAATTTGAATTTTGGAATTTCGTGGATTATATTTTAAAATTAATTCGAATTTGAATTAAGACCTACAAACAAATAATTATTGTATTTAAAGAACAAGTAAATAAAATATGAAAGTAATCAGAAGAGCACAATTCAATGCAGCCGACAGAGGAGCAGCGACAACGCTGACAGGAATCAATGGCATAAAATCCTCGCTGCACGAAGGAATCCAGTACGGGTGTCCCAAAAAATTAACAACGTCAAAGTAAGTGACAGAAAACGATTCAGCAGAGCAATCAGGCAGAATCCTCGCAACAGGATGCATTAAAAGTCCTCACGGCCCCATTTATATCCTTCAGTCCGAAGGGGAAAAAGGGAAGTGGGGCACAAGGGGGGGTGGAATGAGGTACTTCCCTTACGCAAATTTGCCTGGTAAGTTACAGAAGTCTAGGCCAAAAATGGTCCTCCTGAAGGGGGTCGACCTGCTATAAACACCGTAAGCTATGATGAGAAAGGAAAAGCATTGGAATCAGAGGGCCTACCCTTTAAATTACGTCGGGTACCTTTTGTGGTTTTACATCTTATTAACACTTTATCAACAAGCTCTAAGTCTGATTTGTTGTACTTTGACGTGTCCTGAATTTCACGTAAGTCATTGACGAGATTATGTGCAGCAAACATTGGCATTATCTGTACAGAAGTGCAAAATAGCGTAAGGAAGGTGTTGAGTCTTTCCAGCTTTGATACAGTGTTTACGTCCTACTCAAGGTATTTTGTAAATATCAGCATTTTCATGGAGTACATGCTTCTTGCTATGCATCTGGACTGATAAATGTTGCATGAATGACTCCAATGAATACTTCATGGAAGCATTTCTGCCGTTAGAATGTCTCGTTGAATTTCTTCACTGTTCTTTTTCCCTTCTCTTTCAGCCATTTGCTGCTGATAGCCAGTATCTTTGGGTTTTTCTTGGATATTTCCGTTTAAACATCTTTTAAATGCGCAAAGCAGAGAATTTACAGACTTTTCACCTTCTTTAACTTCTCCTAATATGATTTCCAGGATATGATGTTGACAGGCCCAATAAAACACCTGTTTATTCAACATTTCCTCTCGCAATTTGACAACAATTTGTTCTCCAAGAGAGAACAGCTGCATTGACGGGATAGTCGAAGAGTAAAAAAAAAAGTATCGCTGAAAGAAAAAGAGGCTCAACTGCCTTAACGAGTTGCCCAGGCCCCGTCAGTGAGTTCAATTCAACCCAGTATAGGCACTTGGTCCAAGAGAGAACAGCTCGTTCTAGTACCAATGGCAAGTAGACAAAAGTTACCGGGATAGTCGTAGTGCTAAAAGAAATGTAGCGCTGAGAGGGAGAGATTAAGAAACGCAACAACATGGCGCCTTAGTCCCGTTATAGAGTTTTTTTTTAACCCAGTTGCCGGACTTCCCTAATTTACACCCAGACCGAGAATATGTGCAGTTCTTCTGGGTACCAAATGCAATATGCTACATACGGCACACCTCCCCTGGGGCCTCTGTTGAAAAGATCCCATACAGAGGCCCATTTGATTTTCGATATAGAGAATCTCTGAAATAACCAAACCCAATTAGATAAAATATTATGGTCAGATAAGAGGAAATCGAGCTCCTTGAAAAAAGGTATACAGTATGTTTGGCGATCAGGCGAAGCCCTCATATCAGGTTAGTACACAAAGTAATGTCCGATTTTAAGTTATATATTAAAAAAATTTAAAAATCTGAGCATAGGAATATTAATCCTAATCATAACCTACACTGCCTTCCAGAGCCTCATTCCATTTGTAAGCATGCTCATTAACGCTTGTAAAATTCTTTAGGATTTGATGCAAAATATGAATTCGACACGTTTTGCAAAATATTTTGATATCAACCTCGGACAATCCAAATGATTCTTTAATCCTCCTACCAAGTAATAATCAGAAGGAGCAAGTTCAGGAGCATATGGGGGATGAAGTAATATTTCCCAACCGAACTACTCCAAGAGATCTTTCCTCATTCGTGTTTTGTGAGGACGGGCAATATCGTGAGAGAGGAAGGCACCCCCTTTTTGACTAAGAAGAGGTCGACTTTGGCTCAAAGTGGCTTTCAAACTACGAAGTTGATGCAGTAGAGATTAACATTAATTGTTTGATTGTTGTCTCTTAGTTTGTATTGGAAAATTCCATCAATATCCCACCATGATATCCTTCTCTCGGTTGTTGAGAAATTCTGCTTCCTTGACTGATCAACGAACGACGGCTATTAACGTTATGATAATGGATCTACTTCTCATCACTAGTAACAAGGTGCCTTAAAGTGTCGTGAAAATGACACTTCCTGTCGATCTTGCAAGGCACAAGCAATTTTAAAGGGTTAATATAATGGATTAGCCCGAAGCAAATCGTAGTGAGGGGACGCTGAGGAGATTTTAATCTAAATAACACAAAAAATTGTATTTTCAATGGAATTATTAAAAATAAAGATACGACTTTCACAAACTAGGGCATAAACTTTTGGCGAATAAAATAATGAGGTTATATGATAGACAAACGCGGGTTTAAGGGGACTTGATGAGTAGAGACAGGAGAAAATATGATAATATACAAGTGTACAATGATAATTATCACCGATTTCGAAGCTTCATTTTAAGGGTTATTATAATCATAATCAAAAATATTGAAGATACAATAGGTAGAGAGGCTCATGTAGGAGACAATGGAGATAGTATAAGCAACGAGAGAATTTTCATTCAATGGAAAAAGTATGCCCAGTCAGAGGAAGGAAAAAAGGTGGCTAATAGGAAATAGTAATGAAAAGGTTCAATGATACAAAGAATGAAATAGGCAATCTTGCCAAGCCTGTATACAAGATTTAGGTTGGTCCAAAGGTGACCTACACAAAATTATACCCTTTGACCCCTTTTTGCCTTGTTTCAAGCCAATAATTAGGGAAGGGGAGAGAAAAAGACAGTTTGAAGTAGAGGCGGAGATTCTGGCTAAATAATAGAAACAATGAACAATGAAGATGCCACTAAATAGTCCTAGGGAAAGTAATATTATATTCCTCTGCAAAACTCCAATTTGCGCTAAATAATTACCATCCCAAAGCCATTTTTCTATTTCCAAAGCAATATAATCACATTTCATTATAGAAAGAATTCCATTGATTATATTGGTCCGTGCATCCACGGAGTTTTGCCAGAGTTTCATTTGAGTTATGAGACTTGCGTATGAGCGAGATTTGAGTGGATTTCGCTGCTTCATTGGGAAATTATTTCAACCCACTCTGAGGGGAGTTCGTTTGGGACTTTTGCAAGGAAATATCTCGTTAAAGTACTAATTCTCTCAATACCATTTCTCGGCTCATATTTTTCTTCACATTTATCTAATATTTAATAATAAATGGAGATAGAAAAGAATGTATCAATATGTTATAGTAATCATGAGGGTTTGATGAATATTGTTTTTTTACTGGTAGTTTCACATCATATTTTTTTTAGCCATTTTAAAATCACTGATTATATTTTCGATTGAGAAAGTAATTATGACTTCGTGGAAAAAGAATCTCGATAGCTAAAAGGAATAAGTTGCGGTGGTTTCCCCAAATTTTTGGACAGACGCCTTCCCTACAATTCTTCCCTTGCAGATTTAGGATGTTTAACAATAAAATAAAAAACAAATAATAGGACAAAATGAAGTTCTTTTTCGCCTTTAGAGACAGCGACAAACATTCGTCAAATTGTTCACACAGCGAAAAATCACGCCCATCAATATATCGGAGATTTGAACTCTGTTTTTCGGTTTTGACGTATAAAAAACAAAGAGTCAGCTCTTTTGAAATATTTACTTTTTATAGTCATTCATTACTAACTGGTGATCATTACAGCATCTGACTATACTCGCGCATAGTCATTAAAATATCGAGCGATTTTCGAAGTATTTTCCACTCCAGCCTGTGTACAACTTCCATCCACATTATTTCTTACGTGCCTTGATTGGAATTCAAGTTTCATAAACTGGATGAATCGTTAGGTCAATACTGTTAAATTGTTTAAAAAGTGGTCATATTTATCATTCTTATTAAAGTTTTGTTTAATTTAAATTGACCTGTGTGGAAAAGAAAGAAGTTCGATTGATTTTTAGCAGACTGCAGACTAGAGCTAAAGTAGTCAAAAGAAGAGAGAAAATAAAAAGGGAGTTACGGTTAAAACGCTACACAAATTTCACAAGGAGTAGCTCCTTAAACTACAAAGTGGTGACCCCGAAGGAATTTAAAATTTTCCACGCACTATTCACCAAGAGTTACGCCCTAATTGCCCATGCAGCATTCCCTTGAATCACAAATGACTTCTCTCATGCAGGAAATTTTTAGTCGCGTGCATATCTAGTCACGGACGAGTCTACATATTACTATGTCAGTGGGTCGGTCCCCGTTTTGCTTTTTTTTTGTTTTTGTAATAACATTGTAACTCTTGACCCGATTCTAACGAAATTTGAATCTCTTATTTTATTTTACACTCTCTTTCGAATGATATAATTGCCTAAGTAGTCCTAAGGTTAGCCCAGAAATTATTTTGCTTTGGCAATAACATCATAAGTATTCGGCCGATTTTAACGAAATTTGAAAACTTTGTGTTATTTGTTATTTTTTGACATTCTCATTTGAATGAGTAGAGTCGCCAAGTTCCTCCCAAAGTTACTCAGGGAATTATTGAAAGTTTTGAAGGTTGTGAGGTCATAAATCAGAATAAGTGAGAGCACACGACTTTTTTGGCCAGCATACGTTGTTTGCAATGACAACTCTAAGGAACTACATCAGAACAACTTTGTACGACCACAATACGTCTACCCTTACTCTTCGAAAAGATTGCGCAGCTTTCAGACACTTCAGGATGGCATCTGCTGGTACCGAGTTTCAGCCAGTCCCGTTAAATTAATGGTTCAACTAAATAGAGCTACCCTTCTCCTTTGAGTGTGAAAAAAGTGGCACTGAAAAACTCTATTCACTCGTATGAGCACTAACACACGCAATAATTGTTGGAATTTCGTGCCTTCTAAGATACCACACAAATACGAGCATAAGAGTACATAATGTACAATTTATGTATTCTCTTATGCTCTTTTATTTTATAAAAATAAAATCGTCTCCCTTATTAGACATTTTTAATATTCTAATTGATTATAAATTCCGTATCATCTTATGCTCTTGTATTTTAGGAACCGAAGATGATCTGGCAGCTCGAAACGTTGTTCATACGCAATAAATAAATAAACCAGAAACAACTTAGTAAATGCCTCACAGCAGATCATTCAGGGAACTACAAACATCTACAACGCTTCCCTAAATACGGAGTACTTCCCTGAGGGTTTTAAGATCGCCAAAATAATCTTTATACCCAAGGGAGGTAAACCCCCTGATCAACTGGTAAACTTCAGGCCAATCGCCCTGCTGGAATTCGTTGCGAAAGTCTACGAGAAGCTCCTGGCTGACAGGCTCCAAGAACAAGTAGCCGAGTTTGGAGCTAACAACCCTCAGCCGCACGGGTTCCGCAGGGCACGTGGAACGGAAACTGCCCTCGCCCTCCTAACGTAAAAACTCGCTTGCACAAAACTGAGAGCAGGTAATGTGGTCGTGGTGCTGCGGGATGTAAAGAAGGCCTTCGATAAGGTATGGCTGAGAGGGCTACAATTCAATATCCTCAACCTCCAGCTAAACCCAATCCTGGAAAGGGTCCTTTGTAACCATGTCACGGATAGGAGAGCCCAAATCGCGATCACGGGCTGCAAAGGACCCAAATTTGAACTCGAGGCGGGAGTTCCACAAGGCAGCTGTCTGTGTCCTCTATTGTACCTAGTGTACACAATTGACCTACCTGCTCCAGTGAGGTACAATCGATGTATCTGCAATACGCAGATGACATCACTCAAATCGTCGTAAGTCCATTCAGGAACGCTGGAAGTCCAGCAAGGGCAACAGCTGCCGGGATTGACAACATCAATCACTACGAAAAAAGTGGAAGATAAATACCACCCGCTAGAAGTTCACTCTAATTCCAATAAACCGCCGGAAAGTAGAAGACGTCTTCGTCGGCAATGAACTTTATCCGTACTCTAACGAGAGAAAAGTCCTGGGCTTACGACTCTACAAAACAGGTTACAAGGCCCACGTAAATACCAGTCTCCCTAACCAAAAAAGAGCTGAAGAAACTGTACCGTTTCCGAAGCTTCAGCGTACCCGGTTGTAATCACGCAGATGGCAAGCTGTACCTCTCTCAGAACGATGCAGAGGGTACAGAAAAAAAGCTACATTGCTGATAATTAGCACGCAAAGGATCGACCATATTCGGCAATCTGTTCTACATGAAAGAATCCGACTAAAACCGATCAATATGGAGATCCAAAGGCTAGGGAGAAAGACTTGGGACAGAATCGATCAGGAAATACTCCCAACTATAAACAACGATCTAGATATACGAGGAAACAGAAGACGCGTAGTTAGAAGAACAGCTCTCTTCCCAAGCGGAAGATCCTGCGCGAAAGATAACGTACTACCTATATATACAAAGTATTATACAAAGGAAAATAACAAACTTAAATCCAAGATAACTAATTTAACAAAAAACAGGTGAAGTGCCCAAATTTAAAACAATTAAAACTTAAATCGAAGATAATTCATCTTGAAAAAAGGAGGCGAAGTGCCCAAGCAAATACTTAAACTAAAAATAATAAATGAATAACTTTATAAAATAAAACTAAGAGATAATTAGTTTAATAAAAACAATTGAAAGGCTTGAAAACCACGACGGAGGATCAATTTAAACCAAACCCCAAAAATAATATATATATATATATATATATATATATATATATATATATATATATATATATATATATATATATATATATATATATATATATATATATATATATATATAGAGAGATATATATATATATATAGAGATATATATATAGATATATATATATATATATATATAGAGATATATATATATATATATATATAGAGATATATATATATAGATAGAGATATATATATATATAGATAGAGATATATATATATATGTATAGATAGAGATATATATATATATATAGATAGAGATATATATATATATAGATAGAGATGTATATATATATAGATAGAGATATATATATATATAGATAGAGATATATATATATATATATATAGATAGAGATATATATATATATAGATAGAGATATATATATATATATATATATAGATAGAGATATATATATATATAGATAGAGATATATATATATATAGATAGAGATATATATATATATAGATAGAGATATATATATATATAGATAGAGATATATATATATATATAGATAGAGATATATATATATATAGATAGAGATATATATATATATATAGATTGAGATATATATATATATATAGAGAGATAGAGATATATATATAGATAGAGATATATATATAGATAGAGATATATATATAGATAGAGATATATATATAGATAGAGATAGAGATATATATATAGATAGAGATAGAGATATATATAGAGATATATATAGAGATATATATATAGATATATATAGAGATATATATAGAGATAGAGATATATATAGAGATATATATAGAGATAGAGATATATATAGAGATATATATAGAGATAGAGATATATATATAGAGATATATATAGAGATAGAGATATATATAGAGATAGAGATATATATAGAGATATATATAGAGATAGAGATATATATAGAGATATATATAGAGATAGAGATATATATAGAGATAGAGATATATATAGAGATATATATAGAGATAGAGATATATATAGAACTACAGAACTACAGAATCTAGGACCAGCAAAGACCCTAAGGTCCGCTCGAGGCTAGTCCGCTACACTAAATCAAAAACTACGATACACCCTTATCTACGAGTGTATCTCTAACATGCTATTTTTTTTTATTTTTTTTAATACTATCTACTGTACACACTTATCTACATGTGTACATTATCGTGCAATTTCAACTAATCAAACTAGGGGTCGGGGGAGATAGAAAGTTTTTCTTCTCATCTTCCGCAGCCACTCGACTGCTAGTGGTGAAAAACTAATTTAGGGATAGAGACTACTTATAGGATAGGCGGAAAAGAAATGGGACATCTAAGCTACACATGCAGAGAATCGCCGGCATCATTTTTAGTCATCATAATTTCATATCCTTAAACCTCCGCTCCAAACTCTCTCTCTCTGCAAGGACGTCCAAATTCACAGTGCTCAACTACGTTATATTTAAACTATTCAAATGCACGTCGAGACGATTTTTGAACATATTAACCGAAGTGCTATCTACTACGTGGGTGGGCAGCCGATTCCAATTTTGAGTAACTTTAAATGTAAAATAGTTTTGGGCTATACTAGTGTTAAAACGCTTGTTCACTAATTTTAACCCGTGCTGACGAGTATTTCCCCTATGATCCAGTTCGAACAGATTGCGAAAGTCTACGTTTGAGAAACCCTTTAGTATTTTAAATACTTCTATTAGCTGGCCACGTAATCTTCTGCTTTCTAGCGATAGCAAATCTAAAGCCCTGAGCCTTTCCTCGTATGATCTATTCCTCAGCTCTGGAATTAATTTCGTAGCCCTACGCTGCACTCTTTCTAATTGCGCAATATCTTTCATTAAATATGGAGCCCAAAATTGAACAGCGTATTCGAGAAGTGGCCGCACAAGGGATTTATATAAAGGTAAAATTACATCCTTAGATTTGAAGATGAAATTGCGCGCGATATAACCCAAAACGCGATTTGCTTTTTTACACGCATCCGCGCATTGCTTCGAGAATTTAAAATCGTGTGAGACTAATACTCCCAAGTCTTTTTCTAATTTAACCGCGTCGAGGACTTGGCCTTTCATGGTATAATCTACTCTTAAATTATGGCAACCCAAGTGCATTACCTTGCATTTGCTTAAATTAAATTCCATTTGCCACTTGTCCGCCCAATTGGCAATCGAGTTTAGGTCCCCCTGCAATTTATCGACATCCGATCTTACATAGGCACGATTACCCAGCTTCGTGTCGTCCGCAAATTTCGAAATCCGACTAAGTATGCCTTTATCTAAATCGTTAATATAAATTAAAAACAATAAAGGGCCTAAAACAGAGCCCTGCGGTACCCCACTACTAACGCTGGCCCAATCTGAACATTCCCCATTTATTACTACCCGCTGCGAGCGATCTTTCAGCCAATTTCTAATCCAGTTTAAAATCTTACCAGTCACCCCAATCGCTTTAACTTTCATTAATAACCTTTGGTGGGGGACGGTGTCGAACGCCTTTTTAAAGTCTAAATATATTACGTCTACAGCTTTGCTTTCATCGTACACGCAAATCATTTTGTGGAAGAATTCGAGCAAGTTAGTCAAGCACGATCTCGCACGCCTAAATCCATGCTGGGTATCGTTAATCAGCTTATTTGCCTCGAGGTGGCTCACTATTCTATCTTTAATTACAGATTCTAAAAGCTTCCCAACTACCGAAGTTAGACTAATAGGCCGAAAATTCGTTGCTTCAAATCTATTCCCCTTCTTAAATATAGGTGTAACGTTTGCTCGCTTGAAATCCAACGGAACTACGCCATCCTCTAATGAGCGATTGAAAATTTCACGCAATGGCTTAACGAGTTCATTTTGAAGCTCCTTTAAATGAATTGGATATACCCCATCGGGGCCCGGAGATTTCGACTTTTTCATTAGCTTAATAAATTTAAGAATTTCCTCGTCCTTTATACTTACATCGGATATGCATTTATCAGCACTACGAACTTCCCCAATTAACGATTCCAATTCGGAAGAATCTTCCACAGTAAACACGCTCGTAAAATGCTCATTTAAAATTTTAGACATTTCTGTCGGAAGTTCAGTCAAACGACCATCCTTATCTTTGATCGGCCCTATCGATCCTTTTACGGGTTTCCTATTATTTACGTACCCATAAAACCGTTTCGGTTCATTCTTTGAATCCTTAGCGAGGTTTATTTCATACTTCCTCTTCGCATCTCTGACCGCACGTTTAACTTCCCTACGAGAATCTATGTAATTTTGCCGACTTATAACTGACCCATTGTTTTTATGAATTTTAAATTTTCTATTTCGGTCCTGGATTAAGCGTAGTATTAACGGACTAAGCCACGGAGCTCTCACCGACTTCCCGCTCTTACGCACATACTTAACCAAATCAGAATTCACACGAAGCAGCGTACATCGAAGTTCTGCGTACATCTCTCCTACCGACCTGTTCTCGAATCGTATTCCCCAGTCTATATCCTTAATCCTTTCGCGAAAAATATCGAAATCACAGCTACCAAAACGAGGGATGAGCTGCGAGCTCATTCTAACTTCTACGCAGGTGTTTAGATCGAATCTAATCGCATTATGGTCGCTGGAAGCTAAATGTTCACCCACACGTATGTTTTCTAACAATGACTCATCGGTTGCCATGATTAAATCAAGAATATTGCTATCACGAGTAGGCTCTTCCACTTTTTGTACGAGAAAATTCTCCAACATAAAGTTTAATAGCCTCTCACCCGGTTTATCAGAAGTAAGGTTGCTAAAGTTAACATTAGGTAAATTAAAATCGCCGCAGACTAATGTGGTCCCTTTTCTAATCCAAGACGTAAGCGTATCGAAGAGTGCAGCATCTTCTCTTTCCAATTGGCAAGGCGGACGATATAGCACGACTAAGTTAATTTTATTTATAGCATCTAAACTTAGCTGGACTAATAAAGCATCACTTCGCATATCATCCTTAGACGAGTCCATCGTTATGGCGTTTAGATCCTCTTTTATATACATTAATACGCCCCCTCCTCTACCGGTTTGTCTATTTCTGTAATGAATTTTGTACCCCGCTATATCGAACTCGCAAACACTGATCCCCGTATGAGTGTCTAACCATGTTTCACTTAGGAATACGAGGTCGAAATTACCCTCTAGAATAACGGCTTTTATTTCGGCAATTTTATTTTTTAAGCTACGAACATTCGCATATATGCATCTCAGTTTGCGCTTTACGTTAACTCTTCTATAACACTCAGATCCGTTCCGTTTCCCTGCACCCCGTCGATAGTGCCCTCTTCACGCGTGGGCCGGCCCGGCGCATCGGCATCACGTGGCCGCGCAACTCTCCTACCTAAAATGCTACGTACGGACTCGTCTAAGATCCTACCCAGCCGACTATTACCCACATCGCTTAGGTGAATTCCGTCCTTTTGGAAAAGTGACGGATGGTCCTGGAATGAATCCCATAAGTTAAAAAAGCTAACACCAGTTTCTCGACACAACCGCTTAAGACATTCGTTAGTATAGATCGGATATATATAGAGATAGAGATATATATAGAGATATATATAGATATATATATAGAGATATATATAGAGATATATATAGAGATAGAGATATATATAGAGATATATATAGAGATATATATAGAGATATATATAGAGATATATATAGAGATATATATAGAGATATATATAGAGATATATATAGAGATATATATAGAGATATATATAGAGATATATATAGAGATATACATAGAGATATATATAGAGATATATATAGAGATATATATAGAGATATATATAGAGATATATATAGAGATATATATAGAGATATATATAGAGATATATATAGAGATATATATAGAGATATATATAGAGATATATATATATATAGAGATATATATATATATATATAGAGATATATATATATATATAGAGATATATATATATATATAGATATATATATATATAGAGATATATATAGAGATAGAGATATATAGAGATAGAGATATATATAGAGATAGATATATATATAGAGATAGAGATATATATAGAGATAGAGATATATATAGAGATAGAGATATATATAGAGATAGAGATATATATAGAGATAGAGATATATATAGAGATAGAGATATATATAGAGATAGAGATATATATAGAGATAGAGATATATATAGAGATAGAGATATATATAGAGATAGAGATATATATAGAGATAGAGATATATATAGAGATAGAGATATATATAGAGATAGACATATATATAGAGATAGAGATATATATAGAGATAGAGATATATATAGCGATAGAGATAGAGATAGAGATAAAGATAGAGATAGAGATAGAGATAGAGATAGAGATAGAGATAGAGATAGAACTACATAACTACAGAATCTAGGACCAGCAAAGACCCTAAGGTCCGCTCGAGGCTAGTCCGCTACACTAAATCAAAAACTACGATACACCCTTATCTACGAGTGTATCTCTAACATGCTATTTTTTTATTTTTTTTTAATACTATCTACTGTACACACTTATCTACATGTGTACATTATCGTGCAATTTTAACTAATCAAACTAGGGGTCGGGGGAGATAGAAAGTTTTTCTTCTCATCTTCCGCAGCCACTCGACTGCTAGTGGTGAAAAACTAATTTAGGGATAGAGACTACTTATAGGATAGGCGGAAAAGAAATGGGACATCTAAGCTACAGATGCAGAGAATCGCCGGCATCATTTTTAGTCATCATAATTTCATATCCTTAAACCTCCGCTCCAAACTCTCTCTCTCTGCAAGGACGTCCAAATTCACAGTGCTCAACTACGTTATATTTAAACTATTCAAATGCACGTCGAGACGATTTTTGAACATATTAACCGAAGTGCTATCTACTACGTGGGTGGGCAGCCGATTCCAATTTTGAGTAACTTTAAATGTAAAATAGTTTTGGGCTATACTAGTGTTAAAACGCTTGTTCACTAATTTTAACCCGTGCTGACGAGTATTTCCCCTATGATCCAGTTCGAACAGATTGCGAAAGTCTACGTTTGAGAAACCCTTTAGTATTTTAAATACTTCTATTAGCTGGCCACGTAATCTTCTGCTTTCTAGCGATAGCAAATCTAAAGCCCTGAGCCTTTCCTCGTATGATCTATTCCTCAGCTCTGGAATTAATTTCGTAGCCCTACGCTGCACTCTTTCTAATTGCGCAATATCTTTCATTAAATATGGAGCCCAAAATTGAACAGCGTATTCGAGAAGTGGCCGCACAAGGGATTTATATAAAGGTAAAATTACATCCTTAGATTTGAAGATGAAATTGCGCGCGATATAACCCAAAACGCGATTTGCTTTTTTACACGCATCCGCGCATTGCTTCGAGAATTTAAAATCGTGTGAGACTAATACTCCCAAGTCTTTTTCTAATTTAACCGCGTCGAGGACTTGGCCTTTCATGGTATAATCTACTCTTAAATTATGGCAACCCAAGTGCATTACCTTGCATTTGCTTAAATTAAATTCCATTTGCCACTTGTCCGCCCAATTGGCAATCGAGTTTAGGTCCCCCTGCAATTTATCGACATCCGATCTTACATAGGCACGATTACCCAGCTTCGTGTCGTCCGCAAATTTCGAAATCCGACTAAGTATGCCTTTATCTAAATCGTTAATATAAATTAAAAACAATAAAGGGCCTAAAACAGAGCCCTGCGGTACCCCACTACTAACGCTGGCCCAATCTGAACATTCCCCATTTATTACTACCCGCTGCGAGCGATCTTTCAGCCAATTTCTAATCCAGTTTAAAATCTTACCAGTCACCCCAATCGCTTTAACTTTCATTAATAACCTTTGGTGGGGGACGGTGTCGAACGCCTTTTTAAAGTCTAAATATATTACGTCTACAGCTTTGCTTTCATCGTACACGCAAATCATTTTGTGGAAGAATTCGAGCAAGTTAGTCAAGCACGATCTCGCACGCCTAAATCCATGCTGGGTATCGTTAATCAGCTTATTTGCCTCGAGGTGGCTCACTATTCTATCTTTAATTACAGATTCTAAAAGCTTCCCAACTACCGAAGTTAGACTAATAGGCCGAAAATTCGTTGCTTCAAATCTATTCCCCTTCTTAAATATAGGTGTAACGTTTGCTCGCTTGAAATCCAACGGAACTACGCCATCCTCTAATGAGCGATTGAAAATTTCACGCAATGGCTTAACGAGTTCATTTTGAAGCTCCTTTAAATGAATTGGATATACCCCATCGGGGCCCGGAGATTTCGACTTTTTCATTAGCTTAATAAATTTAAGAATTTCCTCGTCCTTTATACTTACATCGGATATGCATTTATCAGCACTACGAATTTCCCCAATTAACGATTCCAATTCGGAAGAATCTTCCACAGTAGAGATAGAGATATATATAGAGATATATATAGAGATATATATAGAGATATATATATATATAGAGAGAGAGAGAGATATATAGAGATATATATATAGAGAGAGAGATATATATAGAGATATATATAGAGATATATATATAGAGAGATGACAACTCCCATCCATCGGGTCCCCAGGTTGCGGATCGGGGGAAGGCCTCTAGATATAGAGGTTAGTTGCGAATAAACTGAATAAGCAGCCCCGGACAAAATCACGAGTCGCCCTTTGGCAAGGCGTAGCGCTCGGTAGCCACCCTATACCAGGGTTACGGTATGGGCAGGTGGAGCTCATAGTCTTGTGTGACAATCCACCTAGGAGAGGGACAACTCCAAACTCAAACCCGGGCAGGTGGAGCTCGAAGTCTTGGTTGACAATCCGCCTAGGAGAGGGATAACTCTGAATCCAAACCCTCCACTGTCTTGTGGATAGACACTTCAGTCAAAGGCTAAGGGACCTCCCTGACAGAAAGGTGTTCTCATGCATTGGATTGTGCCATAGCCTCTGTACCATGGTCTTCCACTCTCTTGTGTTTGAGATCCCTGCCTAAGGGTACATTTAGGCATACTTTCCTATTTTTCATTCCTCCTCTTGTTTTACTCAAATGGTGTGTAGGGCAGGCTTAATAGATGAGCAAAGAGGCTCTGATGGCTTTTCAAGAGGTTGCCTTGGTCTATTCTTTTCTTTTCTCTTTTCTTTATTCTTTTTCATTCCAAAGTCATCATTACTGTCCTCCCTCAGTTGTTGTGGCGTCCTGAAGGGAATTTTGCCTTGCATGATGTGTCGGCTCCATCATGTTGACCAGTTTTTTTCCGACATATAATATTCAGTTAATGAAAGTTTTGCTATTGAATAATTTTGTACAAATTGTTGTTGTTGTTGTTGTACAAATTGTTATTTTTGTTGAAGATCTTGTTGCTAATATTATTTTTTTAATATCGATTTTAATTTTATCAGGAGATATTGAGCTCAACCCTGGACCTGGTCATCCTCGTCAGATAAAATGTCGTCTACTCTATATTAATATTAGGGGCCTACATGCCAATATTAAAGACTTGACTGCTTCATCCAAGTCTCATGACATTTTACTCTGTTCAGAGACCCTGGTTTCAAATATGAGGCATGTCTCTGAACTACTTATACCAGGCTTCAAAAAACCAATTTTACTTAGGCGTGATGCCATTCCTAGGGCTAGAGGAATGGCAGTTTACATTAGGAATGGTTACTCTGCTTCAAAGACCTCCTATGCTTGTTCTTGCCATGAGATGCAAGTTATGAAAGTATGTGGTAAGCAAAATAATTTTTATCTTTTTTCTGTCTATCGCAATCCAGACTTAGATGATACTATTTTTGATTGTCTGCTCCTTGCCATGGCCAAGGTACAGGAAAATGACCGGAAAGCCTGCTTTGTATTTATGGGAGACCTCAATGCTCATCATAGGCAATGGCTGTCTTCTGTCTCCCCTACTGACTGTCATGGTATCAGGGCTTATGATTTTGCGTGTGAGTCGGGTTGTGAGCAAGTCATTAGGGAGCCTACCCATTCTTCTGGGAACTGCCTTGACTTGGTTTTCACTGATTCCCCTGGAGTCGTTACAGGTGCTGTTGATCCTCCTGTGGGAACTTCTGACCACTGTGCAATTTCTATAACTATCTGTATTGAGCAATCTATTCCTAATATAGCTCATACAAGCAAAGTATTCATCAAATCTAAAGTAGACTGGTGCAATATATTAAATGATATCTCCCGGATCAACTGGCCACTAATATATAAGGAGGTTGAAGCAGTTCGTATTTTGAATGATAAAATTGTTTCAATTATTGATAGACATGTTCCATTCCGTATGATCAGATATCGCACTAAGGACAAAGCCTGGTTTAATGATGACTGTAAG